>BLSH010474519.1:219172-238216 GCA_018402905.1 Glandirana rugosa | reverse complement strand
TTTGAACCCCCCTCCCCCCCAAAAAAAACTCAGTCCTGCAAAGCCAGCATGCTAACCAGTGATAGTCAATGTACTCGTTATTGCAAGGTAGGGATGCTAACCACTGAACTACATGAGGTCTGTTGGTCTCTGGTTTAGAAATGATTAATTTACAATTATTAATTTATTATTAGTGAAATTATTATAGAAAGCAAAACTTCTGAAACTACAATTCTGAAACTACTTACATAATACAATATATTGTCAAAAGTATTGGGACACCTGCCTTTACACACACATGAACTTTAATGGCATCTCAGTCTTAGTCCGTAGGGTTCAATATTGAGTTGGCCCACCCTTTGCAGCTATAACAGCTTCAACTCTTCTGGGAAGGCTGTCCACAAGGTTTAGGAGTGTCTATGGGAATGTTTGACCATTCTTCCAAAAGCGCATTTGTGAGGTCAGGCACTGATGTTGGATGAGAAGGCCTGGCTCGCAGTCTCCGCTCTAATTCATCCCAAAGGTGTTCTATCGGGTTGAGGTCAGGACTCTGTGCAGGCCAGTCAAGTTCCTCCAACCCAAACTCTCTCATCCATGTCTTTATGGACCTTGCTTTATGCACTGATCCAAATCATTTGGTGGAGGGGGGATTATGGTGTGGGGTTGTTTTTTAGGGGTTGGGCTTGGCCCCTTAGTTCCATTGAAGGGAACTCTTAAGGCATCAGCATATTAAGACATTTTGGACAATTTCATGCTCCCAACTTTGTGGAAACACTTTGGGGATGGACCCTTCCTGTTCCAACATGACTGCGCATCAATGTACAAAGCAAGGTCTATAAAGACATGGATGAGCGAGTTTGGAGTGGAGGAACTTGACTAGCCTGCACAGAGTCCTGACCTCAACCCGATAGAACACCTTTGGGATAAATTAGAGCAGAGAATGCGAGCCAACATCAGTGCCTGACCTCACAAATGTGCTTCTGGAAGAATGGTCAAACATTCCCATAGACACTCCTAAACCTTGTGGACGGCCTTCCCAGAAGAGTTGAAGCTGTTATAGCTGCAAACGTTGGCCCAACTCACTATTGAACCCTACGGACTAAGACTGGGATGCCATTAAAGTTCACGTGCGTGTAAAGGCTGGTGTCCCAATACTTTTGACAATATAGTGTATATTGCACTGAACATAAGCCTTTGTTCATTTACTTTTACCTATTATGCTTGGAAGTCAAAATAAACCAATATTATAAATTGTCGAGGATGAGGCTGTTATTATATGTTTGCCTTGGATAATTGGTAATTAACATCAGAACAAAGGTGCTTCCGGACTCCTAGCAATGTTTTGTTCCTTTCTGTAACACGATGAAAATAAAAGTGCGTTGATTTTCTATATAACTGTCTATCAGAGCCGAGGGCCGCCGCCATCAGTATTTAAAACAAAGAGACGAGAGAATGAGCGCTCCTCTCGAAAAAAATGTTTGTGATGAATAAACTGGATGGAGTTTCAGGGAGATAATGCCAATCAGCCAGCACCCTCTGCTTGTGGCGGGTTTTATGATGGAAATTTGCTGCTGGACACAGTAACCTGTGGGATCTGATGGAGAGCGCGGGATCTCGGTTGCCAGGAACAATCGTATAATATCCCTTCCATCCGTAATTGTGACAGCCCAGACATTGTGATGATTCAATAAGACTCAGATGAAATGCATTTGGATTGATCACTTGTCCGGACTCATCAGAGAAGGAGAAGAGATTTCCCTCTGCGTGATTATAGAATTCAGGACAATCTCTGTATCCCGAGCAATATCTGAGCCTGGCAACGCCGCTATTAATCATTCCGCTCAACAACAAGGTGTCCAAGAAATGTGACTCCTGGGGAGTGCGGAATTCCATGAAGACCTCTATGGCCCTCACCTGTCTCTTACCGTGGTATGAGCACATGCATTGTATAACTAGCTTTGGTTAAAGGTCTTCTCCACTCATGATTGTTTCCGGTTTGGTTCTGTGTTATGTCCGATACATACTCTCTGACCACTTTATTATTATTACACCTGTTCAATTGCTTGGAAACACAAATAGCTAATAAGCCAATCACGTGGCAGCAACTCAATGCATTTAGGCATCTAAATGTGGTGAAAAAGACTTGTTGAAGGAAGAAAGGGGTGTTAAGTGACTTTGAACGTGGCATGGTTGTTGGTGCCAGATGGGCTGGTCTGAGTATTTCTGGGATTTTCACACACAACCATCTCTTGGGTTTACAGAGAATGATGGGAACAAGAGAAAATATCCAGTGAGTGGCAGTTGAGTGGAAGAAAATGCCTTGTGGGTGTCAGAGGTCAGAGGAGAATGGGCAGACTGGTTCCAGATGATAGAAAGGCAACAGTAATTTAAATAACCACTCGTTACACCCAAGGTATGCAGAATACCATCTCTGAACGCACAACACATCCAACCTTGAAGCAGATGGGCTACAGCAGCAGAAGACCACCCCGGGTGCCACTCCTATCAGCTAATAACAGGAAACTGAGGCTACAATTCACATAGGATCACCAAAATAGCACAATAGAAGATTGGAAAAATGTTGCCTGGTCTGATGAGTCTGGATTTCAGCGGCAACATTCAGATGGTGGGGTCAGAATTTGGCACCTGGATCCATCCTGCCTTGTATCACCGGTTGTTTTGCTTGGCGTTTATCTATTAAGATTCTTGCGGTAAAACCAAGGAAGCTTAGACTTCTGTAGTGTATCAATGCTTTACTAAACCAGGAAAACGACATATACAAATGTAGGATACACAATACAACACAACTCATAGCTTACAAAATAAATATGTCTACAATATGCACAATGCCAATTATCTTTTCTAGCAAAATATAAGCATGTACAATATGTACGCTTTAAGTAAACAAAACCATTACTCAACTTAGGGTCAGGATGTAATGTCCTTCATTCCTTGCTCAGTACATCTCAAAATGGCTCCAAAGATCTCCAGCTTCTTGCAGCCACGTGTTGCTTCTTCGTCCTCTCAAAACCAACTTCCTTTGTCTCCACATGCTTTTTTCAAAAGTTCCCAAGCCCCTCCCACCTACTTCCTGTATACAACTTCCTCTGCTCGGCTCCAAAGCCTGTCAAACTGGTTTATTTACATATCAATGGAGGGGGAGGGGAGAAGCCTGGCTTCCCTTGAAAACATAGGGTCTTAAAATCTAACTCTATATTATTTTTAAAATCATTAATAGCCGTAGCAACACATACCACCTCTGGACTTTATAGCATAATATAGGAAAATATGAAACTTCAACATCTCCTAAAGCCTTTTGTCCAGGAAAGGGCAAAATAAACCCGCCCCCATATTGTAGCCCAAAAATGGGAGGAAAAAATTCCCTTTCAACTCCCGTATCTCCTGGGAAATCAGACTAAATTCCCTGGGAGGCTGCAACATTACATTTTAGCAGGGTCAGCAATGTCCTTGACAGTCTGTGGAAAGAAAATCCCAGATGAAAGTCTCTTGTCCTCTTGGCCATAAGAAAATGCTGAGATGAAAGTCCACCCCAAGTCAAAAATCAACCGCATCTTCCTCAGACTCTCTTCTGGTCTGCCTCCTCCCATCTGGCCTGGTCATCTGCTCTTCCTGCTCCACCTCTTGATGCTCAATACCTGAAAAGAGTAAGAGACAAAGCAGATTATATGTTCCTTCCCACTGTGCTAAAAAAACATAGCTCACTGCTCACATTTCTCTATTTTCCCAGTTCTAACTGCAAAACTATTGTAGGGTGCCCACTGTTGCCTTGAAACACTTTCACAGAAAGCCATTGACTTCCAACGCAACAAATAAACTTGCATGTCTCTCCATGCTGTCCTGGGAAGAACACAGGCCTGCTATTGTCCAGTCTTCACAGCATGGCACATTCTAGCAAAATGGCCCATTTTATAGCAAGAGAAATACTTAATGTGACTGATCTACCATTCCCAACCACTTGATTCCACTTCTTAAGCAATGCTGGTATAGAAATCCCATCTATTTCCTCTCTAGGGACCCCCACCTTAAGTAAATCAACCCACGTGTCTCCTGGAGACCATACGCCTTGCCTTCTTTGTATCTGACTCAACTCAGCCGTTTGAGCTGATCAATACTCAGCTTCCCACTTATAGGGAGTAACAGTGGCACATGTCCTACTTTTGCTTACTGGCTTAGGGTCTTTGTCCTTTGTTAGGGCATCATTAGACTTGTCTATGAGGGCTGCACACCGCTCATTCAAATCTTCAGCTCTGCCTACAGGGGATTGAACACACTTCAAAGCCACTGCAGGTTTAACTTTGATTACCCTACTTTCTAAATCTTTTGCCTTGCTTGCAGTGTCTTCCAAACACTCAGATGCCACTGCAAGCTGCTCCGTCAGTAAATCTCATTCTAATTCTGATTTTTCCTCTTTTCAGATTCAATATGTAGAGCATCCAGGAAGTGTAAACCAAACACAGCAACCACCCGCATCTCTCCCTTACTGAACCCAAAACTTTTGAGACTAAAATCTGAGGAAAGATCAGAGACACCATCCCCCAAGCTTTGTTCAAAGAAAAAGCATATGTAGCCAGCTACTCTGCAACAGACATCCACTGATTGTCTCTGGCCCAGGTAGGAAGGGTGCACGCCTTCTCCTCCTGGACACCAGAAACCTTTGCAGCCTAAAGGCCCGTACACACAATGCAAAGGTCTTACAACAGCTTGTTGTACAATTATCTGACCGTTAGTACGCGCGATTACAACAGCCGACGTTCAACAGTCGTACAACAGAAGTTGGCTGAGCAGACTAGAAAATGTTTCTTGTACAACAAGCTGTTGTACAACGGTTGACTCGTGTGTACAGAAGTTGGCCCAACAAAGTTGTAAGTGCTAAACACGCATGCTCTGTATCCAGGAAATGTTAGGTAGTGTAACTGTGTTCCAAATTCACAAATCACATTCACCTGAACTTCCTCATTATACGCTCGTAACACGTCACTACGTTCCACTTTATGGTACAAATATTTGACTCATGTCAGTACGCAAGACACAACTGCCAACAGCCAATTTTGGACAAAAGTTAACCGTGTGGTTGTAAGACCGTTGGTTGCACCGTGCGTACGAGGCATTACTTTTCCTAAACAGTGTGCACAGTATTTTCTTCAGCACAAGCAACAAAACACACCACATAAAACAGGTCTGCTTCAGTTGAAATTTTAGCGCAAATCCTGGCACGAGCCCCCAAAATGTTTCGCTTGGCATTTATCTATTAAGATTCTTGCAGTAAAACCAAGGAAGCTTAGACGTCTGAAGTGTATCAATGCTTTACTAAAACAGAAAAAACTACACAATACAACACAACTCATAGCTTACAAAATATGTCTACAACATGCACAATGCCAATTATCCTTTCTAGCAAAATATAAGCATGTACAATATGTACGCATTAACCACTTCAGGCCTGGAAGGATTTACCCTCTTAATGACCAGAGCGCTTTTTGCGACTCGGCACTGTGTCGCTTTAACTGACAATTGCGCAGTCGTCCGATGTTGTACCCAAACAAAATTGGGTACAACGTCCTTTTTTCCCCACAAATAGAGCTTTCTTTTGGTGGCATTTGGTCCCCTCTGCGTCACTTCCGATCACCGCTATTAACAAAAAAAGAGCGACAATTTTGAAAAAAAAACCCAATATTTTTTACTTTTTGCTATCATGAATGTCTAAAAAAAAAATGTAAAAAAACAAATTTATTTATCAGTTTTGGGCCTATATATATACTTCTACATATTAGTGGTAAAAAAAAATCGCAATAGGTGTATATTGATTGGTTTGCGCAAAAACCACCACGTTTACAAACTATGAGAATTAATTTATGGCGTTTTTATTATTATTTTTTTTATTAGTAATGACAGCGAAATGCGATTTTTATTGGGACTGCGATATTGTGGCAGACAGATCGGACAGTGTTCAGAGCTAAAAATAGCCACTGATTACTGTGTAAATGTCATTGGCAGGGAAGCGGTTAACCTGCAGGGGGTGATCTAGGGGTTAACTGTGTTCCCTCAGCGTGTGCTAACTGTGTGGGGGCTGGGCTGGCACAGACATGACAGATTTAACTGATCCTGTTGACAGGGATCAGTAGGTAACTTTCATGCCGCCTGACAGAGCGGGGAACCACCGTGTTTACATCGGTGGTTCCCCGCTTTTCTTCTGTAGCAGGCGATCGCGGGTTCCCGGCAGACATCTAGTCTGCCCGACTTGTGGCCCCACTCAGGGTGCGTTTGCCCCCTAGCTGTGCATGCGTGAATCGCCGTTTATAAACTGCAATTTGCGCTATGCTGCCAACTTGCAGCCGTAAATCTACGTGAGACGATCGGTTAAGTAAACTAAACTGTAACTCAACTTAGGGTCAGGATGTAATGTCCTTCATGGTTCCTTGCTCAGTCCAACTCAAAATGGCTTCAAAGATCTCCAGCTTCTCGCAGCCACGTGTCGCTTCTTCGTCCTCTCAAAACCAACTCCATTTGTCTCCACATGCTTGTTTCAAAAGACTCCAAGCCCCTCCCACCTACTTCCTGTATACAACTTCCTCTACTCAGCTCCCAAAGTGGTTTATTCACATATTAATGGAGGGGAGGGGGGAATCCTGGCTTCCCTTGAAAACACGGGGTCTTAAAATCTAACTCTATATTATTTTTAAAGTAATGAATAGCCATAGCAACACACCGGTTCAGGCTGGTGGTGGTGGTGGTGTAATGGTGTGGGGGATAGGCACACTTTGGGCCCCTTAGTACCAATTGAGCATGGTCTAAACACCGCGGCCTACCTGAGTATTGTTGCTTACCATGTCAATCCCTTTATGACTACAGTGTCCCCATCTTCTGGTGGCTCCTTCCAGCAGGATAATGCACCATGTCACAAAGCTCCAATCATCTCACCACTGGACAATGAGGTCACTGCACTCCAATGGCCTCCACACTCACCAGATCCAATGGCCTCCACACTCACCAGATCCAATGGCCTCCACACTCACCAGATCCAATGGCCCCCACACTCACCAGATCCAATGGCCCCCACACTCACCAGATCCAATGGCCTCCACACTCATCACATCTCATCCAATGGAGCATCTTTGGGATGTGGTGGAAGAGGAGATTGGCATCATGGACGTGCAGCCGACAAATCTGCAGCAACTGTGTGATTCTATCATTGTCACTATGGCCCAAAATCTCTGATGAACATTTCCAACACCTTGTTGTATCTATGCCACCAAGAATGAAGGCAAAAGGGGTCCAACCCGCTACCAGCAAGGGGGACCTAATAAAGTGGCTGTTGAGTGTATATACTGTATATGCAATCAGGGCTTTTTTCACAGAGGATGCAGGTACTCCCGTTTTCTGAGTCACCCATTGTTTCCACTCTTACCTACCTCTAAGCATTGTCCATTGACCCCATCTCCAAGTACCGCCCCTTTTAGAAAATACAAAACCAAGTAATTTGTATGGAATTTGGTAATGATAACAAAAACCAGCAACAATAGATCCCCCCGGCAGCAATGGACCCCCCCCACAACAAAATACTCCCCCAGTAACAATAGACCCACCCAGTAACACATAGCCCCCCATCAGCAACAATAGATTCCCCAGGAACCAGCATCAATAGACCTTCCAGCACACCCTAGCACCCCTTGCCATTACAAACACTGAGTGCTGGAGGTGCTGGAATTACATTTCCCCAAGTTCCCACTGAAGAAGACCCCGAATATATCAAACAATATATTAAAGCAAAGGTTTGGTGGTTTTTCAGAAGTTAACAATTAGACCGCAGACAGATCAACCACAATGCTGCACAACTAGACCGTGGTCATGATGTCATATAGAACATGGGGGAAGACTCAGGCTATTGGAAAGTGTGTGCAAAGTGCGTACTTCAGCAGGTGACACCAGATTTGAAGGAATACACAGAAGTGCGCCCAGGGACTTTATATGAGGTGAGCACCATTTGCCACTTATAACAAAGAAACAGGTGTATACACAGTTAGAACATTTATTGAAAAATGATCTTACATACATGGATAGCATGCCAATTGCTGAGCCAATAAAATACATCATAGTACGATTTTGCAATGATACATATAAAAACATACAGTATGCACAGGCATCTAGTAAACCCGACGCGTTTCGCAAGACATAGCGCGCTTCCTCAGGGGTGGATGCATGTGTGATGTATCATCAGGAAAAGCAATGTGCCAATTTGCTGAGATCCCAACAGGCGGTAGCAATGGATGTGTGGCACGGGAGCTGAGGGGAAGAAGCCAACCAGGACCAACACCAGGGGACAACCAAAGGCAGACATGGCATGGGTGGGATTGTGTGAACCTAGAAGTTCCACCTTGCCCAAATAGGTGTCAGCTGGTCCAAAAAATGAGATGGACATGGAGACCAATAGGTATGTGTGAGAGGAATGGAAGGGGAAGAGGTGGTTGGGATGATGTGACCCTGGAGGTTGCACCTTGTCCAGATAGATGTCAACTGTAAGCCATGTGAAACCGAATGCATCAGTCACAGGGATCAGCTGTGTGTGAAAAACAGATTTGAAGGAGAGAAGGGTGGATGTCTGCTCTGATCTCCTGAAAGCATTTAGGGCCGGTTCACACTGAGGCAATCCAACTTTGGGGGGACTTTGCTAGGCGATTTGAAAAGGCAAAGCGGCGCAATTGCGGCGCGACTTCTGCGCGATATCAGGCGATTTTAGGCGATTTCAACCAGGGCTGGTGCAAGGATTTTTGACACCCTAGGCGAAACCTCCTTTTGCCGCCCCCTTGGCTCCACCCCTGACTCCACCACCTTTCCCCGCCCAGCCTGATCAGCCCCAATCAAATGCAGCCTCACCAGCGCCCATCAAATACAGCTTCACCTGCGCCAATCAATACAGCCTCACCTGTGCCCATCATAATCCACTTCACCAGCGCCAATCAATACAGCTTCACCTGTGCCCATCTAATACAGCTTCACCTGTGCCCATCATATACCGCTTCACCTGTGCCCATCAAAGACAGCTTCACCTGTGCCCATCAAAGACAGCTTCACCTGTGCCCATCAAATACAGCCTCACGTGGGGGGGAAAGGGGGGGTATTTGGCAGATCAGTCACTATTTCTATATACATTTGCAAATGGCATGTGATAATACAATCTCATTATCTCAGTCAGACAGTGTCAGTTTTTACATGAATCAATGCAGAGCAGTCAGTGACAGATCAACAGTGGTCAGGCGCCCCTAGGCGGCAGTGCGCCCTAGGCGGCCGCCTACTCTGCCTAGTGGTAGAGCCGGCCCTGATTTCAACACGAGTACCTTGGACATGAGAGGTGTGTCTTCTGGCAAAATTATGTTCTTCTTCCTGGAAAGTCGCTTCCTCATAGATGGGGATCCGACTTGGAAGCGAACTTCCATTGACTTCTATGGGCTCAATTCGCCTAGAAGCCGCTTGAAAATAGTACAGGAACCTTTTTTGGAATCGCTTTGGACTTGAGTAGCGCATATTAAGACGGCTCCATTCATTCCAATGGGATTTCCGATGTCAGGCAATTTGAGGCGAATTGTGGCGACACAAGTCGGATCGCAAATCGCCTAGGATCGCCTCAGTGTGAACCGGCCCTTAAAGCCAATGAAGATACATTTTTTGCCAATCTGGTGACAGGGGATGGACCTTGGGCATATCTGTATGATCCAGAAATAAAAACTCAGTCCATGGAATACAGATCTCTTCCCCAAGGCCTAAGAAGTTCAAGAGCACAGAAAGTCATGGTGACTGTTTTATTGGATGACAAGGCTGTCATCCTCCTTTATATTCTGTAACGTGGCCAAACCGTGACCAGGAAGAGGTACATTGAGACCCTTAAGAAGCTTAGAGAAGCTTTCAGGAATTAGAGGTCCAACAAGAATCTGAAAATAATTTACAAATGTGCAACCACACATATCTTTGTCAACAAATCAGACAATCAGCAAATTTGACAGGCATCACTGATGGGCACTGATTGGCAGCGCTGGTGGTCACTGATTGACAGCACTGATGGGAACTGAGGGTACTAATTGGCAGCAATGGTGGTCACTGATTGACAGCACTGATGGGCACTGAGGGCACTAATTGGCAGCACCGGTGGGCACTGATTGGCAGCACTGGTGGGCACTGTTGGGGGCTGCACTGATATTCAGGACACTGATGATCAGTGCCCTGATTATCAGTGTAGATGTCCCCTGTGTGGATTTGCCAGTTATTGGCTTTCCTCTCCTCCTGTGCTGTCAGCGTTAGGCGAGAATTGCCGATAACCGGCAATTCCAGTTTACATTATGATAAGCTGTGACTGGACACAGCTGATCACGCGGTAAAGAGCCGCCGTGATTGGCTCTTTACTACGATCTATGATCAGAAGGACGCATCGATCACAGATCACTGCTGATGTGTGCCGCAGGGGGTGCACAGGCAGCTCATGCACGGGAGGGCATCATATGGTGGCCTTCCGGCAAGGTGCGACCACGCTGTAGCCATCATTCAGCTATAGCATGGTCGTGAACAGGTTAAAGTGTATTTTTTCCCCAAAAATTGCGCTTAAAAAACCTCTGTCCAAATACCATGAGACATAAAAAGTTTCAACGACCACCATTTTATTCTGTAGGTCCTCTGCTAAAAAATATATAATGTTTGGGGTTCTTAGTAATTTTCTAGCAAAAAATAAAAAAATCAAATTTTTACTAAATAAGCCTGGTCTTCAAGTGGTTATATAATACCAGAAACATAGCTTGAAGCTTGTGGGCCCCAATGCAAAAGTTGACCTGGGGCCCCCGCTGCTACTACCGGCTGCTTCCACCGCACGCAAAGATATTCCAAGTGGCTAAGTGCCCATTCACACAGGGGCGACTTGCGCTCCGACTTGAGTCACCCCAAGTCACTTGACAAGTGAAATCCCATTGAAGTGAATGGGAGTGGTCTTAATTTACACTACTGAAGTCGCTCCGACTTCAGAAAAGGTTCCTGTACTACTTGGAGGCGACTTCTATCGGACTTGTGCCCATAGAATTCACTAGAAATCACCTCCCCGGATCCCCCATCTAAATGGAAGTGACTTTGTAGTGAAAAATAATAGAATTTATTTAGGGCAGCCCCCTCCCTCCCTTCTCTGATTGGCCACAGGCAAAGTTGCCTGGCATAAGTCGTGTTGTAAGTTGCTCTGAAGTCGCACTGAAATCACCTAGCAAAGTCGCACTGAAATCGCCTAGCAAAGTCGCTTTGAAGTCGGGTCGCCCCTGTGTGAATGCAGCCTTAAGAGTTATTTCAGAGCTTTATTTACATATTGAGAGGGTATTTCAAAATATTTTGGAAAAGGGAGCTTACCCCATACACATCAATATGAAAATATGTTTCTAAAAAAATCCTTGTGCACATGTATAATCAATTGGTAAAAATATAAGGCAGCATGGGCCCCCTGGAGGATGGGAGGGGTCTCAATTGTGACCCCCGAGACCCCCTATTGCTACGCCCTTGTATCAGTGGTGTATTTGGGTTTTGTGCTGCCCTAGGCCTAACTAAACTCATGCACCCCCCTAATTTAAATATGAACCACCCCTTCTGGTCAAGGCCAAACCCATTCCTGTTTAGACCCGCCCTGAACATTTCCAGTGGGGAAAGGGCCTTGGGGTGGGGGGGGGGCAATGGATCCCTTAAGAGATTTCCTCACACTTCCTGTTTGGCTATGGAGCAGCACAACAACTCATTGGTTGGGGGCCACCTCCTGGGTCCCTTGGGATCCCCGGGTCCCCTACACATGTATGGGCTGTCCCCCCCGATGGCGGCCCTGCAGGTGCTTTATGGGGGTACCACACCGGTTTGTCTCCCGGCCCAGCCCGCCCCATAAGACTGGTGCTACACTAAAAGTGTAGTGCAAGCCGACAGGGACTCTTTTCGTGCTGCCCCCCTGCAAAGTGCTGCCCTAGGCCTGGGCCTTGTTGGCCTAGGCCAAGATACAGTGTTGCCTTGTATAATATAACTCAATGTTTAATTGTGTATTGCTTGTGTGACTGGTCACCCTCCTCCACAATAATTGGAGACTGCATGTAGTTACTACAGGTATTTACTGAGTTTACACTCGGGTTAAATTATACCCACCAAAGTGTCTCCATGCTGTCTCATGGGCCAGAATTTTAACAACTGGACTTCAAGGGCAGTCAATATTCCCTGAAGGGTACCTCCGTGTTTAGTGTTGCAGGGATGTTAATCTCAATCTTCTAATGCAATGCTGCACAGCGAGCTGTCACTCAAGACTACGGAGGAGGCCATGAAATCTCTAAGGAGGGTGCTTCAAATCTTCACATTCTCTTCCCGTTTTTTTTTCGCGTCTTTCATACGGTGCATTCTGTTAATGGCTCATTTACAGCACAGTGCGCCATATGTAAGCTTGTCATGAAGATAAACCCGAAACGTAATAAATGAATCTCAAATCACACACGTCAACTCAAGAGGCATCTGGTTCTACCGACGCTATTCACCGTGAATACGGTTGTGATATGATAGGCGGTATACTGGAAAGGTTATATATTTGTATCACCCAACCTTTATGGGAATGTCCTACTCAAGCCAAAGCTAGGAAAAAAATGGATGCAGGAAAAGTCAGAATTTTAGGTAGATGGAAATGAATTCAGAATCAATTTCACAAGTGAAGTAAAAGGGTTGAACGTATTTTCCCGAGATCAGTGAACAGAATGTAAGGAAATGTGTTTAGCAGAAATCGGTGTAATTACGGCAACGTCTTTTAGCAAAGCTATAATTAGTAGATGACATTTTAGAGGTGATGGATCTGAGAGATTAACCTGATTGCCATTTACAGGTCAGATAAAGATTGCACGGTTTACCTGCTTACTCCTGGTGCAGTTAATTTTATACAGAAACACATTTTTACCAAATTATCTCTGCAACTCTCTGTATGAGGGAGATGAGAAACGAAAAGAAGAGGAAACAGAGCACAGCGAGGCTTAGAGGAAACAGTCCTCACAATCAGGACTATTGGTTGTATTCTTTCCAAGTGACAGGGTGTGGATCTGAATGTGCGACCTGTCTGGCAATATCTCTTCTTGCTGAGCCACCTGAGATGCTGGACAGCTCCCTGCCTAATTCCTTAGACAACCTTCCCTTATGCCCTGTTTCTCTTGAACCTTGAACTCTTTGCTCCTCTCATGAACTTCCTGGATAAAACCATGTTTCTGCACTTCCTGTTTGCCAGATTATTGTGTCCTCTCCAGCCAATATCTTGCTTCTTTGTGTATCTGCAGCTGTCCTCATGTCCACTACCACTCGTTACCGACCTTTGGCATGTTCCTCGACTATGCTTCTGCTTGATCCCAGCCGGAAACCATGTTATTGACCTTTGACTTGTTCTTTGACTATGCTTCCGCCTGATCCCAACTAGAGTTGAGCGAACACCTGGATGTTTGGGTTCGGCGAGTCCGTCCGAACTTCGCAAAAAAGTTCGGGTTCGGTTCCGAACTTGACCCCGAACCCCATTGAAGTCAATGGGGACCCGAACTTTTCGGCACAAAAATGGCTGTAAAAAAGTCCTGGCAAGTGCTAGAGGGCTGCAAAAGGAAGTAAAATGGGGGTAAGAGTAGGACAAGTGTCCTACAAAAAAATGGGGGTAGGAAAAATAACTTAAAATCAAATTAAAAAAAAATAAAAATGGGAAGGGGGGTGGATGTGGAGTAGGAGCCTAGAGGTAGAGATGATTTTAGAACAATAATCTGTCCCTTACAGCACCAGCAGGAACCTCTCCCTTTAGAACTAGGAGATGATTATAGAACAATAATCTGTCCCTTACAGCAAGAGCAGAAACCTCTCCCTTTAGAACTAGGAGATGATTTTAGAACAATAATCTGTCCTTTACAGCACCAGCAGGAACCTCTCCCTTTAGAACTAGGAGGTGATTGTAGAACAATAATCTATCCCTTACAGCAACAGCAGGAACCTGACCCTATAGGAGTAGACAATGATTTTAGAACAATAATCTGTCCCTTACAGCAACAGCAGGAACTTGACCCTATAGGAGTAGGTGATGATTTTAGAACACTAATCTGTCCCTTACAGCAACAGCAGGAACCTCTCCCTTTAGAACTAGGAGATGATTTTAGAACAATAATCTGTCCCTTACAGCACCAGCAGGAACCTCTGCCTTTAGAACTAGGAGGTGATTATAGAACAATAATCTGTCCCTTACAGCAACAGCAGGAACCTGACCCTATAGGACTAGGCGATGATTTTAGAACAATAATCTGTCCCTTACAGCAACAGCAGGAACCTGACCCTATAGGAGTAGGTGATGATTTTAGAAAAATAATCTGTCCCTTACAGCAACAGTAGGAATCTGGTCCTATTGGAGTAGGCGATGATTTTAGCACAATAATCTGTCCCTTACAGCAACAGCAGGAATCTGACCCTATAGAACTAGGAGATGATTTTAGAACAATAATCTGTCCCTTACAGCACCAGCAGGAACCTCTCCCTTTAGAACTAGGAGATGATTATAGAACAATAATCTGTCCCTTACAGCAACAGCAGGAACCTGACCCTATAGGACTAGGTGATGATTTTAGAACAATAATCTGTCCCTTACAGCAACAGCAGGAACCTGACCCTATAGGAGTAGGTGATGATTTTAGAAAATTAATCTGTCCCTTACAGCAACAGTAGGAATCTGGTCCTATTGGAGTAGGCGATGATTTTAGAACACTAATCTGTCCCGTACAGCAACAGCAGGAATCTGACCCTATAGAACTAGGAGATGATTTTAGAACAATAATCTGTCCCTCTAAGCAGTAGACTCTACCTAATCCAATCAGATTGTTCTGTAATGCAGGATGAGATATTATTAGATCTGCAATCTGTCCCTCACAGCGCCGGCAGCATCCTCTCCCTACACTAGCCAGAGAGCATGTGATATGCAGCACTAAGTGACTCCAGCTTATAAAGAGGCTGGGTCACATGATGCACTGGCCAATCACAGCCATGCCATTAGTAGGCATGGCTGTGATGGCTTCTAAGGGCAAACCAGTGAAAGGCTTGTTGATTGGCTGCCCTGCAGCTATTCAACAGGCGGGATCAAATACCTGAACTCAAAACCCAAACCCAAACTTTTTTTCAAATGTCCAGATTCGGGTCCGGGTCATGGACACCCCACAGTTCGGTACGGACCCGAACTTTACAGTTCGGGTTCCCTCAACTCTAATCCCAACCTGCAACCACTTGTTACTGACCTTTGGCTTGTTCCTTAACCAAGCTTCAGCTTGATCCCAACCTGCAACCGCTTCTTACTGACCTTTGGCTTGTTCCTTGAATAAGCTTTAGCTTGATCCCAACCTGCAACCCCTTCTTACTGACCTTTGGCTTGTTCCTTGACTAAGCTCCAGCTTGATCCCAACCTGCAACCACTTCTTACTGACCTTTGGCTTCTTCCTCGTCTACGCTTCCACTTGATTTCAACCTGCAAACGCTTGTTACCAACCTTTGGCTTGTTTAATGACAATGATTTTGCCTGATCCTTTCCTGTTACTGGACTCCAGCTTGCTCACCTTCTGGTGGGCCGATGCTGAGGACTATGACCTGGTACTAACACGCAGAGCTCTGGTGCACACCGGTTAGGCTTTTTGATCGACATTTTGAGAGCAATATGCTACTTCCTGCTGTACAATATTATACAAATATTGCTTAGGAGGGTGTAGCAACACAGTCTGTTTCAAAACTATGTTTACACAGACAGAGAGCTTGCAAGTAATCAACAAAAGGCTGGGACATAAAACTGTAAAAATGTGGGTGTTCTAAAACTCTCGATCGGCATCGGTACAGGTGTGTGTATATACAGTATCTCACAAAAGTGAGTACACCCCTCACATTTCTGTAAATATTTTATTATATCTTTTGTGACAACACTGAAGAAATAACACTTGGCCATAATGTAAAGTAGTGAGTGTACAGCTTGTATAACAGTGTAAATTTGCTGTCCCCTCAAAATAACTCAACACACAGCCATTAATGTCTAAATGCTGGCAACAAAAGTGAGTACAGCCCTATGTGGAAATGTCCAAATTGGGTCCAATTAGCTATTTTCCCTCCCCAGTGTCATGTGACTCATTACTTTTACAAGGTCTCAGGTGTGAATGGGGAGCAGGTGTGTTAAATTTGGTGTTATTCCTCTCACTCTCTCATACTGGTCACTGGAAGTTAAACATGGCACCTCATGACAAAGAACTCTCTGAGAATCTGAAAAAAAGAATTGTTGCTCTACATAAAGATGGCCTAGGCTATAAGAAGATTGCCAAGACCCTGAAACTGAGCTGTAGCCCAGTGGCCAAGACCATACAGCAGTTTAACAGGACAGGTTCCACTCAGAACAGCGCCTCGCCATGGTCGACCAAAGAAGTTGAGCGCATGTGCTCAGTGTCATAACCAGAAGTTGTTTTCTGGAAATAAACGTATGAGTGCTGCCAGCATTGCTGCAGAGGTTGAAGGGGTGGGGGGTCAGCCTGTCAGTGCTCAGACCATACGCCGCACACTGCATCAAATTGGTCTGCATGGCTGTCATCCCAGAAGGAAGCCTCTTCTAAAGATGATGCACAAGAAAGCCTGCAAACAGTTTGCTGAAGACAAGCAGACTAAGGACATGGATTACTGGAACCACGTCCTGTGGTCTGATGAGACCAAGATAAACTTATTTGATTCAGATGGTGCCAAGTGTGTGTGGCGGCAACCAGGTGAGGAGTACAAAGACAAGTGTGTCTTGCCTACAGTCAAGCATGGTGGTGGGAGTGTCATGGTCTGGGGCTGCATGAGTGCTGCCGGCACTGGGGAACTACAGTTCATTGAGGGAACCATGAATGCCAACATGTACTGTGACATACTGAAGCACAGCATGATCCCCTCCCTTCGGAGACTGGGCAGCAGGGCAGTAGTCCAACATAACGACCCCAAACACACCTCCAAGACGACCACTGCCTTGCTAAAGAAGCTGAGGGTAAAGGTGATGGACTGGCCAAGCATCTCCAGACCTAAACCCTATTGAGCATTTGTGGGGCAAGGTGGAGGAGGGGAAGGTCTCTAACATCCACCATCACTGTGAAGTCATCATGGAGGAGGGGAAGAGAACTCCAGTGGCCACCTGTGAAGCTCTGGTGAACTCCATGCCCAAGAGGGTTAAGGCAGTGCTGGAAAATAATGGTGGCCACACAAAATATTGATACTTTGGGCCCAATTTGGACATTTTCACTTAGGGGTGTATTCACTTTTGTTGTTAGCAGTTTAGACATTAATTGCTGTGTGTTGAGTTATGTTGAGGGGACAGTAAATTTACACTGTTATACAAGCTGTACACTCACTACTTTACATTGTAGCAAAGTGTCATTTCTTCAGTGTTGTCACATGAAAAGATAGAATAAAATATTTACAAAAATGTGAGGGGTGTACTTACTTTTGGGAGATACTGTATATATACAGTTTATGATGTTGTGGATAGATGTGCCTAAAAAGTCCCAGATATCCAAATGAACACTCATAGGGATGTTGGCTCAGATACACAATCATAAGCCACACATCATTTAGTTTGGTATATGAGCGAAATTAATGGTCATCCTTAATTTTGCGTCCATTTTATGGTACCCGCCTGGTACAGACAGCTATATGTATATATGAAGAAGGTCTGTGCTAGTTCTATACTTCTGTGGCATCTTTGTCTAGTGAACACTGAGAGGTTTTGTATGTGTATGCTAGTAAATAAATGACTGCAAACCCATCAAGCACATCAAGGACTCGTTTTAAGTTTGGGAACAAAGCCAATGTAGTGTAGCCCCATCATAAATGTGACGGTAATCTCTTGGATGAATTTCAGACCCAGTGCTTCCACTACGGTAAAAATACCGGAAAACTTCCGGGCTTGTTCTAGATTTTGTTTACTTTTTAGTTGCTGTAGTGCTTTGGTTCTCATGGAGTACCTGCTTGTACCCTGCTGCTTTTCAAATAATTCAAAGTACCAATTTGGCCATTATATAAATGATATATTTTAAAGTGAAGCAATAAATAAACCAGCACTGTATGTAATGTTTGCTTTTACCTTCAGTTTTGCAAAATAAAATGCCAGCACTCCCATAGAGGCCCTAGAATGTGAGCAGCATGTGGTACGGAAAAGCCGCCTGTCTCCAAGTTGCTGGTTAAACATGCCTCGGGTCACTACACAATGCAATGTGGCCACCATCTAATGCAGTATTAAACCCTCAGCATTTTTAACTCAACACATTAAGCAAAATAAAATAAGCATTTCCCAGTAAATTATTTGTTAACATTTTTACCCCAGCACTTGCAGTTTACAACATGCAATGCTGCTGTCTCAGTGCTGCTTCCCTGAACTTCCAGTCCTCACAGGAGAGCAGTCTGTTATCTTTAAAGTGGAAGTAAAGTCCCTGTTGTATACCTGTAGGTACAGTAAATATCTCCTAAATGTGCGCCGTTTAGGAGATATTTACTATAGTAGCAGCTAGTGAGATCACTGGCGCATGCGCACTGTGCTCTCAATGGCTGGCATGCTGTCTATTGAGAGAGCCACAGCCGTGACTCCCGCGCATGAGCCTTGACCTTCACCTCCATCAATGTGCCCCCCCCCCATCTCCATCAATGAGCCTTCCCTCCCCACCTCCATCAATAAGCCTTCCCTCCCCACCTCCATCAATGAGCCTTCCCTACCACCCCTCCATCAATAAGCCTTCCCTACCCACCTCCATCAATAAGCATTCCCTCACCACCTCCAACAATGAGCCTTCCCTCCCCACCTCCATCAATGAGCCTTCCCTCCCCACCTCCATCAATGTGCCTTCCCTCCCCACCTCCATTAATGCGCCTTCCCTCCCCACCTCCATTAATGCGCCTTCCCTCCCCACCTCTCGGTAACTCTCGTGTCACGCGTACGCGGTCACTAGAGTGATCGACGATGATATCATTTATAGAGGATTTGCCGCGTGTAAATCCTCTATAAATGACATG
>BLSH010474519.1:169068-192182 GCA_018402905.1 Glandirana rugosa | reverse complement strand
CTCTATTGCGCAAAACGCCGTCATATGACGGCGGCTGCGGGATCGAGCCTAGTGAGCGCGCGCGCACCGCCGGAGGCGCGCCCCTGCGCTCACTGTGTTCGGGGAGGGTCAGGGAGCGGGTGCAGCAGAGTCGATCTCCGCCGGCCACCCGCGATGCCCCCCCCCGGAGTGAAAGAACGGAGGTCTGTGTAAGTAAACACGGACCTCTGTTCTGTGAGGGGGGAAGGGCTATGATCACAGCCTTCCTCTACATGGAAGCTGTGATCGCTTCCCTTCCCCAGCCAGGGCAGCCCCCACACAGTAAGAACACGCCCAGGGAACACAGTTAACCCTTAGAGCGCCCCCTGCAGGTTAACCCCTTCACTGCCAATGGCATTTACACAGTAATCAGTGCATTTTTATAGCACTGATCGCTGTATAAATGCCAATGGTCCCAAAAAAGTGTCAAAATGGTCCGACATGTCCGCTGAAATATCGCAGTACCGCTAAAAATCTCAGATCGCCGCCATTGCTAGTAAAAAATAAAAAAAAATAAAAACCCCAGAAATGAATTCTCATCATCCGTAAACGCGACCACTTTTGCGCAAACCAATCAATAAACGCCGATTGCGATTTTTTTTATCACAAATATGAGGAAGAATATAAATTGGCCAAAACCGATGAAAAAAATGTTTTTTTTATATATTTTTTTGGATTTGTATTTTAGCAAAAAGTAAAAAATTTGGGCTTTTTTGCAAAATTGTTGCTTTCTTTTGCTTATAGCGGCGATCAGAAATGACACAGCGGTGATCAAATACCACCAAAAGAAAGCTCTATTTGTGGGAAAAAAAGGACGCAAATTTTGTTTGGGTACAACGTCGCACGACCGCGCAATTGTCAGTTAAAGCGACGCAGTGCCGAATCGCAAAAAGGGCTCCGGTCCTAAAGTGTGAAATCCTTCCAGGGCTGAAGTGGTTAAAGTCCCATGGGCAAAAAAATGTTTTGTTACTATCCAAAGTTAAAACAACAAGGGCAGAAGATTTAATAGATAGAAAGTTGAAAAAATGACTTAAGGTCCGCTTTAAGCGTTTATGGGGTACTGTATGAAAAGCCATAGTAAAATGCAGGACTTCCTCTATACAAATTGCAGCTCCCCTCCACATAGAATGTTACAACAGTGACAGTGCAAAAAATGTAAATCTGTATTAGGCATTGTCATTAATGAATCACTGACTCATTAGAGTTAATAGAGTAGTAAGTAGCATATTTTAATTTTTTTTCCAGTTAGAAATGAAATATCTGGATAGTCTGTACTCCAGCTGTCCGCTCAGCATTGGCAGTAAAAACACAAATGAAAGGGAGAACGATAATTATAATAGTAAAGCAATGGACTGAAACCAGAACCAAACCCATGAACTCGCAATCTATATGAAGTAGGCAGCTGCAAGTATAGCAATGGAAGCCTGAACCACATGAGACAGACAATGGGCTAAATGCAGTGAGGTTTATGAGTACAGTCAGAATGCCTTCACAATAATCATCTGGTACCATTCTAGGCACAAAGCGGCCCTCAAAGATTAGGAACAATGGTCTGGCTATAATATGGCTAAGTTCTTTGAGAACCCTTAGGTGTAAGCCATGCGGTGTTGTTGGTTTGTTCACATTACGTTTTTCTAGTCTTTTTTGAACACTAGCTTCTGTCAGCCACAGTGGTGGTCCGTCCATAAGGAACACATGGGCGCCTCCCCCCTAATCCATGTGCCCGGCCCCTAATCAACATGCAGGGTGCCGGCCGCATGGATTCCAATGGTGTGCATTTTTTTTTCTTGAAGCACACGATTTGAGCCTGATGCACTAATTGGCTTCAAAAAAGGGTGGGCTTGGGGCACAGAGCACTTCGCCCTGAGCCCACCCAATTTTGTGGCAATAGCAAATTAATATTCACTATTGTATTCCTGATTCTCCTCCTGGCCAATCAGGAAGCTTGTCCTGAGACCCAATTGGCCAGGGAGTCCGAGGGAGGAGAAGCAATGGGCCGGCTCTTCCTTCCCCCTGCCTTCTAAGCTAAGGCCTCTGATCGCCTTCCCATCCGTCTCCCATGGGGGGGGGGGGGGGGGGGTTGGTCTTGGGGTCGATCACCGCATTCCCATTCCCAACAGTCTCCAGCGGGGGGGGGGGGGCTAGGCGATCACCACCCCCCCCAAAAAAAAATATTGAGCACTGGCCGCCACAAGGATGCATTCAATGTTATTAATGTTACTGTGATATTTATTATATCCTTCCTTTTCATTCATATAAATTGAGGAGAAGAATGTATTTAATACAGCTGCCTTCTTCCTGTTGCTTGTGACCGACTTCCCCTGGTCATCTTTTATGTGGCCTCACCTTTTTGCGGTTACTATATTGGAAAAACGTTTTGGGATTTTTTTTACTCCCCTCGGCTATGTGTCTCTCGTAATCTATTTTATCTGTCTGGATTGCACTCATGCATTAATTCTTAAACTCCTTGTAGTCGCGGAATACTGATGGTGATCCTTTGGCCTTATGTTTATTAAAGGACTATTTTTTCTTGTTAATATGCATTTTTACGTCAGTATTTACTCACCCAGGTAACTTTCTTTTATATTAATTGTCCAGTGGAATTCACTGACTAATGCAATTGTTTATTATGAAGATAAAATAGTGCAGCGCTAACAGGTTAAAGGGCTCCAAAATAGCTTGTGCAATATGGCTCAAATATGAGCAATATATGTTAACCACTTCAGCCCCGGAAGGATTTCCCACTTTAGGACCAGAGCAGTTTTTGCGATTCGGCACTGCGTCGCTTTAACTGACAATTGCACGGTCGTGCGACGTTGTACCCAAACAAAATTTGCGTCCTTTTTTTTTTGTTTTTTTGCTCTTCATATACTTCTCGTTTAAGAATTTTATTTGGAAATTTTCACGTTACAATGTTTGATAATGAATAAACATAATAAACATAAGTACAAAGTGTGCTTACATCGTCGTTGTATTACATGGGTGATATAAAAGATCATCTTGTGCTTTGAATGTATTAATCCGACAATACTGTCCACTCTGGGCACCCCTGAGGGGGCAAAACTGTGCCCAATGTGGAGTCCAACTGTTAGACAGGTATATACAGAAAAAGTACATTTCGATGATTATAGCATTCCCCTATGTATACCATATGTATTTTTACATAGTTTTAGCTGGGTATAGAATATCTTTTGGTGTACGTATTACAGTACTTGGACAACTCAGATCTATTAGTAATCTAGAGTAAGTGGTCTGGAAGAGAAAGTAAAGAAAAGAGGTAGGAGAAATATGATAGGAAGAGAGAATAGGTAGAGTCCGTGTGTCCACACCCGCCCGCCAACCAACCGCCCCATCTATGTTTCATGTGTATCTACCATGGTAGTAAGACTGAATGATCAAATGTGCAGGGTAAACAATGTGTGATCCAGGGGTTCCATATCTGCATAAATTTGGTGTCCCGGTCTTTCTCTAACGCTTCATATTTGTCATGGATCATGAAATTGGTTGTCCTGTGTTTGACTTGCGCAAATGTTAATTTGGGGGATTTCCAGGCTTTGGCTATTACTTGTTTGGTGGCTGTAAGAAGGTGTATAAGAAGTTTAAATTGTGTTTGTGATAGTGTGTCTGGTTTCAAGTTAAGTAATGCCACTTGTGGGTCAGGGGAGATTGGGGTGTCTAGCATGGTGGAGGCCAGCTGAAAAACTTTTTGTCACAATTTGGCTGCGATAGGGCACGTCCACCAAGTGTGGAAATAGGTTCCTGGGTCAGAACATCCCCTGAAACTGTGAGGTTGGTATTCTGGGATAAATTTAGCTATCCTGGCTGGCACTAGATACCACCTAGATAGTACTTTATAGTTGGTTTCAAGAGCTAGGATACTGGGTGAGGATGATTTAGTAGCAGCCCAAATACTATTCCAATCGGACTGTTCCAAGACCCGTCCTAAGTCTTCTTCCCATTTTTTAGTGTAGAGTGGTCTAGTTTGGTTTGAGGTTGATATCAGTTGTGCGTATAAGGAGATGATTCCTCTGGCATGTGGATCTTTTTTGCAAAATGCTTCAAAAGGGGAGAGATGGGATATCTGAGTTTCGTTCCGGAGTAAGTGTGTAAAGAAATTCTTGATTTGGAGGAATGTAAACTGTTCAGTTGGGGGGAGATGGAAGGATTCCGAGAGATCTAGAAATGAGCGAAAGGATCTGTGGTCAACTAAGTGGTGCAGGCGAATTATCCTGGCTGAAGTCCATGCTCTGAAGCTATTGGGTGATTCCCAGGCCGGTTTGAAGCTCGGATTCTTCATATAAGAGAGGAGGGGATCGTAGGTTATATTTTGTTTTAGTTTTATCCCAGAGGAAGAGAGTGTGTTTGACTAACAGGTGTCTTATGTGGCCGCGTTCTGATGGGTGGAGCCAAAGGAGATTTGCCACTGAGAGTGGATCACACTCAGTAGCTTCGATATACACCCATAATGGTGTTTCTTGAGTAGCATGGTACTTGGTTAGAGTCGCAAGTTGCCCAGCTCTGTAGTAGGCCGTAAAGTTAGGCACACCCAAACCGCCATTTGTTTTGGGGAGATATGTTTTCCTAGCTACTCTGGGTCTTGTCTTACCCCAAATGAAGCATTCCGCTCTCTTCTGGATAAGTCGTAGGAAGTATGCTGGGACCGTGACTGGTAGGATCCTAAAGAGGTATAGCATCTTTGGGAGGATAACCTTTTTAACTACATTGATCCTTCCTATCCATGAA
Source organism: Glandirana rugosa (assembly GCA_018402905.1). Taxonomy (NCBI): domain Eukaryota; kingdom Metazoa; phylum Chordata; class Amphibia; order Anura; family Ranidae; genus Glandirana; species Glandirana rugosa. The sequence goes on along the minus strand of BLSH010474519.1, from coordinate 187,421 downwards.
ATTGGTAGGGAGGACCAAGATTGCAGTAAGCCTGTGATCCCCTTTAGAGCTCCTGGGAAGTTAGCTGCCTACATCTTACTGTAGTCTGCGGTTAAGTGCACTCCTAAGTATGGGATGGAAGAGGGGGTCCATGGGAATGGAAAAGCCCCCTTAGCCATCTCCGGATCTGAGGGGGAGAGTGATATATTCAGGGCCCGTGATTTCCCAGGGTTTACCTCCAATCCTGATATATTGGCGAATTTATCTAGAATGGGAAGGAGATTTGGCCCAGAAATTTGGGGTGCTGTCAGGAACAATAAAATATCATCTGCGAAAAGACAGATCTTGTGCTGGTATCCTCCCAGTTCGATTCCGGTGACCTCCCTCAACTCCCTTACTAGACAGGCCAGTGGTTCTATTAAGAGGGCAAATAAGATAGGTGAAAGCGGGCATCCTTGACGTGTGCCCCTTTCAATGGGGAAGGGTTCTGAGTTGTAACCAGCGTATCTGACACTAGCTAGTGGGTTGCTGTATAAGGCAGATATCCATTGCATGAAATGAGGGCCAAAGCCCTATGCTGATAGCGTGTAATGCATATATGACCATGAGACAGAGTCAAATGCTGTTCTGATATCAAGCGAGAGAAAGCATGTGGGAATCTTTCTTGCTCTAGCCGTATAAGCCAGTAGGACTGCTCTGCGTATATTATCGTTAGCTTGTCTCACCGGTATAAATCCGGTTTGGTCTCTATGGATAAGGCGGCTGATTATATTCTTGAGTCTAGCGGCCAGGATTTTCGAAAGCAGCATATCGTTGCGGTCAAGGTTTCTTGTCTAAATAAGTGTCCTTTAAGTATACTATTAAATGCTTTGGTTAGGAGAGGGGAAAGGATCTCTGAGAAGGTGCGGTAATAAAGAGCTGTGAAGCCATCTGGGCCAGGTCTCTTGTTAAGTTTAAGTTCCTTTATAGCTTGTATAACCTCTTCTACAGAAATCGTCTTGTCAATTTGTTTTACTTCAGAGCTACAGACTTTTGGGAGGTTTATTTGGTAGAATAGGATGTTTGCTGCGTTTTGGTCAAAGGAGTTGTTTCCCGTATAAAGCTTGGCTAGATGGGTCCTAAATTTCCGTACTATCTTGGTAGGATTGCTAGACAAGGTACCTCTGCCTATGTTTAGACGGATCGGTTTGCGTGGAGCATTTGCATTACGCAGGAGTCGCGCCAGAAGGGTGTCCGGTTTGTTGGCTTGCATGAAGTATTTATGTCTAGATCTACGTAAGCTTCTATCTGCATCTTCAGTAAGGAATAGATCGTATTCCAGTTTAGCTTTTTCAAGTTTTGCATTAGTTGTGGGGTTGGGGTTCTGGCTGAACTCGAGGGAGCATTTATTATATTCAGTTACGAGTTTATGTTCTAGGAGTTTGCATTCTTTATTAAATCTGGCTGCCTGACGTTGTAATGTCCCTCTTAGAACAGGTTTGTGGGCTTCCCACAGGATTAATGGAGTGATGTCAGTTGTGTTATTTATGGCTAAGTATTCGAGAAGGGCTTGTTTAATATCAAAGTAATGGGAGGGCTGTTTCAGTATATGATCAGGTAAGTGCCAGGAGGTATCCTGTGATCTTGGAATGGGGGAAGCAATCGTGGTCGTGACCGCGCAGTGGTCTGACCATGGTATTGGGAGGATGCTTGAGGAGAGTATTTCTGGAGTTAGGCCAGTTGTTACAAATATGTGATCGATGCGTGAGAACGTTTTGTGCGGGTACGAGTAGAATGTGTAGCGTCTTTTGGCTGGATTCATTTCACGCCATGTGTCCACAAGATTATGGGTATTTAGGAGGTGGCAGAAGGTCTGTTTATTAGTTTTGTCTGGGGAGATATATGGTGGTGACTTATCCAAATATGGGTGTAGGCATTGGTTTGAGTCTCCACATAGTATCAGAGAACCCTTTTTATGTGCGGCCACTATTTGCAAGAGATTGGAGAGGAAGGGGTTCGGGTTGTTGTTCGGCGCATAATAGGAGACTATGGTCACTTCTACATCTAGTATGTGTCCCGATAATACCAGATATCTACCCTCCGGGTCTGGTAGCTGAAAAGTGGGGGTAAAGGGGACTGTTTTATGGAATGCTATTAGAGTTCCTCTTTTCTTGGTGGAGGCAGAAGCAGTGAAAACGTGTGGATAATTTGCACTAAAGAATTTGGGGGTGTGTTGGGTTGCGAAATGGGTCTCCTGTAAGCAAACTACTTGTGCTTTTTGTGAGTTGAAATACCTGAATGCTTTGGTGCGTTTTTGTGGTACATTGAGCCCCTGCACATTTAGTAGATAGAATGTTTAAGGGGGCCATGGGTTGTGTTGTGAAAGAAAGGTCTTACCGGGATGGAGCCGTCGGATGACGGGGCGAGCAGGCCACACAGACTCATGAATTGGAGAAAGACAAGGAAATAGGACTAGGATTGGAAGAGAGAAGAGGTTTAGCAAAACCCAGTATAAGAACAACATTATACTACAAATATTTGTTTCAGCTAGTAACAAATTCTGCGGAAGGGGGAATCTCCCAACTGCAGAAAGGTAATGGCTATCTACGTGAGCCCATATAATACGCAAGGGCTGACATAGATAACTTGGTGGGCGCATGGAACAACTGCAACGGAGCCTGGACCTGGATAAGTGCAAACGAAGGAAAAACAAACTAGTCTGCAGCATTAAAAGTCATATTAAGTCCAGGGGTGGGGGGAAAGCAAAATAAAAGAAATTTAAGATATACGTTTAAAAGGATTCAGATCAACCATATCCTGGGGCCTTAGACCCCTTAAATGGCATGGAGCTGTTCTGGATGGGATTGTTAAGTCTGTGGCGAAAGAGGTCAATAGAGGCCAGTTTTGTCTATACAGAACCAACACCTCAGGAGAGGAGTGTTCGTGTCTCTGGTTCAGTTTCGGATGGTGTTCCGTATCGCTTGTGCCATTCAGGGCGTCAAAGAAATTGTGGGATTCCCACCAGGGTAGCCTTTGCGATCCATTCGCCGGTGATGAAGTAGATCTTAGGGTAAATGTTCAGTGCTCAGTTGCCGACTCTGGGCAGAGCTAGGGGACGATGGTTCCCAGGTTAGGGAGTTTCGGTGGTTCAGATTGTTGGTGGGGTAGGAGTGATGAAATTGTATTGTTCGTGTTTGTCCAGGTTTACATATCTGCAACAGGCAGACAAAAGCATGGAAGCAAAACGCAAAACCCAACCTATAGGTAGGTAACTTTGGTGGTTAGCCTGATAATCTCAGTGGCAGGAGGGTAACAAAGTCTATCTGGGGTTGCTGACCCGTGTATAATGGGTACTGTCCTGAAAGATTAAAGCCTATAGGGCTTAGAAAAGGGTGGCCAAAAGGTATATGGGCCACTATTTCAGTCCATGGTATCTTCTTGGTCCTGAAGCTGTGGGCCTAGGCGGCTACGTTTATGTGCATGAGATTCCCGTTGTTTTCCCGGGGAAGAGAAAGATTTGGAGAGAGAGGTACCTGCCAGTCTGCGGCGAGATGGCCCGGGCTGTTGTTGCTGCTCCTCCATGAGATGTAGTTCTTGTAATGTGTGCTGGAGTTCCTCCAGGTTATTACATCTGTGCTTCAGACCATTGTATGTGAACCGTATGGAAAAAGGGAATCCCCAGTGGTAGATAATTTGCTTTTGTTGTAGTATATTCAGGAGAGGCTTCATAGCTTTGCGCTTTGAAATGGTTACCTGAGAGATATCAGGAAAGATCTGGTATGAATATCCTTGGAAAGATAGGTCTTCTTTGTCGCGTGCAGCAGCTAAGAGCTGTTCTTTTGTGCAATAAAAATGCAGTTTGGCGATAATATCGTGAGGAGGGCCATCTTGCTTTTTGGGTGTAAGTGCTCTGTGCACTCTGTCCATTTCAAGTCGTTCTATGGGTATTGCTGGTTGTAGTTCCTGAAACAGGGCTGTTGTTGTTGACTGTACAATTTGCGTCCTTTTTATCCCACAAACAGAGCTTTCTTTTGGTGGTATTTCATTACCTCTGCATCATTTCTGATCACTGCTGTAAACAAAAGAAGAACGACAATTTTGCAAAAAAAAAAAAAAAAAATTTCTTACTTTTTGCTATAATACAAATCCAAAAAAATAAAAAACAATTTTTTCATTGGTTTTGGCTGATTTATATTCTTCCTCATATTTTTGGTATTTTTGGCTCTTTATTGATTGGTTTGCGCAAAAGTTGCCGCATTTACAAATGATGAGAATTCCTTTATGGGCTTTTTATTTATGTATTTATTTTTTTACTAATAATGGCGATGATCTGCGATTTTTAGTGGGACTGCAATATTGCGGCGGGCATGTCGGACCATTTTGACACTTTTTTGGGACCATTGGCATTTATACAGCGATCAATGCTATGAAAATACATTACTGTATAAATGTCACTGGCAGGGAAGGGGTTAACCTGCAGGGAGCGCTCTAAGGGTTAACTGTGTTCCCTCAGTGTGTTCTAACTGTATGGGGGTTGGGCTGGCTGGGGAGGGGAGTGATCATGGCTCCCATATACAGGAAGCCTGCAATCACATCCCTCCCCCCTCTGTTAGAATGGAGATCCCTGTTTACATACATGGACCCCTGTTCTGTCACTCCCGGGGGGTGATCGCAGGTAGCCGGAGAAGATCAAGTCCTCCCTACCCGCTCCCTGGCCCCCCGGGAACACAGAGTGCGTGATCTCGCAGACGCTGTCAGGTGACGGCGGTTTCCAATAACTAGTCAAGCCACAGCGGGTGGTCGGCAACTGGTTAAAGTGAATATGTGTACAATAAAAAAACTAAAATAATCCATCAGATACATATGACAATAATAAAGTCCTTCTCATTGAAGTGTGAATAGTGGTTTCAAGTCAATTAATCTGCAATAATAGAGAAACGGTCCTTTTGACATACAGGTAGATGCAGAGATGTCATCAGAAGTAGAAAATACAAGAGATGTCCAGGCACCCAGAGAAAGATCCCACCATCCTATGTGACAAAAGGGAGGCTTACTGAAAGCTTGTGACCCCAAGAAGATGTTCAACACGTCTTAGTTAGTACAATTCTTTCAAATTGTTCACTAACGACTCCAACCTCGGTCACCCATTTTTACATGAGCCTCTCAAACATCCTGTCTGTCCAAGCAAGGTCCGCGATTTCCAGCCCAACCTGCCAGTCTCACAAAGAAAGGAGGAACAAGAGAACTGGAGTGTTGTCCACAAATGTAAGCGTTCTCCAGTCTCGAATGTAATAGCCCAACAAGGCATAAACTGCTATGCCAAAAGCAAAAGTGAGATTAGTTAAGGATAGAGTTGAGCGAACCCTAACTTACGTACCGAACTTTGGGGTGTCCGTGACCTGGACCCGAACCCGGACATTTGAAAAAAAGTTTGGGTTCGAGTTCTGGGTTTGGGTATTTGATCACGCATGTTGAATAGCTGCAGGGCAGCCAATCAACAAGCGTTTCACTGGTTTTCCCTAGAGGCCATCACAGCCATGCCTACTAATGGCATGGCTGTGATTGGCCAGTGCATCATGTAACCCAGCCTCTATATGAGGCTGGAGTCACAGTGCTGCATGTCACATGCTCTCTGGGTAGTGTAGGGAGAGGATGCTGCCGGTGCTGTGAGGGACAGATTGCAGATAGATAGATAGGTAGAGATTACTACTACTGCTTTTAGGGACAGATTGCAGATCTCATCCTGCATTACAGAACAATCTGATACTGGACTAGGTAGAGTCTACTGCTTAGAGGGACAGATTATTGTTCTAAAATCATCTCCTAGTTCTATAGGGTCAGGTTCCTGCTGTTGCTGTAAGGGACAGATTATTGTTCTAAAATCATTTTGCAGCCCTCTAGCACTTTCCAGGACTCTTTTACAGTCATTTTTGTGCCGAAAAGTGCGGGTCCCCATTGAATTCAATGGGGTTCAGGGTAAAGTTCGGGTCAAGTTCGGTACCAAACCCAGACTTTTTTCCAAAGTTCGGCCGAACCCACCGAACCCCGAACTTTCAAGGGTTCACTCAACTCTAGTTAAGGAACCTCAGATGCTATGAAGGTGAAGTTGTTTGCATATCGGACATGCTTTCTTAATTGTTTATTATGCCCTTAAAGCACTCTTACTTCTCTCCAGTGTTCTTTGTTGCAAACATTTGATTCCATTTAGTGTTATGCAGTTTGGGGTACAGCTGGCTCTTTTAAAATGTAGTGTTTTTTTTTCTTACCCTCAGGTGTCATTTTCATATAATTTATGGCAAATGTAATTACTCTGTGATCACTGTTACCTAAATTATCCCTTACTTCCAAATCTGCAATTAGCTCTGTTTAATTTGATATTAGTAGGTCCAGCAGAGCATTATCTCTAGATGGGGCTTCCACCATTTCATTGAAGAAATTGTATTGCATTACATTTAATAAATTACGTCTCTTAATTGAGTGAGCAGTTCTGTCTGCCCAATTAATATCAGGATAGTTGAAGTACCTCATAATTATACAATTTCCCTGCCTCTCTGCTACCTCTAACTGTGAAAGTTGATGGGTCTCCACCTCCAGGGGGCTTATATCATGTACCCACAATTCATTTATTGTATATTTTACCCCTCTATAGCTTCAGCCATAAAGAGTTCACCTCCTCACCAGCCCCATTAATCAAATTGCTCTTCGCATAAAAGCACACCCCTCTTCCTCTTCTACCCACCCTGTCCCTCCAATACAGGGAGTACCCCTGGACAGTCACAAGCCAGTCTAGCCAGGTTTTTGATATTTCCATTAAGTCAAAATCCTCATGTAGCAGAAGTTCTAGTTCTTCCATTTAATTACCCAGACCTCTTGTATTTGTGTAGATGCATTTTTGCACAATGTATCCCTGCACGCCTTTTTGATTCCTTTTAAGCTCACATGTCTGCTAGCCTTGGAAACCTTAGTTCCTCTATCATCTGGTTTGACCCCATCTATTCCATCTGACTCTTGCCCTCAGCATACTCTCTTGCTCTTTGTATACTTTCCTCTGGTCCCTACCCTCACATCTTAAATTAAAAGTCCATGCTTCTGGCCATATTCTCTCCCAAGAGAGCTGTACCCTCCCCATTTAAGTGCAGTCCATCTCTGCTGGTAACCGACCACAAAGTTGTTCATGAAACCAAAGACCTCCTTCCTACACCAGTTCCTGTGGCACTGGTTAAGTTCCCTAATCTCCTGCTGCCTCTCTGGTGTAGCTCGAGGTACCGGCAGCATTTATGAGAATACCACCTAGGAGGTCCTTTCCTTTAACCACTTCCGGACCACCCGCCGTCGATATACGTCGGCCCTTTGGCGTTAAATACCGGGGTTATGGCAGCAGATAGCTGCCATAACCCCCGGTATTTTCTTCAACGGCGGGCGGTCCACTTTAGGCTGAAAGTGAACATAGTAGAAGACAAAGGCTAATACTTAAAGCAGACACCTCATCCCTCGTGAAGTATAAACAAGAAAGGGGGGATAAAAAGAAGACCTCCAAGAAAAGAAATGGGACTTTAATGGTGTCGGTACCAAAGAGACTTGCCTACGCTGGGGGAGAGTGTTCCTGTGCTTGGGAGTGACTAGGAGCACTCTCCTCTTCCCTTTTTGCAGATTGACCAAATAAAGTTCCATCAAGGGGATTAGACTACTGTCCCTCCCCCAAGCGTGGAACATACGTCTATTGCAGGGATATGCAATTAGCGGACCTCCAGATGTTGCAGAACTACAAATCCCATGAGGTATAGCAAGACTCTGACAGCCGCAAGCATGACACCCAGAGGCAGAGGCATGATGGGACTTGTAGTTTTGCAACAGCTGGAGGTCCGCTAATTGCATATCCCTGGTCTATTGAATCATAAGAGATTTCTGCCCCTTCTTTTTGAGCTGTTGATCTTATGTTTCTTGGGATGCCACATTGCAGCATCAATCTCACTGAGGAGGCACGTATTTTCTGATACCATCCTTTCCCCCGTTCCGGCTCTGGGGTCACTCTGTGAACATACTCCTTATCTAGGCTTAAGGCACGTGTCTTTGGCAGGCCCAATCAATCAGGTGCAACACAAAGCTACTATAAAGAGTTCAGCATCTCTCTCTTCCCCCTGTGTGTGGACAAATTTATCTCTGATATTTTAGCACAAAAAGGGACTACATACCCCAAAATTCGCTCCTATTTCCCGTGAGGAAGCCTCACAAGGCGAAACGCGTTGGGATGGAGCTAATATCAGGTGCACCCTGTACTCCCACCCCCTTTTTCGTCTATCTTCAACCCTTCGGGTAGCAAATGTGCTATCCGCTTCTCTTTGTGAGGGGGGAGATTCGACATCTTGTTTGGGTGTATATATAGTGTGATTGTACTATAATGTGTCATTACTAACCCGTGTGGGCATATTTTATCATGTATCAATAAAATGTTCTTTTTATATGAACATTTGTGTTAAGATTTATTTTTCCAGAGTTGGGGTTTTTGACCGACACCATTAAAGTCCCATTTCTTTTCTTGGGGGTCTTTTTTTCCCCCCTTTCTTGTTTAGGCTAAAAGTGGTCTCTGCGGTGGATTCACAGCAAGATCACTTTTATTGTATTTAGTGCCCCCCCCTCCCGCCACGCTACATAAAAAAACAAATTTATTCCTCAGTTTAGGCCGATATATATTCTTCTTCATATATTTTGGTAAAAAAAAAAATCGCAATAAGCGTATATTGATTGGTTTACGCGAAAGCTACTGTGTCTACAAACTATGGGAATAGATTTTGTTTTTCATAAGTTTTTGAAATAGATTTATGGACTTTTATTTTATTTTTTATTGTTTTTACTGGTAATGGCGGCAAGCTGAGATTTTTAGTGGGACTGCGACAAATCTGACCCCAAATGGGACCAGTGACATTATTACATTGATCAGTGCTATAAGAATGTCTTGATCAATGTATAAATGACACTGGCAGCGAAGGGGTTAACACTAGGGGGGGGGGGTGATCAAATGGGTTAACTGTTGTCCCTGGGTGTGTTCTAACTGTAGGGGGGATGGGCTGCCAGGGACATGACAGAGGTCGCTGTTCCTGATCACTGGGAACAGAAGATCTCTGACGTGTCATCTGGCAGAACGGGGGCCTGCCTTGTTTACATAGGCAGATCCCCGTGCTGCCTCTGTACACGGCGATTGCGGGATCGAGTCTGCCGGACCCACAGGCATGCTCCCGCGGCGCGCAGCCATACCACATGCACGGATCGACGTACAATGATGGCGGTTCGCGCTATCCGACCACCTTGCCGCAGTATAACTGCAGCAGTTGGTTGGGAATTGAAGTTAACCACTCCAGATCCGCGCTATTGCCGAAGTACGGCTCCAGCGCGGATCTGAAATGCCGGGACGACGTCCATGGACGTCGTCCCCTGTGCACGCTCCTCGCGCGCCCCCTGCGCGAGCGTGCCCGTGGGTCGGGCGGACTCGATGTCCGCCCGAGACCCGCCGATCTCTTTTAGCTGCCTCAGAACGGGGAACCGCCGTTGTAAACACGGCGGTTCTCCGTTCTGTGACAGGGGACATAGCAGATCTACTGATCCTTGTCACTGGGATCAGTGAGATCTGTTATGTCCCGGCCAGCTCTGCCCCCCCCCCACAGTTAGAACACACCCAGGGAACATTTGTTAACCCCTTCACTGCCCCCTGCAGGTTAACCCCTTCACTGCCAATGACATTTACACAGTAATCAGTGGATATTTAAATTTCTGATCGCTGTATAAATGTCATTGGTCCCGAAAATGTGTAAAAAATGTCCGACATTTCTGCGGCAATATCGCAGTCCCGATAAAAATCGCAGATCGCCGCCATTACTAGTAAAAAAAAAATAATAATAAAAACGCCATAAATCAATTCCCAGTTTGTAGACGCGATAACTTTTGCGCAAACCAATCAATATACGCCGATTGCGATTTTTTTTTTTAACAAAAATATGTAGAAGAATATATGTCGGCCAAAACCAATGAATAATTTTTTTTACTTGGATTTGTACTTTAGCAAAAAGTAAAAAATATTGTTCTTTTTTGCAAAGCTGTCGCTCATTTTTTGTTTATAGCGGCAATCAGAAATGACGCAGAGGGGATCAAATACCACCAAAAGAAAGCTCTATTTGTGGGAAAAAAAGGACGCAAATTTTATTTGGGTACAACGTCGCACGACCGCGCAATTTTCATTCAAAATGCGACAGCGCTGAAAGCCAAAAATTGGTCTGGGCAGGAGGGGGGTTTAAGTGCCCAGTAAGGAAGGGGTTAAATTGGCAAAATCATAACATTTTGCGGATTATATTAAACAAACAATAATAAAAAATGCATTTGCGTAAGTCTCATGAATTCGGTAATTTTCACAATGATTGAACATATAACATGCTCACATTTTACAGGGAACCGGGCCACATACAGTGTGCTCCTCTTGTGAAGAGTATTTGAGTGGCATGCAATAATGTGATGACTTTTATTAGTCCGGGTGGATCTCAGGCAGTACAACATTTGCATTGGTTATACAAAGCTGACCTGAGTCTCGGAATCATTGGTTTAAGCTTTCTTTGATGTAAAATCCTTTTATTGACTTGTGCTTTGGGGTAAATATAAAGCCTGCCGGCTGTACAACCTGTGCAAATGGAGAAATGTGTATAGAGGGGCAAATGACATCTTTCTCAAGTTGGTTGAGAACACCATAAGGTCTATAGACATAACTCCTTCCAATATAAAATATTTCTAAACTCTAAATATACTGAACATCTACAATATATTACCAAAAGTATTGGGACACCTGCCCCTTTACACACACATGAAGTTTCATGGCATCCAGTGGCGGCTGGAGTTTTTTTTTTTGTGGGAGGACATATGTGGTTCCTTCCGCTCCAAATTAATATTCGATCCGGCCGGATAAGCTGCTAGAGCGCGCTAGCGGGGGCGCGCATCGCGGTGATCGCAGGCGGCTCGTGTCCCCCGGACACGGGTCATCCCCGATCACGGTAAACAGCCAATGAAATTGTCTGTTTACCACGTGATCGGCTGTGCCTAATTACAGCCGGTCACATTTGTTAGTAGAACGGGACAGAATTGGAGGCGCGCACCACGGGGATCGGGGTTGGCGGGTGTCCCTCAGATACAGCCCTTCCCCGATCAGGCTGAAATTGGTTGTTTATCATGTCACCAGCTGTGTCCAATCACAGCCGGTCACAAGTCACTAACTGATCCCTGATTCATCTCCTCACACACTGATCATGTGAGGAGAGAGCAGGGATCAGACTAGTGAGTAAGCTTAGTGTCTGGCTACTGTATTTAACTGTGCACAACACTCCCCCCCAAAAAAGAGAACCTGTCACCAGTGCTGTCAAACAGCCCATCTGGATCTGTACAGTCCACCTGTACCTGTCACAAAGCCCATCTGCCACACAGCCCATCTGTCACACAGGCCCGCCACCAGTACTGCCACCCAGGCCAGCCACCAGTATCACCATCGGTACTGCCAAACAGGCCTGCCATCAGTACTGCCACTGGTACCGCCACACAGGCCCGCCACTTGTACCGCCATTCGTACTGCCACACAGGCTTGCCACCAGATCCTCCACCAGAACCACCACTAGTACCACCACACAGGTCAGCCACCAGTACCGCCACCGGTATCTCCACACAGGCCCAACACATGTACCACCATCGGTACCGCCACACAGGCCAAACATTAGTACTGCCACACAGGCCCGCCACTAGTACCGCCACCCATCAGTACAGTCACCCGTGCCCACCATCATGTCTTAGAAAGTCTATACCCCTGAGGAGGCATATGATATACTTGCCATGTCGGATGATGAGAGCAGCGGGGAACTCTCATAATATGATTCTGGTTTGGAATATGAGCCAGTAGAGGGCAGTGGATCAGAGTCTGATTCAGAGGAGGAAACCACCCCACCCCACCCCCACCCCAATAGAAAAATAAGGAGATCAGGACCAAGATTCGAAAACCTGCCCACCAACAGCAGCACCCTGTACTCTCCCCCCCTTTTTCATCTATCTTCGACCCTTCAGGTAGCAAATGTGCTATCCGCTTCTCTTTGTGAGGGGGGAGATTTGACACAACACTCCCCCCAATAAAGAGAATCTGTCACCAGTGCTGTCAAACAGCCCATCTGGATCTGTACAATCCATCTGTACCTGTCACAAAGCCCATCTGCCACACAGTCCATCTGTCACACAGGCCCGCCACCAGTACTGCCACCCAGGCCAGCCACCAGTACCACCATCGGTACTGCCACACAGGCCTGCCACCAGATCCTCCACCGGAAACCACCACTAGTACCACCACACAGGTCAGCCACCAGTACCGCCACCGGTATCTCCACACAGGCCCAACACATGTACCGCCATCGGTACCGCCACACAGGCCAACCATTGGTACTGCCACACAGGCCCGCCACTAGTACTGCCACCCATCAGTACTGCCATCAGTACAGTCACCCATGCCCACCATCATGTTTCAGAAAGTCTATACCCCTAAGGAGGCATATGACATACTTGCCATGTCGGATGATGAGAGCAGCGGGAGCTCTCATCATATGATTCTGGTTCGGAATACGAGCCAGTAGAGGGCAGTGGATCAGAGTCTGATTTAGAGGAGGAACCCCCCCCCCAAAAGAAAAATAAGGAGACCAGGACCAAGATTCAAAGACCTGCCCAGCAGCAGCAGCACCAGACCCCAGGAAGAGGATTACTTGAATTACACGCCCAGCCCGAAGAATGCAGTCCTACCTTCCCGATGCTCTGGCAAACTCCTTATGGTTGCCTGCCAACTTAGGGTCCGCTATAATTCCCGATTTCACCGCACAGCCAGGTGTGCAGGTTGACACTACCAATTTTACCCAGTTGGATTATTTTTATTTGTTTTTCCACCAAGATTCACTGCAGAATATGGTGGACCAAACAAATCTGTATGCAGGGCAATTTATTGCTGCAAACCCCACTTCATATTACGCCTGCACGTTTAATTGGCGACGCCTGACACTGAACGAATTGCAATTGTTTTTGGGCCTTACGTTCAATATGGGGCTTACAAAGAAAAACAAACTCCAAGCCTACAGGTCTACCCAACCCATCCACCACATGCCAATATATTCTGCGGTCATGCACAGGACACACTACGATACAATTATGCGTTTCCTGCATTTTAACGACAATTCGCAGTGCCCTCCCCAAGATAACCCCAACCATGACAAACTCTGCGAAATTCACCCCCTAATAAATTCCTTTTCCCAGCGATTTACGGAAGTGTTTATCCCAGATAAAAATATATGTGTGGATGAATCCCTTTTACACTTCATTGGTCGGCTGCCAAGTTCAAGCAGTTCATCCCAAGCAAGAGAGCCAGGTATGGCTTAAAACGGAATAAACTGTGATCGAGCCACTGTACACGTGTACACCTTCCGTATCTATGAAGGTAAAGACTCCCAGCTCCAGACTCCTAACTGCCCCACATACTGTATATTGGAACCAGTGGGAAAATTGTCTGGCAGCTGGCATACCCCCGGTTCAAAAAAGGATACCATTTACATGCGGTCAATTATTATACAAGTTTGCCCCTTTTCCCAATCGTGAAAAAACTCTGGCCTGCGGCACCTTCAAGAAAAACCGTAAGGGCTTCCTACAAAATCTATGTAGTGCCCCCCCCCCCCCCATAGTAATAGGTGCATTTTGAAGTAGATTGTTGCAAATTTAGTCAGGCCTGACAAAAAGGGCAGGCCTGAATGTTTTGATCTGGGGAGGGGAGTGGCCCAGGGATAGCTGGAGATTGCACACCCCTTGGATACTACTCTCCTTTGTTTACAGAAGGCTCTGGAAAAGGGCATAGAATAGGAGGTGTCACTTTCTGAAGTATGTTAAGGAGCCCTGGTCAATCCCCAACTTATATTGGCAGGCGGCAGTACTCCTTAAATACTGTTATCTGCCCAGCTGGGGGGAGGAAAGTGTCAGGTGGAAGAGTGGAAATGTAGCAGTGTTGCTGAGGCCTCACTGGGGAGCCCCAGTCTGGGGGGGGGGGGTGACCTTGAGGCCTGGTGGCTCGGGTGCAGCCAGGAGCAGAGTTGGATCCTGGAGCAGCACAAGGGAGCGGGAGAGCAGCAGAGAGGCTACAGTGAGACTCTTTAAAGGATCCGCCAGTGTTGGTGAGTGGCAGAACCTGGAAGCTGGAGAAGAAGACTGAAGCAGTCTGGGAGGTGATGGTGGACAGTCTGTGGAGAGTGGAGAAGCCAGTCAGGGGAGCAGTGCCATGGAACAGAGAGGATGAGCTGGGAGCAGTAGTCCATCTATACCCAGCTAGCACAAATGTACTTAGCTACACTCCGAGGGCCGGTGGCTTCACAATCTGGAACTCGTGGCCCTTGCCTGTAATGGGCCGTCCGGATGTCCTGCTGGCATAAGTGCAGGCCTCACCATGTGCTATCTGTGGTGGAGGAACAAGTGTCATGGATTCCTGATAAATTGCCTTTAGGTTGAGAAGAACAAGTAGCTCGCAGGAGAGAAGTAAGGAGTGGAACAGTCAGCAAGCGTCAGTGCTGAAGGAAGAGGAGTGTATATATTGTAGGTGTATATAGCACGGTCCCATTCATTGATCTACACTTATCCCTACCCCATCCAAGTTTATTCCCTCAATAAAACAACAAAACGAAGTACCGGCCTCTTCCGTGACTCCGGATATGAGGAAAGTTGTGTGATTGAGGCAGAGTGACAGGTGAACCACAGCTACCAGCCACCCCTCAGGGCAGTGTTGCCAACCGCCAGTAAATTTACTGACAGTTTGTAAAAATCAGTGATTTTTAGAACTGTCTATAAATATCAGGGTCTGATAATTTGTCATGCTGTGCTGACTTTTTAAGTGTAAACCGGGCAAACGAATTGATAGGGGTATTGTCAGTGTTTCCATGTTGTGTTTAAATATTAATTGTCTTAGTTTTTAATAGGAGTTCAGTTCTTTTTAAGGTTGCCAGTAAAAAATGTGCTCTGCCAGTAAGATTTCCCATGATTTGCCAGTAAAAAACGCTGCGGGAGGTTGGCAACACTGCCTCAGGGGGCCATTGGCTACATCTGCTAACCAAAAAAGTGCAAAACGGGGAATCTGCATTCATGAGGAATAAAGAAGTATTAGCCATGAAGTGGAGGGACAAGAAAGATGTCCACATCCTCTCTACTATCCACAATGACACCTTGGTGGAGATTCAGAGAAGACGTGGCCCCGTTGTAAAGCCCGAATGTGTCCACGTCTACAGTCTATTCATGGGGGGAGGTGGATTTAAATGACCAGATGTTACAGCTCTATTTGTCAACCTGAAAGTCCAGTTTTTGGTATAAGAAAGTTGCATTTCATCGTTTCCATTTCACCATGTATAATTTCTTTGTCTGCTACCAAAAATCATCTGAAAACCAATCCATCACCTACGTCAAATACATTGAAGACATCATCACTGCCCTCATTTATCAGCAAGGACCCACCCCAGGAAGTATTTGCTCTGATAGTGTGAGTCCACTTCACAAGCAACATTTTCCCTACATCCCCCCCCCCCCCCCCCACAGAATCCGGAAGAAGACAACAAAAGAGATATTGTGTATGCAGCAGGGGAGGATTCAGAACGGATACCACCTACTATTGTCCCCAATGTCCCTCCCAACCTGACCTGTGCATCATAGATTGTTTCAAACATTATCACACATCAATCAGATTTTAGTTCCCCTTATTTTTAAAAGACTGCCATTTCCCCGTTTCAAATACCTGTGTGGATCATTTGCCTGCTACCATGTTTCTACCTTTTACGTTAACTAACCCTGGCCTGTTTACCGACGATGTCTTTGCCTGCCATTTTCAACCATGTTTATGACTTCCATGTGTACCGACCTTGGCCTGTTAATCAACCATATTTTTTCCCGCCACTTGGACTGATCTTTAGCCCTTCTACTTTAGTACACAGGGGTCTCACATATGTGAGGGGCTTCAGAAAAGCGGTCTGAGTAGAGAAAAACAGTTTTTTATTTTTTTCCCAGAACAGGGTCTGGTGTCCTGAAGGCTTCAAAGAGGTTTGGGAGGGAGAAGTCTCTACCCCTGTCCCCCGGCCCTAAGCTTGATGGTCCTTCCTACTGCCTGGACCAATACTTTGGCTGTGCTGACCATATTGCTGCCTGTAATGACCTAGGACTTTATGGACCATGTTTCTTCCAGTTGCCCGGACCAATACTTTGGCTGTGCTGACCATATTGCTGCCTGTAATGACCCAGGACTTTCTGGACCATGTTTCTTCCTGCTGCCTGGACCAATACATTGGCTGTGCTTACCATATCTCTGCCTGCTGCCTCTACTGACTATGGGCAGTATTTCTGCCTGGACATCTCTGCCTGCTACCTGGACCAATGCTTTGGCTGTGCTGACAGTATCTCTGCCTGTACTAACTATGGAGAGTATTCTTGCCTGCTGCCTGGACGATTGCTTTTGCTGTCACTGACCACATCCCTGCCTGCTGCCTGGACCGATGCTCTCATCTGTGGACCACTGTACTACTAAAACCACAGGGAATCTTTTGTTATTTGGTATGTACATGCTATGTGTAAGAAATATGAAGGGCCTTCAAAAATGTGATCGGTAGTCAGAAAATGATATGTGTAATTTATGCTCCTAGAATGCCTGGAGGTGCTACTTGGATGTTGGGCCTCTGTATGTGGCCATGCTGTGTAAAAGTCTCACACATGTGGTATCGCCATACTCAGGAGGAGTAGCAGAATCTATTTTGGGGTGTCATTTGTGCTATGTAAATGCTGTGTGTTGGAAATATCTTATAAATGGACAACTTTGTGTAAAAAAAATGCGTTTGCATTTTTAATCCACATTTTCCAAAAACTTCTGGAAAAAAATGAACCGTTCAAAAGATGCCTCATAGATTATACGATGGGATGTTAGCTTTCCAAAATTGGGTAATTTTGTGGGTAATTCCATTGTCCTGCTGCTCTAGGGCCTTCAAAAGTGTAATATGTGGTTGAGAAATGAGATGTGTAATTTATGCTTGTAGAACGCCTGAAGGTGCTACTTCAGTGTTGGGCCTCTCTATGTGGCCAGGCTGTGTAAAAGTCTCACACATGTGCTATCGCCATACTCAGGAGGAGTAACAGAATGTTTTTTAGGGTTTAGGTGCAAGTATGCATATGCTGTGTTTGAGAAATAACCTGTTAATGTGGAAGTAAACCCATCCATTTAACTGTTTCAAAAACAGTTACATTTCCAGTACATGCCAGGAATGTAACACTCCCATTGGTGGTGACCTCAACCAAACTGTCAAACCATCCAATGGCTGGTGTCATAACTGATGTGTGCAGCATCCTGGCAGTTGTAGATTAAACAGAGGCCAAGATGTCAGCTTTCTCGGCTGAAAAAAAGAGAAGGGTTTACTTCCACTTTAATTTGACAAGTTTGTGTAAAAACTGAGCGCGGGAATAAAATTGTGTGAGTTCAGCTAAACTCGCACCATTTCATTCCTACATGCCAGCTCCGATTTCACAGGTTTCTGCACCGATGCCTATGGGAATCGCACCTGAAATTGCAAAAAGTAGTACAAGAGCTGCTTTTTGAAATCGGTGCGGCGCGGCAAGTGCACCGATTAGGACGGTGCCATTGCAGGGAATTGTCGCCGATTTGGCATGTGATTTGGCCTGTCAAATTGCATGCCAAATCGTGTCAATGTGATCCAGGAGTCACACAGACTAAATAATATCCACTAATTTGGGTTACTTTTACCAAAGATTTGTAGCAGTATACATTTTGGCCCAAATTTATGAAGACAAATTACTTTTTTGCAACAATTTTACAATGAAAACTAAAAAAATGTTTTTTTTCAAAATTTTCGCTCTTTTTTCGCTTACATCGCAAAAAATAAAAACTCAGCGGTGATTAAATACCACCAAAAGAAAGCTCTATTTGTGAGAAAAAAAATGATACAAATTTGGATACAGTGTAGCATGACTGTGTAATTGTCACTCAAAGTGTGAGAGCACTGAAAGCTGAAAATTGGTCTGGGCGGGAAGTGGTATAAGTACATGGTATTTAAGTGGTTAAAGGGTCGTTGTAATCATTTGATGAAGATTTTATCTTTTGTTTGTTCACTTTGCTACATTGAAATCGAAAAAAAATTATAAAGTTTTAGACTCCACCGATTCTAAATCTATAGTTTCAAACACTTTGAATAAAAAAAAAAAAAACTGTATATTTGAAGAAAATTTGAAAAATTCCATTGAATTTGTTCAATATAATTAGTTTCCAGGCACATGGATAGGGGAGGGCGGCGGCGATGGACGGGGGGGGGGGGGGGGGG
>BLSH010474519.1:155664-169058 GCA_018402905.1 Glandirana rugosa | reverse complement strand
CCCCCCCCCCCCCCCCCCCCCCCGCCCGTGCGCACTTAATAGATGGGCCGCCCCTGATGGTATCTGAGTCTTAGTCCGTAGGGTTCAATATTGAGTTGACCCACCCTTTGTAACTATAACAGCTTCAGCTCTTCTGGGAAGGCCGTCCACAAGGTTTAGGAGTGTCTATGGGAATGTTTGACCATTCTTCCAGAAGTGCATTTGTGAGGTCAGGCACTGATGTTGGATTAGAAGGCCTGGCTCACAGTCTAATTCATCCATAGGGTGTTCTATCGGGTTGAGGTCAGGACTCTGTGCAGGCCAGTCAAGTTCCTCCACCCCAAACTCACTCATGCATGTCTTTATGGACCTTGCTTTGTGCACTGTTGCACAGTCATGTTGGAACACAGTGGCAACCCACTCATTAGGGGCACAAGGGCGCAGCCCCCCAAGTCCATGCTCCCGGCCTTTAATCTCCATGCAGGACGCCAGACACATGAATTCTAATTGGGGTTTTTTTCTGAAGCACATGATTAGAGCCTTAGGCTCTAAGTGGCTTCAAAAAGGGTGGCCTTGGGGGGAGAGCACTGCTCCCTGACCCCACCCATTTGTGTGCAGCAGTGGTTGGAGCAGAGAGGAGTAGAGGAGCGGAAGAGGATGAGTAGGCAGGGGAGATGGCAGCAGCCAATGAGCGTTCAGTCTCCGGTGGTGCCTATTCAGTCCAGAGGCAGAGTTGCCGTGTACCAACCGGACGGAGAAGAGCGAGTGCGGCCACTACAGCGAGCATTCCCTCAAACAGGATGCCTGGGGATTGGCGGTCAATCCCTCCCCCACATTGCACACTCCGCTGTACACAGGAGAACATGGAGGAGTCCAGGGAGCCGTGCGTGCATGAGAGAATATTAACCCTGCTGGGGATGCTGCTGGCCGGGGTTCTGCTAGTGAAGATGGAAGTGAGGATCCTGCAGGGGCTGAGGAACCATGTGATGTCCGACTGGTGGAGGAACGATCTCACCCGGTATGGGTGGTGGGCAGGTTAGAGGAAGCCCATGTCATAGTATTATTATAGAGGAAGGCAGGCTATGAGCGGCGTGTGTAGGGTGAGTTCCAGCCAGGGAAGTCTCATGTCCTTTTTTAGTGCCATGTGTGATCAGTGGACTTTCTTGATCGTGGATAGGGCAAGTGCGGACACGGCAGGGGGGGGTTTGCCCCCCCCAAAAAAATTGGAGCACCAGCTGCCACTATTGGAACAGTAAGGGGCCATCCCCAAACTTTTCCCACAAAGTTGTGAGCATGAAATTGTCCAAAATGTCTTGGCATGCTGATGTCTTAAGAGTTCCCTTCACTGGAACTAAGGGGCCAAGCCCAACCCCTGAAAAACAACTCCACACCATAATCCCCCTCCACCAAATGATTTGGACCAGTGCACAAAGCAAGGCCCATAAAGACATGAATAAGTGAGTTTGGGGTGGAGGAACTTGACTGGCCTGCACAGAGTCCTGACCCCAATCCCAATGGAACACCTTTGGGATGAATTAGAGTGGAGCATGCGAGCCAGAGGCCTTCTTGTCCAACATCAGTGCCTGACCTCACAAATACTCTTCTGGAAGAATTGTGAAACATTCCCATAGACACTCCTAAACCTTGTGGACATCCTTCCCAGAAGAGTTGAAGCTGTTATAGCTGCAAAGGGTGGGCCAACTCAATATTGAACCCTAAGGATGAAGATATAGTGTATTTCGATACACTACCTATAACATAGAAGCACATAAACTGTCTTTTCCCTGCTCTGGCACAAACAAAGGATGCCTTGAGGTGGCAGAAACTACCATTTAATGCATTTCACCATGAATGGCTTGATCAAGCCTTGTGATTAGTGGTGAAACACATTAAGTAGGAGGTGGTGGTTTCTGGGTGGAGTGATCATGGTTGCAACTATTCAGTGAATGCTTTGAATGAAGGAATCCAGAAAAATGGAGATTGGTGTGGGGCTCTCATTCATCTTTAACGATGAGTAATGACGGGTTTCTTTGAACAAGAACCAAAAACATCCGTAGATAAAATGGAGGAGTGGGTCTAGATTGGTGCTGTGGGTTGGAAGAAGTTACAACAATTAATTTGAATTCCCAAAGTTGCACTATGGACAGTAAGTCACTTATACCCATCTGCCACAATCCCGTACAATAATGCAAGAGAAGAAGTGAAAGTAAAGGAGCGTCTGGTGTCCAGTAGATGGTGTCAGGCTTTGAAACGTTTTATTTGGAGTAACGGCAATAAAATGAGGTGAACGCGTTTTGGGGGAACAAAGCCTCCTCCTTCATCAGGGCTGCCATTGAAAGCCATTAGAGACTGGTCCTGTTGGGGACTGCCTTTGGTACATGGATTGGACCGATAGGTGTCCAAATGCTGACTGTAGCTTCAGAGGCAGCAAACCTCAATAATGCGAGACTTACATATGACAAACAAACAAAAGATTTCCCAGCACAATTACCAGCCAGCCTGAAAAACAACCACATTGGCCCTGTCTAACAGTCTACGTTAAAGACAGAGGGGTTTTGTTTGCTCACTTTTTCAAATATATGCGCAAGCCGCAGTGCCCACGCCAAGACTCTTCTGTATACTGTGGCCTTAACTTTCAAGAGCCCCCATAGTAGGGGCACATATAAGAATGGATAAATCAAGGGCAGTTATGCCTGGAGGGAGCCCACCCCTCCTTAAAGGCACAGGGATGCACTATGGCACCCAGGAAAAGCACAATGGCAGCGAAGGCGTCCAATGTGTCCCTGCACCAAATTCAAAGGCTTACATATGGCAGGATGCTCAACGGTTTGCGGCTTCAGGTAGGCGCCCTTGAGGATATTAACTCATGGCCTGCCACAAGGGGAGCTGTGCTGGCAGAAGAGTGTGCAGAATGCCCCACTCCAGAGGGTCAAGGTCCTTTCCCCAATGCCAGGTAGTCTCCCTGAGATATGCAAGGCTGTCCCCAATTAATCCTTTACCTTGCGCTAGGCTTAGCCTACCTCTCCCTAATCAATTGGAATCTGTCCGTGTCTACATACAGTACTTTCCACACTAAAATGACCAAGCAGGGGCTATGTGTACAGATGAAAGATGGTGGTGAAATTTGGAGAGAGCGCTGTCAAGTTTTGTATTTTTTGCATACGCTTGTACGCCGTTCTCATGTTTACGCTCATTGTTTTGCTTTCTTCTGTATTCTGCTTTTCTCTCCTTAGTTTGATAGATGCGTAGGCAGGTGCAGTCTGCTTTTTTCACTGCAGGTGGCGCTCTTCCGCAGTGGCACGGCAGCTGGAGAGGAAGTCAAGAGGAATATATTTCTTCTATGGTTTCCTAGGTCACTGGGGAAGCATCTGATTGGATGATGATGCCCCATGTGACTCCAGCAGCCATCTTGGGGCAGGCAGAGCCAACTTAAAGCTCGTTAGTGTTACAAGGTCTCAGGTGTGAATGGGGAGCAGGTGTGTTAAATTTGGTGTTATCGCTCTCACCCTCTCATATTGGTCAGTGGAAGTTCAATATGGCACCTCACGGCAAGGAACTCTCTAGGGATCTGAAAAACGAATTGTTGCTCTACATAAAGATGGCCTAGGCTATAAGAAGATTGCCAAGACCCTGAAACGGAGCTGCTGCATGGTGGCCAAGACCATACAGCGGTTTAACAGGACAGGTTCCACTCAGAACAGGCCTTGCCATGATCGACAAAAAAGTTGAGTGCAGTGCTCAGCGTCATACCCAGAGGTTGTCTTTGGGAAATTGACGTATGAGTGCTGCCAGCATTGCTGCAGAGGTTGAAAGGGTGGGGGGGGTCAGCCTGTCAGTGCTCAGACCATACGCCACACCCTGCATCAAATTGGTCTGCATTGCTGTCATCCCAGAAGGAAGCCTCTTCTAAAGATGATGCACAAGAAAGCCTGCAAACAGTTTGCTGAAGACAAGCAGACTAAGGACATGGATTACTGGAACCATGCCCTGTGGTCTGATGAGACCAAGATAAACTTATTTGGTTCAGATGGTGTCAAGCGTGTGTGGTGGCAACCAGGTGAGGAGTACAAAGACAAGTGTGTCTTGCCTACAGTCAAGCATGGTGGTGGGAGAGTCATGGTCTGCGGCTGCATGAGTGCTGCCGGCACTGGGGAGCTACAGTTCATTGAGGGAACCATGAATGCCAACATGTACTGTGACCTACTGAAGCAGAGCATGATCCCCTCCCTTTAAAGACTGGGCCGCAGGGCAGTATTCCAACATGATAACGACCTCAAACACACCTCCAAGACGACCACTGCCTTGCTAAAGAAGCTGAGGGTAAAGGTGATGGACTGGCCAAGCATCTCCAGACTTAAACCCTATTGAGCATCTGTGGGGCATCCTTAAATGGAAGGTGGAGGAGTGCACAGTCTCTAACATCCACCAGCTCCGTGATGTCATCATGGAGGAGGGGAAGAGGACTCCAGGGGCAACCTGTGAAGCTCTGGTGAACTCCATGCCCAAGAGGGTTAAGGCAGTGCTGGAAAATAATATTGACACTTTGGGCCCAATCTGGACATTTTCACTTAGGGGTGTACTCACTTTTGTTGGCAGCGGTTTAGACATTAATGGCTATGTGTTGAGTTATTTTGAGGGGACAGCAAATTTACACTGTTATACAAGCTGTACACTCACTACTTTACATTGTAGCAAAGTGTCATTTCTTCAGTGTTGTCACCAGGGCTGGCCCAAGAGATTGTGCTGCCTGAGTTCAAAAATGGAAAGCTGCCCCGCCCCCAAAAAAATCACGCCCACCAAAAGGCCCCCACATCCATTATTTTATATCATAATGATTAAAACTAAAATTAAATTTATCAGGAAGTCAGATTTACATGCAACATCACCTTGTCTATATGCAAATTTATATGACATTCCCTTATGTGCAATTCCAAGGGGTGGGCTAGGGCAGTATATAGACAGGCTGGGGTAGTATATGGACAGGCTAGGGTAGTATATGGACAGGCTAGGGTGGTATATAGACAGGCTAGGGTAGTATATGGACAGGCTAGGGTAGTATATAGACAGGCTAGGGTAGTATATAGACAGGCTAGGGTAGTATATAGACAGGCTAGGGCAGTATATGGACAGCTAGGGTAGTATATGGACAGGCTAGGGTGGTATATAGACAGGCTAGGGTAGTATATGGACAGGCTAGGGTAGTATATAGACAGGCTTGGGCAGTATATAGACAGGCTAGGGTAGTATATGGACAGGCTAGGGTAGTATATGGACAGGCTAGGGTAGTATATAGACAGGCTAGGGCAGTATATAGACAGGCTAGGGCAGTATATAGACAGGCTAGGGTAGTATATGGACAGGCTAGGGTGGTATATAGACAGGCTAGGGTAGTATATGGCCAGGTTAGGGTGGTATATAGACAGGCTAGGGTAGTATATGGCCAGGTTAGGGTAGTATATAGACAGGCTAGGGCAGTGTAGGGGTGGGCTAGAGTAGTATAGGGGCAGGCAGAGCGGTCCGAGGGGGTATTTGTCATCATGACATACCAAACTGCTGGAAAAAAAATCTTGGTCGTCAATTTGCTGGGTAAATAGAAGAGAAAGAGAGACGGCCGTGGTTCAATTTGCTGCCCCTCTCAAAGTGCTGCCTTGGTCCAATGTACCCACTGGGACCCATGGTAGGGCCGGCCCTGGTTGTCACATGAAAACATATATAATAAAACATTTTAAAAAATATGGGGGTGTACTTACTTTTGTGAGATACTGTACATATCAGTGCAGCCTCATCAGTAAAGGAGAAAAATTACTTATTTACAAAATTTTGTTACAGGAACTAAGAAAACCTTTTTTTTTTTCATTTGTTTAGCAAAAAAATAAGAAAAACCCAGTGGTGATTAAATACCAGCTTAAGAAAGCTCTATCTGTCTCCAAAACAAAAAGATAAATGTTTGGGTACAGCATTGCATAACCGCGCCATTGTCATTCAAAGTGCGACAGCGCCGAAGGCTGGAAATTGGCCTGGGCAGGAAAGGGGTGAAAGTGCCCGGTATTGAGGTGGTTAAACCGCCTTGACCAGACAAAATCCATAGATCTCTGCTCTACTACCTACAGTAAAGCCAACAACTTAATTGAGCCCAGCAGCCATAGGTGTGTGCACGCCTATGCCCACAGCCTAACCAGAGGAGGGGGCTACAGACGTATTCTGTAACCTCAGTTAGAGGGGTGCAGCAAATAATTGTGTATGCTTTTTTTAAAGAAAACAAAAAAACAAAATTGGACGTCTTCTTCACAAGTGTTGCCTTTCCTTTGTTTCGGTATTACATTTGTTCTGGCAGAGTGGTAATTTATTCACAGACTTTGCAGATTACTAATTTAATTTGAAGAAAACTTCCACCGCCATTACAAACAACTTGACAACTGCGAGTTAGACCTGCAGTGCGGAGCAGCGAACACTGCGCTAATGTGCCCCATTAACCGGTGTCACTGTGCATTTATCATGAGCAGACGCGCCACTGGAACATTACCACTCTCACTAATGGCTTTTGTCTTGTTAACCTTGCCATTGTAGTTACTATTATTTGTTAGAAGAAGAAGATTGCTGAGATTGAATCTGTGATTTGTTGAGTAATGAATAGGTCAGATGTAATTATTCCTGACATTACCCACACAATCCTCGCTTTGTTGTGGTTGGATATCACGGTGAATACATATCGAGGATTGTAGGATGGGATTTGTTTCGTGGCATCATCGTACCACAGAACAATTGCAACTAACGAATAACATTGCTACTGGTATCTCGGGGGGCATAGATCCCGGGTATAAAGCTTGCCCGCTACATTCGCTAAACAACAAGACTTCACCAGGGCATGGGATTAGCGATATTCATAAAGTGAATCCAAATAGCAAAGTCAATTGCCAGCACGCTAATCCCACCACTTTATTAAACTTTAAATGGAAAGTGTGGAAATAAAAAAAAAAACAATACAAAGAATACAAAAAAAAAGTTTAGCAAAAAAAAGAAAAAAGTATAAAAAATTAAGTTACACCCAATAATTTACACCCCCCCCCCCCTGAAAAATATTGAGCCACCCCAACATAGATGCCTGTATGTACGAACAGAAATGCACACATTGGGGGGTACCTATGCATGAGAACATTCATTGTGCTATATACGCTTACCGTACACTTTATTAAGTACACCTTGCTAGTACCGGGTTGGACCTCCTTTTGCCTTCAGAACTGCCTTCATTCTTCGTGGCATAGATCCCTGAAAACTCAAATCTTCAGGAAAGGCTACCATGCCTCCAATCAACAAATCAACTCTTCCATCAGCTCATCCATAGGCGTGCGCACATAGGGTGGCAGGTGTGGCTGGGCACACCCAGGGCCACCTTAATAGCATCATGGGCCCCTGGGCAAAGTAATGTACTGGGGCTCTACCAGCTTGTCCCCAATTTACGCACCTAATCTCAAGAATTAAAGTATAAATAGTTGATGGGGTACAGTACAGGAAGGTCAGGAGGGCACAATACTGCAATCAGAAGGGCACAGTACAGGGGTGGAGGCAGAAGGGTACAGTGCAGGGAGGTGAGGGGGGCACAATACTGCAATCAGAAGGGCACAGTACAGGGGTGGAGGCAGAAGGGTACAGTGCAGGGAGGTGAGGAGGGCACAATACTGCAATCAGAAGTGCACAGTACAGGGTTGGAGGCAGAAGGGCACAGTACAGGGGTGGAGGCAGAAGGGCACAGTACAGGGGTGGAGGCAGAAGGGTACAGTACAGGGAGGTCAGGAGGGCACAAAACTGAGATCAGAAGGGCACAGTACAGGGTTGGAGGCAGAAGGGCACAGTACAGGGAGGTGAGGAGGGCACAGTACAGGGAAGTGAGGAGGGCACAATACAGGTTCTGGGATGCTGCTAAGGACACGGCCATCCTGGGACAGCTTAGTAAAAAGCGTGACTGGCCCAGCAAATCCGGGACAGCTGGCAAGAATGATGTAATGCAAGACAATCATGGGGCCCCCATGCACCTGGGGCCCCTGGGCAGTGCCCAGGGGTACCCATGCATTAAGACAGCCCTGGGCACACCCTAATCACCCTGTACTGTGCAGATTCCCCCTGCTGCCTGGCTGCAGAGAAATGGACGGGGGAATCTCTGTCCTCAGTCTCTTTCTCTGTCTCAAAAGTGAGACATCAGGGGTAGAGTTGAGCGGACACGTGGATGTTCGAGTTCATCGGATTCGGCCGAACCTCGTGAAAACGTTCGGGTTCGGCACCGAACTCGATCTGAACTTGACCCCGGACACCGAACCCCATTGAAGTCAATGGTGACCCAAACTTTTGGGGACAAAAATGGCTGTAAAAAAGTCACAGAAAGGGCTAGAAGGCTACAAAAGGAAACAAAATGGGGGTAAGAGTAGGACAAGTGCCCTGCAAATAAATGTGGATAGGGAAATAACTTAAAATTACATAAAAAAAAAAAAAAAATTGGAGGAGGAGGTGGATGGGGAGTAGGAGCCTGGAGATTGAGGAGGCGGTGACCGTGGCGGTGTAGGTGGTGGAAGTGGCGGTGGAGGAGGAGAAGGTAACCAACACTGTTTTTTGTTTGTTTGGGTTTTTTTAAGAATTGGGGTAGCCCCCAAAATATTGAGACATATTAAAAAAAAAAGTATACGAATGGCTGTGTGAGGCCGGTCTAAATGTCTATTCTGCACAAGGTACAGACAAATCTTGTGGGATCCATGCCTGATTCATTTTAATAAAGGTTAGCTTGTCCACGTTGGCTGTGGATAGGCGGCTGCGCTTGTCTGTGATAACGCCCCCTGCCGTGCTAAACACACGTTCAGACAATACACTGGCTGCAGGGCAGGCCAGAACCTCCAAGGCATAAAGGGCAAGCTCAGGCCATGTGGCCAATTTGGAGACCCAGAAGTTGAATGGGGCAGAGCCATCAGTCAGTACGTGTAGGCGTGTGCCCACATGTGTTTCATCATCATCAGAGATATGCTGCGCTGGTGTTTCCATGTCCTCATCCTGCAACAGAAGTGGTTGGGCATCGGTGCACTCAATGTCTTCCACTTCTGGGGCAGGGCTATGTGGATGGCCCACGGAAAGCACACCAGCAGAGTCATCAAAAAGCATAAGAGACTGCTGCATGACTTGGGGCTCAGACTGCTTGGCTGATTTACAAGGGGCTGAGGTGAAAGACAGAGGGCCATGGGGTTCAGGTGCCAACTCTGAGCTTTCATCAAGGGACCGGGTGGGAGACAATGTGAAGGAACTGGAGGCATTGTCAGCCACCCAATCTACTATCGCCTGTACTTGTTCTGGCCTCACCAATCGTTGAGCGCCATTTGGGCCTACCATATAACGTTGAAGGTTCTGTCGGCTACCTGAGGAAGGGGTTTCACTTGTGCGTGTAGCTGGCACAGATCGACCACGTCCTCTCCTTCCAACAGGAGCTTCAGCAACACCACCAACACCAGCAGCACCAGCAGCACCACGACCACGTCCCTTATTTGACTCTCTCCTCATTCTGGACACAAATGTACTATGTAGCACTATTTATTAATACTAAAAAAAAAGAATAATAAATTATTAAAAATATAAAAATATATAAAAATATTCGCTAATGTCTTCCTTCTTCTCCTCCCAGCCAGGAAGTGGCTCCTGAGACCCGATTGGCTGGGTGTCTTAGGACGGGTCTCAGGACTTGACACATGAATATGTTTTAATCTAAACCATTGCATTGTAGCTCTGGCTGTATGTTTAAGGTCGTTGTCCTGCTGGAAGGTGAACCTCCACATCGGTCTCAAGTCTTTTGCAGACTCTAACAGGTTTTCTTCTAAGATTGCCCTGAATTTGGCTCCATCCATCTTCCCATCAACTCTGACCAGCTTCCCTGTCCCTGCTGAAGAAAAGCATCCCCACAACATGATGCTGCCACCACCATGTTTCACAGTGGGGATGGCGTGTTCAGGGTGATGTGCAGTGTTAGTTTTTAGGCCTAAAAGTTCAATTTTGGTCTCATCTAACCAGAGCACCTTCTTCCACATGTTTGTTGCGCCCCCCCCCCCCCCACATGGCTTCTTGCAAACTTGCAACAGCTTTCTTTCACCAATGGCTTTCTTCTTGCCACTCTTCCATAAAGGCCAGATATGTGGAGAGCACGACTAAAGCTGGATACACACAAAACACTTTTCAGTAGATTTTTTCCTTCAGATTTACCAAAGCCATATAATATGAGGTCAAACCTTAAGAGTTTCAATTTGTATGCATTCAGGCAGGCCCTTGCACTACATGGTTGTGGTAAATCTAAAAGGGAATCAGACAACAAAAGTTGTATAGTGTGTATGGGGTCTTATAGTTGTCCTGTGGACAGATTCTTCCACCTGAGCTGTGGATCTCTGCAGCTCTTCCAGAGTTACCATGGACCTCTTGGCTGCTTCTCTGATGAATGCTCTCCTTGCCCGGCCGGTCAGTTTAAGTGGACCATAAAATGGACACAATGTATCAGCGCTTGAACAATAAAAAAAATAAAAAAGGACTAATGGAAGCAGCCAGCCTTCAATTTGTTTTGGTGAACAAACATACCATATAAAAATCATAAAAAAAACAGCGCTTCCTAATAAAGTCTCTCATCTAAATTCAATAATCTCAAAGGTGAGTCTCAGACAACACAGACCCCCTATTACGGAGGGTCAGTGAGCGCTCAGTCAATCCTACAAGCAGACTTCTAGTGTTGTTTCCTGAGTAAGTTGAATCATCTGGGTGTTAGGACCTCCTCATGACTCCACACCACGCGGATGCAATACCGGCACTGATTCCCAATGCTTGGTCTTTGATAAGCCTACAAATAAATATCTCCAACTCCACACTCCTCCGGTAGTTCTCAATAGAAATAGAGACAACTTCCCATAGTGCAGATATTCAAAGGGTATATTTATTTTAAAAAGTAGTAACTCACATTAAAAATAGCTCTGGACTGTGTGTGCTGATCGCGCTGGATCTCTAACCAACAAGATGGCTGCGCCAGACCTGGTTCCTGGTTAAAGGATGGCGTTGGACGCCCGGCCATTTCCAACTCGTTTCGTCACTAATAGAACATCGTCAGGTGGATGGCCATGTCTTGGTAGGTTTGCAGCTGTGCCATACTCTTTCCATTTTCGGATGATGGATTGAACAGCGCTCCTTGAGATGTTGAAAGCTTGGGCTATTTTTGTATATCTAAACGCTGCTTTCAACGTCTCCACAACTTTATCCCTGACCTGTCTGGTGTGTTCCTTGACCTTCATGATGCTGTTTGTTCACTAAGGTTCTCTAACAAACCTCTGAGGGCTTCACAGAACAGCTGTACCTATACTGAGATTAAATTACACACAGGTGGACTCAATTTATTACTTAGCTGACTTCCGAAGGCAATTGGTTCCCCTAGATTTTAGTTAGGGGTATCAGAGTAAAGGGGGCTGAATACAAATGCCCCCCACACTTTTCACATAT
The DNA here is from genome assembly GCA_018402905.1 of Glandirana rugosa. Taxonomy (NCBI): domain Eukaryota; kingdom Metazoa; phylum Chordata; class Amphibia; order Anura; family Ranidae; genus Glandirana; species Glandirana rugosa. Next base: position 157,580 of record BLSH010474519.1, on the reverse strand, counting down.
TTATTTGCATCATTTATCATTTTCCTTCCACTTCACAATTATGAGCCACTTTGTGTTGGTCTATCACACTTGCTACTCTTCCATAAAGGGCAGATTTGTGGAGAGCATGACTAATAGTTGTCCTGTGGACAGATTCTCCCACCTGAGCTGTGGATCTCTGCAGCTCCTCCAGAGTTACCATGGACCTCTCGGCTGCTTCTCTGATGAATGCTCCACTTGCCATGTCTTGGTAGGTTTGCAGTTGTGCCATGCTCTTTCCATTTTCCGATGATGGATTGAACAGAGCTCCATGAGATGTTCAAAGCTTGGGATATTTTTTATAACCTAACCCTGCTTTACACTTCTCCACAACTTTATCCCTGACCTGTCTGGTGTGTTCCTTGGCCTTCATGATGCTGTTTGTTCACTAAGGTTCTCTAACAAACCTCTGAGGGCTTCACAGAACAGCTGTATTTATACTGAGATTAAATTACACACAGGTGGACTCTATTTATTAATTAGCCACTTTGTGTTGGTCTATCACACTTGAAATGCTTCCATAAAGGTCAGATTTGTGGAGAGCACAACTAATAGTTCTCCTGTGGACTTCTGAAGGCAATTGGTTCCTCTGGATCAGGGGTCTTCAAACTACGACCCTCCAGCTGTTGCAGAACTACACATCCCATGAGGCATTGTAAAACTCTGACATTCACAGACATGACTGGGCATGATGGTAATTGTAGTTCCTGAACAACTGGAGGGCCATAGTTTGAGGACCCCTGCTCTAGATTTTAGTTAGGGGTATCAGAGTAAAGGGGGCTGAATACAAATGCCCCCCCCCCCCCCCACACTTTTCACAGATTTGTTTGTAAAAAATGTTGAAAACCATTTATCATTTTCCTTTCACTTCATGGGCCACTCTGTGTCGGTCTATCACATAAAATCCCAATAATATACATTGACGGTTCTTGGTTGTAACGTGACAGAATGTGGAGAATTTCAAGGGGTGTGAATACTTTTTCAAGGCGCTGCATGCTGCCTGCCGGGTGGCCAAGTGGTTAACAGCTGCCGGTTTCCCGATGAAATGACGCCGCTTTGCATTAATCAGGTGTTCATATTTTAACACGTGAGGTGGCGAAATCCAGATCTTTTTACAGAAGTCAGAATGATGTTAATTCATAAAATATCAGATGTCACCGATCCCCCTAATAGCCGCGCTGCTGCTGTAAGTGTTACGTGTCAGAGACATAAATTAGTATATCATTGTGTCGGCCTGAACCCAATGGAAACGGCCGCGGCTTTGTTATTAAATGCATTACTTTTAATGACAGGCTGTCGGGATCAGAAACGCATTGTAAGTATGCAGTAAGATGGGGAGGATTTGGACTATTGAAGTGCTATTGAAGGAAACAACATGCTGGAACAATGGAGATTACATTGCAATCACAGAGCTGACGGCTGTTAAGGAGATTGATAATGAATGGAGCCTTGTGTTGTTTTTTTTTTCTTGCAGTCGCAGCACATTTTATATTCCACGTCGCAGGCACAAGCTGCTAACTTCAAGATAATGAAATCACATGCGGCCCTTTCCCTGACAGTGGGGGGGGGGATGACCAAACAAACGCATAATTTACAGGCTTACAAAGCTAAGCCGCTTGTGGGAGACGAAACGTGTAATGAGGGTTTACATCTGGACTCCGACCTTCTGTTATTAGCTACGTTTTCTGTCTCGTCCAATGGCGATGTCCGTTACAGCACACCGAACATCCAGCCAAGATATCGCCTGTAATAGTGGAAGGGCTCCGGCGTTGTTCATGGAAAATTAGTAGTGTTGAGCGAACCCGGACTGTAAAGTTCGGGTCCGTACCGAACTTTGGGGTGTCCGGGACCCGGACCCGAACCCGGACTTTTCAAAAAAAGTCCAGGTTCGGGTCCGG
>BLSH010474519.1:142951-154458 GCA_018402905.1 Glandirana rugosa | reverse complement strand
GTGTATAAGAGACAGGTTTCCAGATGCTTGCAGAACAGTGATATGGGTTCTCCCGGCTTATTTATACTTTTTTGACACAGTTTGAAGATGATTTTAGAACAGTGATATGGCTTCTACCGTTAATTAATACTTTTCAGACACGGTTTGAAGATGGTCCACATCCACCTCCATTATTGATTTTTTTATGAAATTATTTTTTTAAAAATGCTTTTAGTTATTTCCCTGTCCCCATTTCTTTGTAGGGCACTTGTCCCACCCTTACCCCCATTCCCTTCCTTTTGCAGACCTCTAGGACTTTCCAGGACTTTTTTACAGCCATTTTTGTGCCTAAAAGTTCGGGTCCTCATTGATTTCAATGGGGTTCGGGGTCCGGGACAAAGTTCGGGTTCTGTCCGGACCCGAACCCAGACTTTGTCCCGAAGTTTGGCCGAACCAGCAGAACCCGGACTTCCAGAAGTTTGCTCAACTCTAAAAATGAACAAAGCATATCCCTCTATAGCAGGGATATGCAATTAGCGGAGCTCCAGCTGTTGCAAAACTACAAGTGCCATCATGCCTCTGGGTGTCATGCTTGTGGCTGTCAGAGTCTTGCTATGCCTCATGGGACTTGTAGTTCTGCAACAGCTGGAGGTCCGCTAGTTGCATACCCCTGCTCTTTAGTGTGTGCTTGCCTCAATCCAACGCGACGGGTGTGATTTCTAGACGTGTGTGGTGCATTTAGTTCCGAATCAATATTCGGATACATTTTTTTTGTAATTTGGATGTATTCAAATTACAATAGTAACAAATTTGAAACAAATCCAAAATAACGAAACAAAACGAAAACAAACTTGAATCCAATTTGAAAACAAGAATAGGGTAAAATAGAAAAGAAATTAAAGGAAAAAGAATAGAAAAGAATAAACAAAATAGAACAGAAGAGACTAAAATAGAATATAACTGTCTTCTGAATTTGTAATAGAATACATTTGAATTAGAATAGAATAAATTAGAATAGAGTATAACTGTCTTCTGAAATTCTCAATTTTGAATAGAATAAATTGGAATTTGAATAGAATAGATTAGAATAGAAAGAAAATTTATTCTATTCGAGTTTCCCCGGAGACCTTTCACTTATTTGCTGTATTTGTGTTTTTAGATATTTTGTCAAAATTTGTATCAAAACGTGCTTTTAGTAGCTTATTGCATTGGCGTCAATGCGAGTTTAGCCGTACTAGCTTTAACCACTTGCCGACCGCAGTCTGACGGCGGCAAAATTGCTCGTTGTCGCAAATCGCCATCATAGCCGCCGGCTACCCACGATGGCCCCCCCCGCAGTGAGAGAAAGGAGGTCCGTGTATGTAAACACGGATCTCCATTCTCATAGAGGGGGAAAGGCGATGATCACAGGTTTCCTCTATATGGAAGCCGTGATCATCGACTTCCCCCAGCTAGGGCAGCCCACACACAGTTAGAAGACGCCCAGGGAACACAGTTAACTCTTAGAGCGCCCCCTGCAGGTTAACCCCTTCACTGCCAATGGCATTTACACAGTAATCAGTGCATTTTTATAGCACTGATCGCTGTATAAATGCCAATGGTCCCAAAAAAGTGTCAAAATGGTCCGACATGTCCGCCGAAATATCGCAAAACCGCTAAAAATTTAAAAAAAATAAAAAACCCAGAAATTAATTCTCACTCTCTGTAAGTGCGGCAACTTTTGCGCAAACCAATCAATAAACGTCAATTGCAATTTTTTAAACAAAAATATGAGGAAGAATATAAATCGGCCAAAACCGATGGAAGAAAATGTTTTTCTATATATTTTTTGTTCTTCTTCTTTTGTTTATAGCGGCGATCAGAAATAACGCAGAGGGGATCAAATTCCACCAAAAGAAAGCTCTATTTGTGGGAAAAAAGGATGCAAATTTAGTTTGGGTACAACGTTGCACGACCGCGCAATTGTCAGTTAAAGCGACGCAGTGCCGAATCGCAAAAAGTGCTCTGGTCCTAAAGTGTGAAATCCTTCCGGGGCTGAAGTGGTTAAGCAACGTTTCTCTGCCTCTATTCAAAATCAATGGCTCCCTACGGGAGCCCATTGATTTGAATAGAAGTCGCACCAGAAGTCGGACTTGCAGTGCAGCTTGTGTGCTGAGGACCTTGAAGAGGAATCCCCCCCTCCCTACCAAAATGAAAAAAAATTGGAGTTGGGGTTCCCCGCAACACGATACCAGGCCCTTCGGTCTGGTATGGATTTTAAGGGTAACCCCCGCGCCAAAGAAAATTACCCCTATGCATGCAGCCCGGCAGGTCAGGAAAGAGGGAGGGACGAGCGAGCCCCCCCTCCTGGACCATACCAGGCCACATGCCCTTAACATGGGGGGATGGGTACTTTGAGGTGGAGAGGGCACGAGCCCCCCCCCCACCCCACAGCACCTTGTCCCCTTGATGGGGACAAGGGCCTCTTCCTGACAACCATGGCCAGTGGTCCCCCCAGATCCTGGCCCCCCCACCCTATATGAATGGGTTTGGGGTGCATTGTACCCCTACCTATTCACCAAAAAAAGTGTCAATAATGAAAACACAACATCGGTTTTTAAAGTAATTCTTCTCCACTCTCCGGTTCTTCATCCTTTCTCCAGCGATGTCTTCTCCCTCTGCCGATCCTTCTCCCCTCTCTGGCTCTTCTTCCTTTCATCAGTGATGTCTTCTCCCTCTGCCGATTCTTCTCCCCTCTCCGGATCTTCTCCCTTCTCCAGTGATGTCTTCTCCCTCTGCCGATCCTTCTCCCCTCTCTGGCTCTTTTTCCTTTCTCCAGTGATGTCTTCTCCCTCTGCCAATTCTTCTCCCCTCTCCGATTCTTCTCCCTTCTCCAGGGATGTCTTCTCCCTCTGCCGATTCTTCTCCCCTCTCCGGTTCTTCTCCCTTCTCCACCAATGTCTTCTCCCTCTGCAGATTCTTCTACCCTCTCTGGTTCTTCTCCCTTCTCCAGCAATGTCTTCTCCCTCTGCCGATCCTTCTCCCCTCTCTGGCTCTTCTTCCTTTCTCCAGCAATGTCTTCTTCCTCTGCTGATTCTTCTCCCCTCTCCGGTTCTTCTCCCTTCTCCAGCGATGTCTTCTCCCTCTGCCGATCCTTCTCCCCTCTCTGGCTCTTCTTCCTTTCTCCATCAATGTCTTCTTTCTCTGCTGATTCTTCTCCCCTCTCCGGTTCTTCTCCCTTCTCCAGCGATGTCTTCTCCTTCTGCCGATTCTTCTCCCCTCTCCGGTTCTTCTCCCTTCTCCAGCGATGCCTTCTCCCTCTACCGATTATTCTCCCCTCTCCGGTTCTTCTCCCTTCTCAAGCGATGTCTTCTCCCTCTGCAGATTCTTCTCCCCTCTCCGGTTTTTCATCCTTTCATCAGTGATGTCTTCTCCCTCTGCCGATTCTTCTCCCCTCTCCGGATCTTCTCCCTTCTCCAGCGATGTCTTTTTCGACCGCCGATTCTTCTCCCCTCTCCAGTTCTTCTCCCTTCTCCAGCGATGTCTTCTCCCTCTGACCAATCCTTCTCCCATCTCTGGCTCTTTTTCCTTTCTCCAGTGATGTCTTCTCCCTCTGCCAATTCTTCTCCCCTCTCCGGTTCTTCTCCCTTCTCCAGGGATGTCTTCTCCCTCTACCAATTCTTCTCCCCTCTCCGGTTCTTCTCCCTTCTCCACCAATGCCTTCTCCCTCTGCCGATTCTTCTTCCCTCTTCGGTTCTTCTCCCTTCTCCAGTTCTTCTCCCTTCTCCAGTGATGTCTTCTCCCTCTGCAGATTCTTCTCCCCTCTCCGGTTCTTCTCCCTTCTCCAGCCATGTCTTCTCCCTCTGCCGATCCTTCTCCCCTCTCTGGCTCTTCTTCCTTTCTCCAGTGATGTCTTCTCCCTCTGTCGATTCTTCTCCCCTCTCCGGTTCTTCTCCCTTCTCCACCAATGTCTTCTTCCTCTGCCGATTCTTCTCCCCTCTCCGGTTCTTCTCCCTTCTCCAGTGATGTCTCCTCCCCCTTTGCCGATTCTTCTCCCCTCTCCGGTTCTTCTCCCTTCTCCAGCGATGTCTTCTCCCTCTGCCGATCCTTCTCCCCTCTCCGGTTCTTCATCCTTTCTCCAGCGATGTCTTCTCCCTCTGCAGATTCTTCTCCCCTCTCCGGTTCTTCATCCTTTCTCCAGCGATGTCTTCTCCCTCTGCCGATCCTTCTCCCTTCTCTGGCTCTTCTTCCTTTCATCAGTGATGTCTTCTCCCTCTGCTGATTCTTCTCCCCTCTCCGGATCTTCTTCCTTCTCCAGCGATGTCTTCTTCGACTGCCGATTCTTCTCCCCTCTCCAGTTCTTCTCTCTTCTCCAGCGATGTCTTCTCCCTCTGCCGATCCTTCTCCCCTCTCTGGCTCTTTTTCCTTTCTCCAGTGATGTCTTCTCCCTCTACCGATTCTTCTCCCCTTTCCGGTTCTTCTCCCTTCTCCACTAATGTCTTCTCCCTCTGCCGATTCTTCTCCCCTCTCCGGTTCTTCTCCCTTCTCCAGTTCTTCTCCCTTCTCCAGTGATGTCTTCTCCCTCTGCAGATTCTTCTCCCCTCTCCGGTTCTTCTCCCTTCTCCAGTGATGTCTTCTCCCTCTGCCGATCCTTCTCCCCTCTCTGGCTCTTCTCCCTTCACCAGTGATGTCTTCTCCCTCTGCCGATTCTTCTCCCCTCTCCGGTTCTTCTCCCTTCTCCACCAATGTCTTCTTCCTCTGCCGATCCTTCTCCCCTCTCCGGTTCTTCTCCAGTGATGACTTCTCCCTCTACCGATTCTTCTCCCCTCTCCGATTCTTCTCCAGCGACGACTTCTCCCTCTGCCGATTCTTCTCCCCTCTCTGCGCTCTCTTCTCCCTCTTCTGCGGGGTCTTCTCTCTCCACTGTCTTCTCGCTCTGTTCTTCCTTTGATGTTGCCTTGGTGCGTTCTCCCGGAGTAATGCTAAGGCCGCCATGTGCTATTACTTATATAGATATGGGGCGGAGCCACCCGGTGACATCATCCAGAGGCCCTGCCCCCTTGTGACATCACTGCCCCATCATGCACCGCTCCCAAAAAGTGCCACTTAGTGTCCAATTTGTCCGCCGCAATGTCGCAGTTACGCTATAAGTCCCTGATCGCCACCAATAATAAAATAAAAATTCCATAAAAATATCCCATAGTTTGTACATGCTATAACATTTGCGCAAACAAATCAATACACGCTTATTTGCATTTTTTAAATCAAGAATATGTGGTGGAATACCTATTGGCCTAAATTGATGAAGAAATTACATTTTTTAAATTTTTTTATTGGAAATGTTTTATAGCAAAAAGTAAAAAAATATTGTTTTTTTTTTTTCAAAATTGTCGGTCTATTTTATAGTGCAAAAAATAAAAACCACAGAGGTGAGCAAATACCACCAAAAGTATTCAGAGAAGAATAGACAGCTCCAGAACACCTAACTCTTCCAGAAAGTAACACAGTCCCAGAGGGTGCAGGCTCAAGGTGCTTGAAGCAAGATAATGAAAAGTAAAACTCCGGGCGGCCGCACTCCTTTTCAATGCTTTATTCAATCAAGCCCATATGGTACAGACAGGAAATTGAGATGCTGACGCGTTTCACTCCCCCCTAAGGGCGCTTACTCAGTATGCTCTATTTGTGGGAAAAAAGACACATTTTTTGGGGGGTACAGCGTCACACTTTCGCGCAATTGTTAGTTAAAGTAACGCAGTGCCATATCGCAAAAAAAATGGCCTGGTCATGAAGAGGGGGTAATACCTTCTGGAACTGAAGTGGGTAATCATCAAGGCTTGTAGAATTACACTTTCCACGCCATCCCGTTGATTGTTTGTAAATGAATCAGAAATAATCGCCATTTTCACGTCAATTTAATATATTTAATCTGCTGCGATATCCGCGTTCTCCTGTTTGACCTTTTATATGGCATGAATAAAAAATCAGCCGAGCGGGTTCATTATAAAGCGGAATCTCGCAGTTAGAGCACCGAGCGTGTTTATAAATATGAAGTTTGGGCCCGGTGATCCGTAACTCTGGCAGGCGAACTCCATCGGCTCCGCCGGACGCAACTCACCTGTCAGACAGGGAAGTGGTTAATTGGAACAAACTAGAAGCTTTCGCGCGTCGGCGTACATTTATTTTTATTTAAGCTCGACTTTTTCTTTTTTCGGATGCGGAGAAGAGGAGGCTTGTCATGCTCGTCTGCCTGGTACGAGGCACACATGGGAAATAAAAGTCAGGCTCCTGTACTAATCCGCCGTAATTGTTCTATGGGGAATATAAGTGCACCGCGCCCGGCAGGAAGCTTGTTAATGGGAAATCCGACTCAGAGATTTGCCTTTAGTTAAACAAAATGACGGATAGACGCGTCTAATCCTCTCTGTTTGATGGGACTTTTGGCTCGGCCCGGTCAAGTTTTTTTTTTCTTGGCGTGCATTGGTGGCGAACAGTGGCGGCTGGTGAAGTTTTAGGACCCCGCCCTTCCTTTTTGTGCCCCCCCGCTTCTCATAAGCCCCACACCTATAGTGTCAGGAGTATACAGCTCAGAATCACAGGGCAGATTATATAGCCCCAGCATCACAGATCAGGGAATATAGGTCAGCCTCACAGATCAGGGCAGTGGCGACCTGCCCATAGGGGGCGTCTGGGCGCCGCCCCCATCCCCCCCAAAAAAGAAGAAAAAAAATCCCCTTTAAAAAAAAAAGTTTGTTTAAATTAACATAGTGCACTGTGTTCGGGTGCCGGGCGCATGACGTTGTTGCAATCACATGATTGCAGGCGCCACGCTTCAATGGCAGGGTTTATTTCTGCCTTGAGGCGCTTTGCTCTGCGCCTCAAGCCGCCTATACTGGTACTGTCAATCAATCACCGCTGTTCAATAGAGGACGGTGATTGATCTCGGAGGAGCCTCGGCTTCACTTCCAGCCATGGAGACTGGAGAGTGAAGCTGGACTCCAGTCTCCAGGCTTCAGCACACTCACCACAAGCGCTGCCTTTGCATAAAACAGCTGCTGGCCGCATGCCGATCTCTGCACACTCCTGCCTGCCTGCCTATTAGATGGGGTAAGTGCGGGACTCGTCCCGACTTTGGGGGGGGGGGGGCCAGGGCCAAGGCCGCCGTGAACCCCTATCTGGTGACTGTATACACTATCTGGGACCGTATATACCCCTATCTGGTGACTGTATACTCTATCTGGGACCCTGTATACCGCTATCTGGCGACTGTATAAGAGGGAAGGTGAAGAGATACAAAAGGCAACAACTGTGGGGTATGTGCTAATAGGGAAGATAAATGTACAGTTGTTATGTGGGAGCCAGATAGGCTTCTCTGAAGAGATGAGTTTTCAGGGATCGTCTGAAGGTGGACAAAGTAGAAGAAAGTCGGACAGATTGGAGTAGAGAATTCCAGAGCATGGGAGAGGCTCTGAAGAAGTCCTGGAGGCAAGCATGGGATGAGGTGACAAGGGAGCTACAGAGCAGGAGGTCTTGGGAGGAGCGAAGAGATTGATTTGGTTGGTATTTTGAGACCAAGTTAGTGATGTAGCTGGGGGCCAGGTTGTGAATTTTTTCATAAGTTATTGTTAGTATCTTGAAATTAATACGTTGTTTGTGTGGTAGCCAATGGAGGGATTGACATGGTGGATGAGCTTGGCGGCAGCGTTCATAATGGACTGAAATGGGGATAGCCTATTTAGAGGTAAGCCAGTAAGGAGGGAGTTGCAGTAGTCGAGGCGAGAGATAACCAGTAAGTGGATTAGAAGCTTTGTGGTGTCATTGGTTAGAAAGGGGCGTATCTTGGAGATGTTGCGGAGGTTAAGGCGGCAAATTTTGGATAGCGATTGGATGTGGGGTCGAAAGGTTAATTTGGAGTCCAGGATTACACCTAGGACCTTGGCGTGGGGGGACGGGTTGATAGTTGAGCTGTTGATTTTGACAGAGAAATCTGGGGAAGTGGCATGTGGGGAAGGAAATATCATGAGCTCGGTTTTGGATAGGTTGAGTTTGAGGAAGTGATGAGACATCCAGGCCGATATGTCTGTTAGTAAGTTGGTGACGCGTGAGGAGACTGATGGAGAGATCTGGTGGTTGAGAGATAGATTTGTGTGTCATCAGCGTAGAGATGATACTGAAAGCCATGGGAGGCAATCAACTGACCCAGGGTGGCGGTGTAGATTGAGAAAAGGAGAGGTCCAAGAACAGAACCTTGGGGGACACTGGCAGAGAAAAGGAGACGAGAGGAGGAAGTAGAGTTGTAAGTGACACTGAAGGAGTGGTGGGATAGGTAGGATGAGAACCAGCGAAGAGTACAGTCATGGAGACCAAAGGCGTGGAGTTTTTTGAGGAGGAGGGGGGGTCCACTGTGTCAAAGGCAGCAGAGAGGTCCAGGAGTAGTAGTATAGAATAGTGTCCATTGGTTTTAGAAGTTATTAGGTCATTAATGAGTTTAAGGAGGGAAGTTTCTGTAGAGTGCTGAGGGTGAAATCCAGACTGAAGGGGATCAAGAAGTTTGTTCATGGTCAGATGGTCACTCAGTCGGTTGTAGACTAGTCTTTCGAGGAGTTTGGAGGATAAGGGGAGTAAGGAGATGGGGCATGGATTTTTAATATTGGTGGGGTCCAGTGAGAGCTTGTTAAGGATAGGGGTGACTAGGGCATGTTTTAGAGAGTTTGGGAAGATGCCAGAAGAGAGGGAAAGGCTGAAAATGTGAGTTAGAGAATGTAGAATCGAGTCGTGAGGTGTGAGGGTGAGTGTAGCATTTGTGAGGGAGCAGGATCCAGGGGGCAGGTGGTTAGATGGGTGTGCAATAAAAGTTTAGCAACCTCGCTAATACTGGCAAGGATGAATGTGAAAAGTAGTGAGTGTATCTGTGGACATGGGGTTTTGAGTGGGAGTGGTTTGTGCGCATTGGAGATTTCCTCAGGAATGTTATCAATCTTAGATTAAAGTGATTGGCAATCTCTTGGGCAGTGAGTGAATTAGAGGGTGGAAACAGTGGAGGACAGAGTAGAGTGTTAAAGGTCGATAAGAGTTGATGGGGACTGGATGATAATGTGTTAATGAGTGTGATAAAGTAGGTCTGTTTAGCAGTTTGGAGGCAGGAGCTTAGGAGCTGCTCCTTAGGAGGTGCTCCTTGGGAGCTGCTCCTTAGGAGGTGCTCCTTGGGAGCTGCTCCTTAGGAGGTGCTCCTTGGGAGCTGCTCCTTAGGAGGTGCTCCTTGGGAGCTGCTCCTTGGGAGCTGCTCCTTAGGAGGTGCTCCTTGGGAGCTGCTCCTTAGGAGGTGCTTCTTGGGAGCTGCTCCTTAGGAGGTGCTCCTTGGAAGCTGCTACTTAGGAGGTGCTCCTTGGGAGCTGCGCCTTAGGAGGTGCTCCTTGGGAGCTGCTGCTTAGAAGGTGCTCCTTGGGAGATGCTCCTTGGGAGCTGCTCCTTAGGAGGTGCTCCTTAAGAGCTGCTCCTTAGGAGGTGCTCCTTAGGAGCACTAAGGAGCAGGCACGTGCTCCAGGAATCTTCTCCTTTGTAATGGATTTACTTTGAAAGCTCAGAGAAACTGTACAAGTCTGTGCTTTGCTTTTGCCATTGAAACAGTCAGATAACACCTGCACCCATCCAGCCACAAGTCTTTGGAATGGCAAGACATGTATCCTGAGTACAAATTATATTTACCGGTATACACTGGCGAGCGTTGTGCCGCGCGCATTTACGGTTTTCTATTTTTCCTCTATGATGCCAGTTATTGAAAGAATTGGCCTTCTATAAACCGTAGATGTCGCCAAAAAGATATTTTTAAATAATTGCTCTTGGCTGAGATCGTATTCCTACACCGCCGCCGCCCCAAATCCCCCCCTCCACTGCTGCCGCCGCCGCTGTGTTTTCATACATAATTGACACGGAGGTGACTGATTGAAAGGCATTTTCTCTCTCCGCCCTTAGCTATGGCATACGTTGGTTTGTTAACGGTGATACTTTTTGCTGAGCGCCTCCTGGGGATAACCTGTTGCTGTAAAAAAAAAAAGCTCCCCCCGCCACGATTTTTATTGTGATTTTTTAATTTCAGCGGAGAATTTGTGTTTTATTTATGTCTCTGTTCTTAGCGCAGAGTGATAAACATCCCGCTCGGGTGACAGGTAGATTTTAATAACATCTGCATTATGAAGCAGTCATTTCCGATGCAAGGTATCCATCTCCGATGGAACTCAATAAACACCGAGGGGGGGGGGGTGCTGCCGCACAACGCGGGAAGGGGGGGGGGTGTATTTAAATGGAGAGAAGAATTAAAAGCCAAATTGTGGCATTATGATAATAAACTAATATGGATATCCTCATTTATAAATGGATCCTGTATACTTAAAGGGTAACTCCGCTTTTGTTGAGAAGAAACCCCTCCTCCCCTCTGCTGTGATCTCTGTACACTGCAAGGATTGTAACAAACTTTGTAGCAGATTCCTACCTTTTGTTATTCTGAAGAAATAGCTGTTTGTTTCTCTGTGTCCATGTGCACAGTGACTGTGAATAGGAGTGACTTTATAACTAGCTGCTGCACCTGCAGGGCTCTAATAAGTGGTCTGCATCCCTTAACCACTTGCCGACCAGCCACAGTATATATACTGCAGCAGGTCGGCTCTATCTACCCCTATGTCCTTTCCTGCAATAGATACTGCGCGCTCGCGGGTCCGGCAGACTCGATGTCCACCTGCGATCACGGTGCACAGAGAGGCAGAATGGGGATCTGCCTATGTAAACAAGGCAGATCCCTGTTCTGACAGGGGACAACATTGAGATGTTCCCAGTGATCAGGAACAGCGATCTCTGTGTTGCCCCAGTGAACCCATCCCCCACACAGTTAGCACACACCCAGGAAACACAGTTAACCCCTTGATCGCCCCCTAGTGTTAACCCCTTCCCTGCCAGTGTCATTTATACATTGATCACTGCATTTTTATAGCACCGCTCACTGTAATAATGTCACTGGTCCCCAAAAAGTGTCACTTGGGGGTCGGATTTGTCCGCCGCAATGTCGCAGTCCCGCTGAAAAATCGCAGATCGCCGCCATTACCAGTAAAAGCATTAAGAAAATAAAATAAAAATCCATAAATGTATCCCCTATTTTGTAGACGCCATAACTTCTGCTCAAACCAATCAATATACACTTACTGCGATTTTTTTTTACCAAAAATATGTAGAAGAATACATATCGGCCTAAACTGATCAATAAATATGTTTTTATATATATATATATATATTTTTTTTTTGGATATTTATTATAGCAAAAAGTAAAAATTATTGTTTTCTTTTTTCAAAATTGTTTCTGATTTTTTTTGTTTATAAAAAATATAAACCGCAAAGGTGATCAAATACCCCGAAAAGAAAGCTCTATTTGTGGGGAAAAAAGGATGTCAATTTTATTTGGGTACAGCGTTGCACGACCGCACAATTGCCAGTTAAAACAACGCAATGCCGTATCGCAAAAAAAATGGCCTGGTCCTGACGGGAGGGGGGGGGGGGGGGTAAAT
>BLSH010474519.1:110596-133663 GCA_018402905.1 Glandirana rugosa | reverse complement strand
GACTGGCCCACGTAGTCCAATCCAATAGAAGAGCTACTGAAGCTCAAATTGCTCAAAAAGTGAATGCTGGTTCTGATAGAATGGTGTCAGAACACAAAGAGCATCACAGTTTGCTGTGTATGGGACTGCATAGCTGCAGACCGGTCAGGGTGCCCATGCTGACCTGTGTCCACAGCCAAAAGTGCCCTCAATGGGCACATGAGCATCAGAACTGGTGCACGGAGCAATGGAAGAAGGTAGCCTGGTCTGATGAATTCAAGAATTGTTTGAGGAACACAAAACCGAGCTTGAGTGTATTTCATATTCAACAAGTTTGAGGTGTTGACCACCAAATTCTCCAGATCTTAATCCAAGTATCCATGGGATTTGCTTGAAATACAAGTCTAATCCATGGATGCATGCTACGTCACACGCTATGCAGGGGCTGGCAATGTGTTTTGGGGGCAGGATTGCCTCTTTGTCAAGCCTACTCGACATACAGAATAGCAAGCTTAAATTGACTTACACCTGGGCACTATATTTTTGGTTGGAAAACAACTTACTTCCACACCAACATGAAAAAGTTATGTCATAGCACCGCTGCATAGCTTTTTCATGTTTTTGTGGGAGTTAGTTGTTATCTAACTAAAAATATTGACCCTATGTGCAAGTCCATTTAAATCTGCTAATTCTGCTAGTCTGTACATGGGGTAGGCTTGACAAAGAGGAAACCCTGCCCTGAAATGTGTTGCAACACCCCCCGCATAGCATGTGACGTCATTCACGGTGGAGCTTAGTGAGAACATTGCTTCGCAGTCTCCAGTGGACCCCTAGGACTCCATACAAAGTAGTTTTCCTATATACCATCTCCGCCAATTTTTCTCAAGTTTGGTCAGTGAGGGTCACCCAGATCCTGCTTTGGATGAGAGATGTAGACGCTGCCAGAGTCTTTCATTTCTTTCAGTCTTATGGATATGTGACACCGTTTATGGACTTGGAATAACGTTTACAGACTTTTACTATTAGTATCCAATTTTTATAGATTGGGCTTTTCATATAATGCGCTCTTTGGGGATTTATTGAGTTTTGCTGGTTGTAAACCTGTTGCTTTTTAAAGGATTTCTGAGAAATAACTTTCCTTAAGCCAAGCTGTAACAGTCAGGTTAAGTCAGAGCAACTTTTGAACTTTGGCATCCTTTCGGTTGGCAGTACGGCTAAATATGTGATCAGTGTGACAGCATTGTCTGAGTGGGGATCAGGCTTTCTATCAGCCGTGGAATGCGGTAAGTTTTCTATGTCTTTACAATTCTTATCTAATGAAACCTTTCTTCCGAATTTAACATTTCCTCTAATTGTAATATAAGGCCACCAGGTCAGAGTTTTTTTTCTCCATCAGAAATATCTAGACACCGTGTGTGACCTTTATTGAAGAGGCCAGCAGGTTTCCTTGCTGGCACAAAAGCCATTGATGCCTATTGTTTTATGTTTTGTACATCTTTTGCATGAGAACAAGTGTAAGGTGTCTGTAGTCTTCCTATAGGGCAGGGGTCTCCAAATTTTCTAAAGAAAGGGTTAGTTTACTGTCCTACAAACTTTAGGGGGGCCAGACGGTGCCCAGTGGGAGTAAACAATGCCTGGTCTTTGGTGTTAGGGGGACACATAGCTGTTGTAAGTGGAAGGAATATTGCTCCATTTTTGTTGTCAGTGGCAGGAATTATGCCTCAAGGGCCAGATAAAGGCAAACAAAGAGCTGCATCTGGTCCCAGGGCCACAGTTTGAAGACCACTGATAGGGGCAATTATGATGTGGATAAGGTTGTTTTAGACTTCTTCTGGCAGAAAAGATGAAGGATAGTTGAATAGGTGGGCACAGTCCCAATTTTTTTTTAGAGATATTGTCTTAAAAGTTGATACTTGGATGAGCCACGAGTTCATGTTTATGCCTAAGGAGCATGTGGTGAAATGTGGACATGTAGTCACCTTGCAATAAGTAGAGGTCTAGCCAAATTTAGTTTTGCTGTGTAGTAATTCACTCAGAACAATTGATCGTCTTTCACTTGGCTGTTTAGGGTTGCTGTTGTTTCCGGTTTCTGCCATTGGGTGTCGCTGGCATTTGGGACAATAGACATGGAGGTTGTAGCAGTCCATTGTGACCCTTGATGCTACTCCCATTCCTGTAGGGTCCCTTCTGCACCCCCCCCCCTCAAAAAATGCCACCCAAGGCAAATGGCTTGCGTTTTTTACGCCCTTGTATAGAACCCAAAGTGGGGTGCTTTTCAAAGGATTTCTGAGACTGGCCTGCCACATCCCAGACCATGTTGGAGAGTAATAACTTTCCTTAAGCCAAGCTGTGGCACTCAGAACAATTGATCGTCTTTCACTTGGCTGTTCAGGGTTGCTGTTCCGGTTTCTGCCACTGGGTGTCGCTGGCATTTGGGGCAATAGATATGGAGGTTGTAGCAGTCCATTGTGACCCTTGATGCTACTCCCATTCTCGTAGGGTCCCTTCTGCACCCCCACCCCCTGAAAAATGCCACCCAAGGCAGTTTTTACACCCTTGTATAGAACCCAAGGATGGGTGCTTTTCAAAGGATTTCTGAGACCGGCCTGCCACATCCCAGACCGTGTTGGAGAGTAATAACTTTCCTTAAGCCAAGCTGTGGCACTCAGGTTAAGTCAACATTTGAACTTTGGCATCCTTCAGCTGGCAGCAGGTAAATATTTGATCAGTGTGAGAGCATTGCTAAGTGGGGATCAGACTTTCTGTCAGCCATGGAATTTCGGTAAGTTTTTCACCTCTTTACTATTCTTATCTAATTAAGCCTTCCTCTCCCAAATTTGCTCTAATTGTAATATAAGGCCACCAGGTCAGGTTTCCTTTCTCCACCAGAATTATCTAGACACCGTGTGTGAGTTTTCTTGAGGAGGTCTTTGTTCATGCTTCTGGACCTTGAAGTCCTGTGTTGTGTGAAGGTCAAAATTAAATATGGTTTCACCGTAAATCTGAATCACATTCTTCGAGACGGAAGACCTTCAGCATGTCTTACTGAACCAGAAAACAAAGACTGCACCATCCTGTTATAAATGTAGATGTATATAGGAAATCAGGACTGAGGGCTCCATAGAACAATTACATGGGAAATAAAATGCAAAAAGCAAACTTTGAATGGATCTGAACAAGTCTTTGGTCTGCCAACAAACACCAGGATAGCTAAGACCTCGGTAATGGACAGCTATTATCTCTCATCTGCTGCCCCACTAGGGTGACCCAGCAAAGATGTCCATTGATTTTCACATTACTTTTTAATGTCACATATTAAAATCTTTGCAGATTCACTCAGTTGCCTCATGCTTCATTATCTGTAGTGAGCCGGTGCTCACTGCTCAGGAGAATCGAACCGTAGAAACATAAAATAGAAAACTGTGTGCTCAGCGGCTTTTTAACAATGCAAAATGTCGAATGTCTAGTGTCACCGTTCCCAGATTTCACAAACATTCGTCTCTGCGTAGAACACGCTACAATGAGGTCATTTCTCATCTTCGTTCTGCACTTAGTCCATAACGATGAGCATCACAAAGAGTTTGCAGTCCCCTATAACCTCCTACAGCTTTTTTATTAGAGTAATCAAGAGGTCAATCTTCGAATTAGGACACGGTGAAGACATAATGACTGCACTGATAAACCTCACTGCACTTATCTCTTTATTTCCTTCTGCTTGCTTGCTGTAGATCAGGCTGCCATTGCTACACTTGCATCCACCAATATGATATACAGTGCATCTGGAAAGTATTCACAGCGCTTCACTTTTTCCACATTGTGTTATGTTACGGCCTTATTTCAAAATTGATTTAATTAGTTATTTTCCTCAAAACAAACAATACCCCATAATGACAACTTGAATTTATTAAAAATTAAAAACAAAAAAAAAATCCCATGTATTCCCAGCCTTTCCTCAATACTTTGGTGAAGCACCTTTGGCACCAATTACAGCCTCAAGTCTTTTCAGTATGATGCTAAAAGCCTGACACACCTATCTTTGGGCAGTTTCTCCCATTCTTATTTGCAGGACCTCTCAAGCTCCATCAGGTTGGATGGAGAGTGTTGGTGCACAGCCATTTTCAGATCTCTCCAGAGATGTTCAATCGGGTTCAAGTCTGGGCTTTGGCTGGGCCACTCAAGGGCATTCACAGAGTTGTCCCGTAGCCACTCTTTTGTTACCTTGGCTGTGTGTTTAGGGTCCTTGTCCTGTTGGAAGATGAACCTTTGCCCCAGTCTGAGGTCCAGAGCGCTCTGGAGCAGGTTTTCATCAAGGATATCTCTGTACATTGCCAGTGGCGTCTCCAGCTTTCATATTTAGGAGGGGCACATGGGGGGATAGGGACCAAAAGTAGGGGGGCAACTCTAAAACGCAATATATATATATATATACACACACACACACACACACACACACACATACCACGACACTGGCCTATCTGATTCCTACACTCTACACTACACTAACCTACCTGATTCCTACACTGACCTACCTGATTCCTACACTGACCATTACACTGACCTACCTGTCTACTACACTGACCTACCTGATTCCTGTACTGACCATTACACTGACCTACCTGATTCCTAACCCCTCCATTCCCTCCATTGGGGAAGGGGGGAGTGTCACATCCTCAGCTCTGAGGGGCTCATGCTGGGACCTGTAGTCTTCCACTTTTGGGGGGTCACCCTCCAGAAATAAAGGACTATAAGTTCCGTAATGAACTTCTCAGATCTAAGGATGTGACTCCAAAATTGAAGGACTACAAGTCCCAGCATGAAGCCCTGAGATCTAAGGGTGTTACCCCTTAGATCTCAAGGCTTTGTGCTGGGACCTGCATGCCAGAGAGGGGAGAGAGAGAGAGAGGAGGGTGTGAGAATGGGGTGTAAGAGGAAGTGTGATAAAGGGAGGGGAATAGAGGTGAGAGAGAGGGGGTGGGTGAGAGATGGGGGTGGGTGAGAGGGAGGTGGGTGAGGGGGGTGGGTGAGCAAGAGAGGGGGTGGGTGAGAGGCAGAGGGGGTGGGTGAGAGAGAGAGGGGGGTGAGTGAGAGGCAGAGGGGGGTGGGTGAGAGGCTGAGGGGGGTGGGTGAGAGGCAGAGGGGGTGGGTGAGAGAGAGAGGGGGGTGGGTGAGAGAGAGAGGGGGGTGGGTGAGAGGAGAGGGAGCCCTAGCCTTGCCTGCAGTCCCTGCTGTGCCGAGTGTGCCCCCCTGTCCCACCTCCGACTGTGGGTAGGTGTGTGTAATACACTTACCTCCCATCCATCCTCTTCTTCTGGGCCTTCCGTCAGTCAGCCTGTCTTTCTTCTGCAGCTCTGCTTGAAGAGTCAGACACACACAGTGTCAGTGACAGCTAGGAGCGGATGCTGGAGGAGTGAAGGCTGCTCTGCTGAGGTCAGTCAGGGTGGCACCGCACTGCCGCCGTGGCGGGGAGGTCTTCTCCTCCCGGGCTGTTCTAGCCAGTCTTGTGCTTTTCTGCATACCGGGCGGCTGCCTGCTTGGCCCGCATACTATTTTAAGAAGCTGTCGGCAGTGGTGCAGGATTTAGCAGGTAGTTGCCATCGGACCAGGTCGTCCATGACAAGGGGGCGGCTCAACTGAAACTTTGAGCCCAGGAGCTTTAGGCACGGAGGAGGAAGTTAAATCCTTTTCCACTTTCAACGCTGGCTGGGCAGTGAGAGAGTCGTGGCCATGGCATCACTGGTTGCTAGACGCCAGGCGGTTCTAGCAACCAGTGGCAGACAGTGTGACTCAATGCTATGCAATGGAGCCTATAAGCAACGTCAGCGCTGGGGCAGTGGCGGCGCACTATGACTATGTGGCATGAATTCAGTTGGGGGGCGCATGGGGGGGACACAACAAAATTGGGGGGTCATGGCCCTAGGCAGGGCCGCCTTAATAACATCAAGGGCCCCTGGGCAAAGTAATACTCTGGGGCCCCTACCAGCCTGCCCCAATTTGCGCACCTAATCTCAAGAATTAAAGTATAAATAGTTGATAGAATTAAACATATATTTATTAGTACTTTCAATAAAATAGATTTTAAACAATAAGAAAACATGCCGTATATCAAAGATTAATTAATACAAAGGGCACAGTATGGGGGGGGGGTCAGGAGGGCCAAATTCTTGGATCAGGAGGGCACAGTACAGGCTCTGGGTGGGATGCTGCCATCCCGGGACAGCTTGGTAAAAAAGCATGACTGTCCCAGCACATGCAGGACGGTTGGCAAGTATGATATTATGCAAGATTATCACGGGGCCCTCATGCACCTGGGGCCCCTGGGCAGTGCCCAGGGGTGCCCATGCATTAAGATGGCCCTGGCCCTAGGAGGCCCCACCCTACCGACGCCACTGTACATTTGCTGCATTCATCTTTTCCTGGATCCTGACTAGTCTCCCAGTTCCTGCCGCTGAAAAACATCCTCACAGTATGATGCTGCCACCACCATGCTTCTCTGTAGGGATGTTATTGGCCAGGTGATGAGTGATGCCTGTTATCTCCAGACATGACGCTTGCCATTCAAGCCAAAAAGTTCAACCTTTGTATCATCGGACCAGAGAATTTTGTTTCTCATGGTCTAAGAGTCCTTCAGGTGCCTTTTGGCAAACTCCAGGTGGGCATTCATGTGCCTTTTACTGAGGAGTGGCTTCTATATGGCCACTCTACCATACAGGCCGGATTGGTGGAGCTCTGCAGAGGCGGCCCGCTCTAGGAAGAGCCCTGGTGGTTACAAAAGACTTCCATTTAAGGATGATGGAGGCCACTGTGCTCATTGGTATCTTAAATGCTGTAGAAATGTTTCTGTACCCTTCCCAAGATCTGTGCCTCCATACAATTCTGTGTCAGAGGTCTACAGACAATTTATTGGACTTCATGGTTAGTTTGTGCTCTGACATGCACTGTTAACTGTGGGGCCTTATATAGACAGGTGTGTGCCTTTCCAAATAATGTCCAATCAACTAAATTTACCACAAGTGCACTCCATCAAGTTGTAGAAACATCTCAAGGATGATCAATGGAAACAGAATGCACCTTAACTCAATTTTGACTGTCATGGCAAAGGCTGTGATACTTATATACATAAGATGTTTTCTTTTTTTTAATTTTAATACATTTGCAAAGATTTTAAACAAACTTCTTTCACATTGTCATTATGGGTATTGTTGGTAGAATTTTAAGGAAAATAATGAATTTAATCCATTTTGGAAGAAGGCTGTAACATAACAAAATGTGGAAAAAGTGAAGTGTTGTGAGTATTTTCCGGATGCACTGTAGCTTGTGGGTTCTATTTTATTCAGTTTGGCATGTATGTGTGTCCTCAGCACCACATCCCTAGAGAGCAGTCCAAGAAAACAAAAAACAATAATAATGGCTCCCCCTGCTGCCAATGAGGAGGGGCAGTCCCAGGAGAGCCGAGGCTTTCGCACATAGAGCGGGAGGAAGTTCGGGCTCAGGTAAGTATTAGGGGGGACACTGAAACCTTAAAACAAAACAGAGGGCGCACCAGCCTAGTGCAGTATCCGTAAAACAAATATTTTTTATTATTAAAAAGTGGTAAGTGATATACTCACAAGCCAACAGGTGCATCAAAGCTTGTCATAATACAATAACAACGTGTCTTGAGAGGCTTCCCTCTTCCTCAGGAAGGGAAGCCTCTTGAAACACATTAGTCAATGTTCAGTTACAATTTATGATGTATCGTGAACTGGATGTTGTATTATGACAAGCTTTGATGCACCTGTTGGCTTGTGAGCTTTTCATAACAACATCCAGTTCACGATACAACATAAATCTAATAGGACATTGGAAATCCAACAGGCTAACATGTTTAGAGCAGATTCCCTTCATGAGAAAATGGGAAGCCCCTCGAAACGTGTTGCTGTTGTATCATTACAAGCTTTGATGCACCGATTTATGATGTATCGTGAACTGGATGTTGTTGTATTACGACAAGCTCACAAGCCAACAGGTGTATCAAAGCGTGTCATAATACAACAACAACCCTTTTTGAGAGGCTTCCCTCTTCCTTAGGAAGGGAAGACTCTCTAAATACATTAGTCAATGTCCTGTTACAATTTACGATGTATCGCTAACTGGATGTTATTGTATTATGACAAGCTTTGATGCACCTGTTGGCTTGTGAGCTTTTCATAACACAACAACATCCAGTTCATGATACATCATAAATCGTAAGAGGACATTGGAAATCCAGTGTTCCCTTCATGAGAAAATGGGAAGCCAATCGAAACGTGTTGCTGTTGCATCATGACAAACTTTGGTGCACCGATTTATGATGTATCATGAACTGGATGTTGTTGTATTATGACAAGCTCACAAGCCAACAGGTGCATCAAAGCTTTTCATAATACAACAACGCTTTTCGAGAGGTTTCCCTCTTCCTCGGGAAGGGAAGCCTCTCGAAACACATTAGCCAATGTCCTGTTATAAATTTATGATGTTTCGTGAACTGGATGCTATTGTATTATGACAAGCTTTCATGCACCTGTTGGCTTGTGAGCTTTTCATAATACAACAACAACATACAGTTCACAATAAATCATAACAGGACATTGGAAATCCAACAGGCTAACATGTTTCGAGAGGTTTCCCTTCTTCCCTTCATGAGGAAAAGGGAAGCCCCTCAAAATGCATTGCTATTGTATCATGACAAGCTTTGATGCACCAATTTATGATGTATCATGAACTGGATGTTGTTGTATTATGAAAAGCTCACAAGCCAACAGGAACATCAAAGCATATCATAATATAACAGCATCCAGTTCACGATACATCATAAATCGTAACAGGACATTGGCTAATGTGATTTGAGAGGCTTTCCTTTCTGAGGTAGAGGGAAGCCTCTCGAAAAGGAATTGTTGTACTATGACAAGCTTTAATGCACCTTTTGGAGTGGGGACGGGGCTGTGCCATGTCCCTGTGTGTGAATGGACATGCAGAGCAGCCTCTTGGGAGCATGCCTGCCTGGGTGCCCCCTATAGCTAGCTGTTTGCTCTAAGGGCACTCAGCAAGAGGGAGGGCCCAGGAGCACCGGCGGAGGACCCGAGAAGAGGAGGATCTGTGCTGCTCTGTGCAAAACCACTAAACAGAGCTGGTGAGTATGACATGTTTGTTATTTTAATGTAAAAAAACTCCAAAGCTTTAATATCACTTTATGTTGAAAATCTAAAATCAGTAGTAGTGCCCCCAAAGTGTAGGCGTTTTTGTAGAGGTCTTTTTGCTAGGAGAGGCAAAATTTAGTCAGGCTTGATGTACATTGCAGGCCTGAATGTTTTGATCTGGGCAGGGGAGTGGCTCAGAATAGGCTGGAGATTGCAGGAAGGGACACCCCTTGGATACTCCTCCCCTTGGTTTCAGAAAGTGCTGGATGAGGAGGTGTACATTTCTGTGTATGTTAAGGAGCCCTGACCAATCCCTATTTGAGATTGGCAGGGGGCAGGCCTCCTTAAATACTGTGATCTGCCCAGCTGGGGGAGGAGAGTTTCGGGTGGAAGTGTGGAAATTGTAATAGAGGGGCTGTGGAGGCCTCTGCCTGGGAGGGAACCCCCAGTCTGGGGGGGTGACCTTGAGGCCTGGAGACTCGGGTGCTGCCAGGAGTGGAGTTAGGGTTGCCACCTCATCCCTTTAAACCCGAACACATATGAAGTACACAGGTTCTGAGGCTAATTTAATGCAGATAAGGCTCCAAGTGAGTTTAATTACCACCTTAATCAGCCACAGAACCTGTGTAATTCATATGTGTTCGGGTTTAAAGGGATGAGGTGGCAACCCTAAGTGGAGTTGATTCCTGGAGCAGCACAAGGGAGTAGTAGAACAGAAGAGGTGCTACTGAGAACACTTTAAAGTATCCACTGGAATCGGTGAGTGACAGACCCTGGGAGCTCGAAGAAAGGCTGGAGCAGGCTGGGAGAGGATTAGTGGACAGTCTAGGGAGGTCTCAGGAGCCAGTCAGGGAAAGGAGTGTCACTGAGAGGAAATCAGGCTGGTGTGGCCTGGAAGAGGCATGGGCTGGAAGTTGTCCATCAAAGGCCCAGCTAGCCCCAACGTACTAAGCTACACTTGAGGGGTCCTTCACCCTGGCCTGTAATGGGTGGTCCGGAGGTCCTGCTGACTGAGTGCAGGCCTCAACATGTGCTAGCTGCGGTGAACGGAAAGGAGTTATGTGACCTTGCTAAATTTCCCTTCAGGTCAGGAGTAACAGTCTGCAAGTGAAGTGCTGGAGAGAAGTGAGAGGAGTAACGGTCTGCAAGTGAAGTGCTGGAGGAAGTAGAGTTGTATATATGGTCGTGTATATAGGTGGTCATGTAAAGTAATTATTTGGGGCATCCCACAGGCACCCCTTTTCCCCATCCAAGTTAATCCCCTAAATAAAACAAACAAAAACAAGTGACTCCGGATGTGTGGGATATGGTAGAATTGAGGGCAGCCAGAAGGTGAACCACAACTACGAGCCACCCCTGAGGGGGCACATGGCTACACAGTTAAAATTGTTAGTCCTCCATAAAGTCCTTAATCATAGCACTGGGCACCTTTTGTCATCCCTCCCACTATACAATTGCATGCTTAGTTCTGCCATGGTGTATAAGCCTGTGACATGAAACTGTCTTCCACAACCTCATCTTTGTATCAGAGTTTGGCTGTTCCTCACCCAGTTTTAAGCCTCCTACACAGCTGTATCTGTTTCAGCCAAGGACTGTGTTTCAACCTACAAATGAAATTGATGATCATTAGCTTCTGCTTGGTATAATTGGTTAATCATACACCTGAATCTAGTCCTACAAAATCCCAGACTTTGTGCAAATATAAGAGTAATTGATGCTGGTTTGAAGCCAAAGGGTAGTCACATCAAATATTGATTTGATTTAGATTTTTTTCTGTTTGCTTGTAGGCAGGTGCAGTCTACTTACTCCACTGCAGGTGGTGCTCTTCCACAGTGGCACTGCAGTTGGAGAGGAAGTCAAGAGAAATGTGGTTCCTCTATGGTTTCCTGGGGCCCTGAGGAAACTATCCCACTGGATGATGTGACTTTGGCAGCCATCTTGGGTCAGGCAGTGCCTTTTTAAGGCCCTGGCTCTCAGGTGTGGCACACATTTTGCAAGTTGGTAGAGTAGGGTAGATTTATTTGTATCATTTATCATTTTCCTTCCACTTCACAATTATGTGCCACTTTGTGTCGGTCCATCACATAAAATCCCAATAAAATGCATTTACATTTTTGGCTGTAACATGACAAAATGTGGGAAATGTCAAGGGGTATGACTACTTTTTCAAGGAACTGTATATATGTTTGTTTAAAGCATTCCTACTTTACAGAATTTCTTTACACTTGCCTAGAACTTTTGCACAATATTTTATGTCCCACTAAACATATACAGTATAGCAAAAGAAACACTCCGGTATTCCAGAGGCGTGGGACACCCAGGGATGCTGTGCCTCAACGCGTCTCGCAGGTTGCACTTCTTCAGGAGGTCCTTATTGAGGTGAACCAGTCTGTGTAGAAATAGGCGATGCTGCCATAACATGGAAAAAGGGGTAAAGTAAACCAACACACCATCCCAGATCTATGATCCTCAACATGGGCCGACATATGAAGGGATACTGACACAACCGAGGCATCACATTGTGCCCGCTGAGTAATCAGATGTCTGGCATCTCACATTCTCATAGGAATAATGAGTAGATTGTTGATACTTGTTCTCAGCCGTAAGTATTGTCCTCCATGCATGGCATAGATTGTGGGTTCATGTATTTGGTTCTGGTTTCAGCCCATTGCTTTACTATTAGAATTATCATTCTCCCTTTTATTTGTTTCTACTGCCAATGCTGAGCGGACAGCTGGAGTACAGACTATCCAGATATTTTATTACTAACTGGGAAAAAATGAAAATATGCTACTTAGTAGTCTATTAACTCTAAAAAGCCAGTGATTTATTAACAGCAATGACTAATACAGATTTCGAACTTTTTTTGCACTGTCACCATCTTTCAACAGACTGTGAATCAATACATATACATAACTATATATGATTTTATATAACAAGTCCTAGTGCATAAAGTGCAAAGTGCTGTTCAAAGAATAAAGACATCAAGGGGCAATATCCAAATTGTGAATCTTCAACGGATAGTGACTCTTCTGGGTGAATGTTCTATGTGATTGGATTTTAAGAGAACTCCAACTTCTGTGCGAGTGGAGGCTTACCAGAACTAGGAAGGATAAACGCCTTGAGATCAATAAGGGACCCAACGGCAGGGGACATCAGGGTACACCAGGGAACTCCGACACCGGTCGCGTCACACAGCCAGGTCTCGCGTCTCTGGTAGTCCAAATTCGTCTCTCCGGGTCCGGGTCTTCCTTCAGGGTTCTGGTTCAAACCCCAACACTCACTGACCACAGCAACTTCTCTCTTCCGGATCCACAGACAAGAAGAAAGAACAGCGAGAGACGCGAGACCTGGCTGTGTGACGCGACCGGTGTCGGAGTTCCCTGGTGTACCCTGATGTCCCCTGCCGTTGGGTCCCTTATTGATCTCAAGGCGTTTATCATTCCTAGTTCTGGTAAGCCTCCACTCGCACAGAAGTTGGAGTTCTCTTAAAATCCAATCACATAGAACATTCACCCAGAAGAGTCACTATCCGTTGAAGATTCACAATTTGGATATTGCACCTTCATGTCTTTATTCTTTGAACAGCACTTTGCACTTTATGCACTAGGACTTGTTATATAAAATCATATATAGTTATGTATATGTATTGATTCACAATCTGAAGTTGAATCCAGGACTCACCAATCTTTAATTTGTGATATTTTGATGTTTATATATTGTGCAATCCACACACACAATATTGTTATTCGTATTTCACAACACACTTTGGTTTTCATACGTTCAGTTTAGCGCCACCACCACATATAACTAAGATTTCCTACGATTACGTTTGGTCGATACAGGTGGCTGCTTACTGTTCCCACTACACGCATCACATTGGGCATAGCGCGGTAAAAAACCCCTTCTTACCATCTTTCAACACTCTGTGAGGAGGTGAGCTGTAATCTGGATAGAGGAAGGCCATTGGACGTATTTAGTGTATCTGGATTTAACTAAGGCCTTTGATACAGTATCCTCAAAAAATGCTCATTTACAAATTAAGGCATTGATGATATTGCATGTACCTGGACGGAAAACTGATTACAGGAGCGCATCCAGAGGCTGACGATTAACCTCTTCCCTCCCACGCTATAGCCAAAAGATGGCTAAAGTGCAGGCTTCCATTTCTGAGAGGTTATCCATGAACCTCCTCCAGTGGCGTCGGTAGGGGGGCTGAAGGGGGCTATAGTCCCGAGTGGGCCCCCAAAAAGCCCTGGGTCTGGTATTTTTCATTTAAAATTATTAGCCCCGAGGCCCAAGGCCTGGGGTTGGCCAGGAACTCAGAGCAATATGGGGCTGGACTACCCCGCGTGGTCGAGTGACAGACGAAGTCCCACCTCCAGTGGACCGTCTCCTATGATGGATGTCACACTGGTCCAATTCCCGGGACCAGGAGGCGGGACTTAGTGGACACTACGGCCGTGCCGGAAGCGGAAGATCCTCGCTCTGTGTAAACCGGCGGGTGGTGGCTCTCCCCCATGGCATGCACTGGCAAAGCTGCACTGATGGGCACTGGCAAAGCTGCAATAATGGGCACTGGCAAGACTGCGCTGATGGGGACTGGTGAGGCTGCGCTAAAGGCACCAGCGGAGCTGCACTAGTGGGCATTGATCAGCCTGCATTGATGGGCACTGGCGAGGCTGCACTGATGGGCGCTGGCGAGGCTGCACTGATGGGCACTGGTGAGGTGGCGCTGATGGCCACTGGCTAGGTGGTCCTGATGGCCACTGGTGAGGCTGCGCTGATGGGCACAGGTATATCAAATTTACCTTTAGGCTGAAGCCCCTGGTCTTTTTCCCATCTAGCAACACCCCTGACTTCCTCCCAGAACCCCGCCTCCAATGTATCCAGCGCTCTGTGACCGTTGTGTCCTTTGGACACAGCTGATCACAGACCATGTTAAAGGGCCAATCACAGTGGCCCTTTACCATGTGATCAGCTGTGTCTGATCACATGTAAACAGACTTGTCATGTATCAGCATTCCTTTGCTCCCACACTGTGTCTTTGTGAGGAAAAAGAGAGCCGTTAACCAACAAGACTGTCAGTACATTGTTTGCACTGATATTAAGGACCAGTGGCTGCCTGCAATGCAGGGCGCAGGGGCACCTCCCCCTTAATTCATGCGTCTGGCCCATAATCTACATGTGGGCGCCGGGCGCATGGATTCCGATGGAAGGCTCAAATAGGCTTCAAAAAAAGGGTGGGCTCGGGGCGCAGAGCACACCCAGTTCTGTGACAATAGGGAATTAATATTCGCTATTGTCTTCCTGATTCTCCTCCCAGCCAATCAGGAAGCGGGTCCTGAGACCCGTCACCTTATTGGCCAATTCAGAGATTCAGAGTGGGTAGAGAGGATTTGTGCTTGGAAGGTAAACTTGAGGGGTAGAGGATTTCTGCTTCTTTGGGGTGATATTTTTTTTGGGGGGGGGGATTTGGAGAGAGAGAAAGGATTTGAGCTTGGAGGGGGGGCATTAGTGCTTCATTTTTTTGGGGGGGGGCTTGCTGATACATAATGCTCCTACATCTTGGGGCGCTCAGTTTGGTATGTTTACCCTGGACTCTAGATGACCTTGTTCTGGGCTCTAGATGACCTTGGCCTGGGCTCTATATGACCTTGTCCTGGGCTCTAGATGACCTTGTCCTGGACTCTAGATGACCTTGTCCTGGACTCTAGGTGACCTTGCCCTGGGCTCTAGATGACACCTAGAGTCCAGGACAAGGTCATCTAGAGCCCACTCTAGATGACCTTGTCCTGGGCTCTAGGTGACCTTGGCCTGGGCTCTATATGACCTTGTCCTGGGCTCTAGATGACCTTGTCCTGGACTCTAGATGACCTTGTCCTGGACTCTAGGTGACCTTGCCCTGGGCTCTAGATGACACCTAGAGTCCAGGACAAGGTCATCTAGAGCCCACTCTAGATGACCTTGTCCTGGGCTCTAGGTGACCTTGGCCTGGGCTCTATATGACCTTGTCCTGGGCTCTAGATGACCTTGTCCTGGACTCTAGATGACCTTGTCCTGGACTCTAGGTGACCTTGCCCTGGGCTCTAGATGACACCTAGAGTCCAGGACAAGGTCATCTATAGCCCACTCTAGATGACCTTGTCCTGGGCTCTAGGTGACCTTGGCCTGGGCTCTATATGACCTTGTCCTGGGCTCTAGGTGACCTTGTCCAGGAACTGGGGATATTGTATGGATATTGTATCAATATGGAGTTGCCTTTATGTTTCTTCTAGCTCTGCTGAAGGGAACATTTTGGACTCCTGAAACATGCTGAAAACTATCAGGATTGTACCTCTGACTTTTATTGCAATAAAGTGTTATCTGGACTTCCAACAGCGGTGTGGCGTTTAATTTCCATTTTCATTACATTGAAGCTGAATTGGACAATGCTGCTAAGGATGCAAATGTGTCTGCTGATAACACGGTCATCATCAAGGGTCACTGACATATTGCAAATTAATATCTCCTTATAGCTTTATGTCATTAAATCATTGATATAGCCATGTCACCTGTGGCTTTCCTTTTCTACATCCCATTCAAATTGTAGAAGCATAGAGTTCTAAAAATGTCCTGTCTATATTGCAGAGACCGAAAAATACAAAAGTCGTTATTGGCGCTATAACATTTTTCTGTTAACTACTTAAGTGAATAATGTAAATAAATAAGAAATAATTGAAATAACTTCTGATTTCCTTAATATCGTGAACAGTAAAGTATTTTTCAATTTGCACTTTAAATTGTTTAAATGATTTTTCACGTTTTCTTATTTCTGCATGATTGTTGACCCCTGGGCACCATAAATAATGCATTCTACTGTATGTGTTTCAGATAGTTTTGGTAAGGTTTTGTTTGTTGCAAACAACATGGTATAGGCAGCAAATCAATGTTTAAATCAATGAAGGAAGCTGTCCGTCAATGCTTCTAAAGCCACCTGTGATCCATGGTTTCAATCGAAGACAAACCAGGCTCCCTGCTGGCCACAAAAGCCACCGATACTTTTAGTTTTTTTGTTTTGTACGCCTTTTGCATTAGAACAAGTGTAAGGTGTTTGTAGTCTTCCCACAGGGGGTGATTACGATGCGGATGAGGTTGTTTTAGACTTTTTTCACATGGCAGAACATATGGAGGATGGTTGAATAGGTGAGCAAGGTCCTTTTTTTTTTACCATCATGTGGTGAAGTATGGACATGTAGCCACCTACTCGCCTGAGTATTTTGCTCAGGCCAATTTATAGCCTTTCACTTGGCTGTCCTTTAAGTTCAGGGTTGCTGCTGTTTCTGGCCATCGCCACTGGGTGCCGCTTGCACTTGGGGCAATAGACTTGAGGGTTATAACAATCTTGGGCTATGAATATTTATGTCCCCCCAGGCCAACTACTAGTAGGTTCATGACCAGTGGTGCATGCCAGGGGAGGATATAAATATTTTGGGAGTGGTCTGGTGAACTCTCTTTCTCCCCCTGGGTTGAGGCCTGGAGGGGGGGTGTGCAGTGATTTGTGCTGACTGGGCCAGAAACCTGTTTGGGCCCAGGACAATTCCTCAAGCTACCCTGCCTGGTCAAGGAGGGTATAGAACCCACGGTGGGGAGCCAGGAAGGAGGTCCTGTTGGAAGGGGATGGAGTCTGCCCATGGAGGATCCTGGTACTCTCTTGGTTGGAGGATAAGTGTGATGGAGTCAAATGCTACTGAAGGTAACTAGGGAAGGGAAAAAGAGATGCCACAAGACCATAGTGTAGTAAACCTTTTATTAAAGATAAAAGTCACAGTAATTAATTGCACTCACAAACAGAGGAGACAATGAAGCATATCAGTTGGTGAGGATCAGTCACGGCAGACGTAGATGGAGCTGAATCACTGCAGTAGGGTGGAATCCCACTGCTGACACCAAGGTGACACTGCCTGTTCCAGCCCCCTGAGCAGCGCCAGTCTCCGGATAACCATTCTGTGATTCCTCTTAAGGGTTACGCGTTTCGAGATACTATCACGCTCCCTGTGGTTGGTTCATTTGACTGCATGGCTACATTGTATCCCTCATTTCCATCATTTACCTGGGCAGTGTTTACCCTATGAATGGTAACATTTGTTACTTTCCAAAATCTCCTCACTGTTGATTGTTATGGTGATCTGGTCACTGTGTGCCGAGGGATATTCTTTTTTGCTAGAGATAAATTAGGTGCTAACCCTCTCTCCCTGTGAGCTGTAGCAATAAAACTGTGAAAAAATACTACAGTGACTTTTGCCCTTTGTTGTTGTCATTGTGGCCATAGATCCACCGTGGATCCCCTAGGCACTGGGGATATCTCCTGTCCCCAGGCCCCATACCAGACCCAAAGGGCCGGCATTTTTTTGTTTATATTTTAGCTGTCAGGGGGTAGCCCGCTGACAGCTGATAAGTCATCAGTTGTTAAGGAGGCGGCGACCGGCTTCCACTCCTTAACAACTGGCTATTCTTCACTCAGAATTCAAATCAGTCGATCAATTTTCGACTGATCCGAATTTGAATCGTACCGAAAATGTGGACATACAAAATGAAATTAAACAAAACTAAACAAATTCTGAAACAAACCAACAAAACGAAATTAGTAACATTACAAATCTATCTGAATTTAAACAAATTTTTCCATGCTGCATGTGTCTATGAGCAAGTGTCAGCCAGCAGCAAACATAAGTTCCTTGCAGGGATGTCTCTATGGGGGTGCAGGGGGTGCGAACTGCACCCAGATGACACCTGCCAGAGAGGTGACACCACTAGCATAACGTCAGGGGTCGCAGGGGTTGCAATTGCGACCCCGCCCATGATCCAGGGGGCCCATGCGGCCTCCCTCTGACATTGAGTTTTATGTCACTGTGTCATAGAGCAGAGCATGCCTGTGTGTGAGTGGCAGGGAACACCTGAAAGGCCGCTATGTAATGGGACAGATCACTTTCCTCCCCTCCATGCAGGTGCCAGGCAGGACAGGACCACTGGAAGAGGTGGGTCACACACGGAGGGGAATGATAGGGGCGTAGTGCGACGATCAGGGAACTTTCCTCCTCCCTTCTACGACTTCTCCCCACTGCCTCCCAGTTCCGTGCCCTCCCAGTCCCTGCCCCTTTGTGAGCAGGTCCCGCACCCTTTGCCTCCTCACCCCTGCCTCCAAGTCAGTCCCCGTGGATCTCTCCTTACCGCCCTCTTTTCTTACCACCCCACCCCCAAGCACCATATTTGGTACTTTTTCCTCTTTCTCTCTTTCTATAAGATGTGGATGTTAATTTCAATGACCTGCTTATTTGCATACAGAATGAAGACACATGGTATGAGAAATGACATCTGGAGCAAAAGGAAAGCAGTTGCCAGTGATACCTTGTTTCATTTTTACAGAATAGAAATCATAAAACTTACTGATCAGTGCAATTGTTTATAACCATTGTCTGATTCCATAGTTGCATACTTGCTTGTCTAGGGCAATAGAGCTATAAAGGGCTTTTAGCCTGGGCCTGAATATGCTGCATGCATAGGCGTGCGCACAGTGTGTGTGGGTGTGCCCATGTTGTGCAGATTCCTCCTGCTGCCAGGGACCCTATGTCATTTACCAGCCCCTTCCTTTTCAGAATGAACACAGTGAGTAATTGGTACCAATCACTCATTGTGTTCATACATAACTGAAGCATAGTATGTGCTATATGTGTCTGTGTTATATGTATGCACACACACAGGTGTGTGTTTGATTTTTAGGGTGCACACACTAATGCAATAGGCTGTGCACACCTATGGCCGCATGGACTAGTCATTTCACTGCCTCCATCAGGATTGGCATATCCTCAGCAACAGCTTTGAAGGCTGTATCTAGACCCCAATGGACTGGATATTATAGTTAGTCAACCCCAGATCCATGGTATAGCCTCTGGTGTAACCCAGTCTCTGCAAGCTCACTTTGTGAATCCGCCATTGGTCTGAAGATTGATATTTCCTCACCTTAGCTTTGGAAAAGTTACCCTAACCTACTGCACTGGCAAACTTCAGATTAAGCTGTACTGTGACCTCCACACAATAAGCTATGCATTGTGGTGCTTTCAAAGCCTCTGTATTAGTTGACCACAGTGTGTTCTCCAGTTCCAGAGCTGTGGCTCAGCCACCGGTGTTACCCAGTCTCTGCGGATTCATTGGTAGCGAATTTGCATGCAATCTGACCTTTGGACACTGGCCTCTGCTTATGACACTTCCAAAGTTTGGTGTACTGTGTTGGTTGTTGTGATTCACCACTTGGCACCTCCCTTGGGTGCTTCCATCAGTATATAATGTAGACAATGGCCCCCTTAGGGGTGGCTGGTTGTTGTGGTCCACCTGTCACTCTGCCCTCAATCACACATTTCCTTTCATCCTGAGTCACGGAACAGGCTGGTACTTTGTTTTTTTTAGTTGTTTATTAGGGGAATAAACTTGGATAGGGTAGGGGTGACTGTGGGATGCCCAATAGATCAAGAAACAGGACCGTCTATATACACCTCTATATATACACTTCTTCTTCTTCTAGCACTGACACTTGCTGACCGTTACACTTCTCACACTTCTCTCCTGCACAATACTTGCTTCTCACAGGTGAGACCCGAAAAGATATTTATCAGGCCTCCAACATCTTCCGCTAGGGTTTGATGGACTACTGTTCCCAGCCCATCCTCCTCCAGGCCACCTCAGCCCTCCTGGCCTGCACCACTGCCCAATGACAACACTTCCCTGACTGGTTCCTGTGACCTCCTCAGACTGTCCACTGTGTCCTCCCAGCCTGTTTCAGTCCACTTCCTCCAGCTCCCAATGTGTGTCACTCACCGACACCGGTGGATCCTTTAAAGAGAACTTTTTCCTGTAGCCTCTCTGTTGCTATCCTGCTCCTTGGTCAGAACTCCTCTGTGTGTTATAAGAGGGGCTCCTTCCACTTCCCGAGCCTCCAGGCCCAAGGTCATACCCCCTCCCAGACTGGGGCCTCCGCAACCTCTGCTACATCTTCAGCTCTTCCACCCGACACTCTCCTCCATCCCACTGAAGGACCACAGTATTTAAGGAGGCCTGCCCCCCACTAATTCAGGCTGGGGATTGGTCAGGGCTCCCTAACATACCTCAGAAAGCCTCCCCTCCTCTGTCCATCCCCCTTTCCAGAATGTTCTGAAGAAAAGGGGAAGAGTAACCAAGGGGTGTTCCTTCCTGCAGTCTCCAGCTCTTCCTGGGCCACTCCCCTACCCAAATCAAAATAACCAGGCCTGCACAACATTCAGGCCTGAATAAATTTGCCTCTCCTAGCAAAAATCTATCACTAACCACCTATCTACAATGGGGGCGCTACAACTGCTTCCCCCAACCTGGAACCAGGAACCAGGTATTTATAGCTGAATATTGCACCCAAGGACTAGATGACACTAGCTTAGGCACAAACTGAAACTGACTTTATTGTAAATTCACACAAAACATATACCACACAAAATCAGGTAAGAGCTTGATCACATTATGCAAGCTGTAGACAGGAATATAATTAACATAGCTAAGGAACAGACAACATAAACAGTAAGCTAATTAAACAGTAAGCTTAATTAACAACTAGTCACTTAGACAAGCCTTGATTAGTCAGGGAGGGCCCCAGACAATCCAGCAACAGTCTACAACCCTGAATGCACAAAGTACATTACACATTAACATAAACATAAACACATAAACATCCCACAATGGTTTGATAACGAGGTAAAGTTAACACAAGAAGAATCCCAGCTGCAAGAGGATTACCAGACAGACAGAAACATAAGGTGACTCAATTAACAATGGGAATTCACACCTTTTTTTTTTTTTTTGAATCAGACTTGGAACTGATAATGTTTTCCACCCCAAATACAAACACTCTTCCAGGAGGGACTTTTGGAGGTATGCACAAAATCGTAGGCTATCCCCTTGTTGTTGGGGAGGTGGGTGTTCTGTGAGTGCAGAACATGCAGACCAGTCACATTGTGGCCCACGCTTGGTGATGGGCAGGACCACAGGTGACCCCACCCCTTCCAATTGTGTTGGCTGTGTGATATAAGACTGAGGCCTTGACATGGTATGTTAGGCTCTGAGGAAGAGGCTGTGGCCTCGAAACGCGTTAGCAAGCTTGCCCAGGACACCATCAGTACACGGTGGATTGGATGTGTAGCCGTTTGATGCTCCAAATGCCTGTTATTTGAACATGTTTGTGAGTATGTTTTTATGATTTTTTAATAAACCCTATTTTACTGAGGATAATGCGCTAGGCCAGTGCGCCCTTGTGTGCTTTTTTGTGTTTACAATGGGGAAATTATACCATGGGAGATAGACACCTTAGTAAACAGATTATAGCAGGAGACCCCAGCATCAGGTTGTTTTGAGCTGATTATATTAGCACCTGTTCTGAGTCTCACAGTCTAGGAGGGGGTGAAGCAGTCATTGCTAATTTGGACACAAATGCCCCAAATCTGTATCCCGGTCCTAGGTTTCCAGAATCTGTGTGTTTCAGGGAGACATAGACCCAAATCTGAAGAAAGACCACTCCAAGTGTCTCCCATGCACCCCCCTCCCCCCAATAATAGATCACCCTCAAAAGCCAGGGCCCATAGTCAGTAGGCAAGAGGCTACCCTGCAGTCCGATCCAAAAGCCCCTGTCACAGTTGGGTCTGTCACATTTGTAAAGTGCTTTTCAGGTTCAGAACCATGGTACACTCACAGTTGGAGGCAAAGAAGACAGTGCCAGTGCCACCGGTGACCTCAGCCCATACTCTTTTACTGTTGATGCTGATTGCTTGGGTTTCCCAAAAGGAACCAATGTCTGTGACATAGATCCTGTGGCCCCTATTTTTTACAGGGTTGACCTCTCTGGAGTCTTATACAGATCTGCAGTCTAAGGATGAGACCTTGCATACTTCCCCAAGACCTTTAATATCCAATGCAGTTGTTTTTTTTAATTAGTCTATGCACAAGTAAAGCAGCAATCTGTTTACACGGGTTAAATGCACACTCCACAGCAGAATCCATTGTCGTGTCTCCACCGTTAAGTGTGCCTAAGGCCTCCCCATTACCATTTAGATTTCCAATTCTAAGCCATAGCCTACATATCATTTTCCCGAAAAGCCTGTGTTTTAGCATGTCTAATATGACTCAGTTTTACAAGAGGTTCTTGATCCCCTTGTTGATGCAGTGCATTCAACCCTAAAATCAAGGGATCAGTCTGCTGTTCCAGGCAATGAGTCTTATAGAGCTGGGATTCCCAGACCTTATCAATACATTCTGTCTGTAAAACCTTCCTTCATGAGGACTGGAAACAACCCGTGAAATCATGACTCCCCCCTGACAATGTGAAGGACTTTTTTCCCTCTGATAGACATTCCAATCATCTACTGACCATCAGTTGGATTCCATTCTAAGGTGTAAGTTTGAGTTATATTGTATAATTGATGGTGTCTCAAATTTGTGCATCCATGTCAGTGTTGATTAGCTCTCTTAAGAGAGGGCGCGCCATCTCAAAGTCGAACCTCCATAACTCTGGAGCTTTTGCAGTGAATTTATGAAGCACTGTATACCAGCTGTGATGGTATCTTACCAACATCTAAACTTTCATAAGCCTATATACTTGCAGAGAGTCTATTAAACAACCACTCCAGGATACAAATGTGTTTATTTTATCTTTTGAATTTTACGTACTGTACAACGCATGTTCCAATTTTATCAGGAATTTGGCGCAAATTTTTTTTTTATTTTTCAATTCGTATATTTAATTTTTTGCACATAAACACTATTTATTTTATATCCACTCTATTTTCACACTTTCTGAAACAATATTTTTTAATATATGTCCCGTTCTATTCTACCTCCGTTTGAAATTTAGGTTTATCGCGGGGGGGGGGGGGGGGGGGGG
>BLSH010474519.1:92393-110586 GCA_018402905.1 Glandirana rugosa | reverse complement strand
AATTTTGGTTTATCGCCGCCCCCCCCCCCCCCCCTTATACATTCTCTCATTCCTTCGTCACGATTGCACTTTATTTATCACATATTACAAGCTTCGTATTAATATACGAGTATTATTTGCACCTTCCTACACTATAGATGTCATACACATACGATCATTGCTGGCTTTACATCGCCGACCTATATACATCCTCTGCATACATTTTTTAGCCAAGAGGAAGTGACGTTTCTCGCCACTTCCGGTGGAAATGCGGATACAGGGTGTATGATCCACCGCCCTCCCGGATCATCGCGGATAGCTCCTGTTGGGCAGACGCCACTTCCTGTGAAGTTGGGAGGCGTGTCGCCTATTGCTTGGGTGCGCTGACATAGCGGCTTCTTGCTACGTGCCGGAGGCTCTGAGCACTTCCGGGCCATGACACTACTCAGTATCTACAGTATTCACTGCACTAATTGCACATTTTACCTCCTTCTTCTTTATAATTTCTCTATTTTAATATGGATTTGGACATCTAAGTATTTTTGGGTTACTTCTTTTCACTATACTTACCACCGGGTTAGTTCCCTTATGGTTTGGAGGCGTGGAACGCACGCCATCGGCGCCATCTTTTTATGAAAAAATTTGAACTTCCGTATTGCAGCCCCCCAGCTGTGGGCTAATTTTGTATTGCATTCAGTATAATTAACAGGATGGACAGGAGGGGGGAATACCCCAGATGATGGCTTGTTAGCCGAAACGCGTTGGGTTCCCTATCTCTCCTGTCATTTTATATACAGAGCTCTATATACATTTTATACAACGTGAGTATTTTTAATCTTTGGATTGTAATAAATTCCTTTTAAAACGGTATCACACGATTGTGGATCTTCTCTTGTTTACATGTGTGGGGCACATACTGGATGAATTACTACAACTGAGACGCAAGGAGTTGGTGTCACACCTCCCTCCATCCCTGTCCCATCCCTTTGGAGCAATACTGTGTCCCACCAGGATTATCATCAGGACACAACAAATCGCGAGACCAAGGACGCCTCTGCGGTGGAGCCATAAAGAAACGCCATACCAGGATAGGATACCCTTTCCCTTCCTTCAACATCGGGTTTCCATGACAGTGGACCTACCTGGATGTGATTCATGCGCATTTATCACCAGATTCTGGTAAGCACACATCCATTACCTCATATCGTGGATTTCTGTGGGCTATGGTTACCTTGTGAAATAATTGACACACACAATAAGAAGAATCATTTTATTCGTTCAAACAAGTGGATACCAGTCTCTTGACCTATTCCTCTTTGTGACTTTTAAAACCTTAGGTGCTGCGGTTTCTTTTCAGTATCTAAACTTATGTCTCAAATGGGTTTAAAGTCTGTTCACATATATAGGATGTTTTGGCTTTGTGTCTGGAAAGCTGAGAATTCCCTAAGAGTCCATTCCCAATAGTGGGACTCCAAAGTAGCACGATTTCAAGTGCGACTTTGGAGTGCAACTTTGATTCAACTTTGGATGGGTAAGACTTGGGTGCGACTTTGGCTTTGACCAATAATAATAGACAACTGTTGCAAGTTTAACATTCAGGTGCGGCTTTCATGCAACTTTTGAGGGTTTACACTGCAGTTTATGGCACTTACGTTGTTTGAAAGTCGGACCAAAGAAGTGCAGGAACCTTTAAGTTGCACATATTTGAACGGTTGTCATTGAAAAGCATGGGGTGCAACTTGTCATGCGGCTTTAGTGTCCACGTGTGAATGGAGCCTAAAGGAACATTCAATTTTTGCACCCTTTATGGGTAGATGTCACTTTGGTTCTTTACTTGATAATGTTATTCCTGATACCTCAGGTGGTTGGAGTGTAGATGATAACAGCTTATTTCCCTCTCAAGTGGCAGCTCAAGAGGCCAAAAATCTTCTGTCTGTTCTGCTCACCCCTCTGCTTGCAGATTCAGCCCCAACATTTCTAAGGCTATATGTTCTGCTGGTTCGGTTTTTAACCTGTAGCTCCATAATATATGGGCCTCTATTTCCTTGCAGTCAATGGTTGAGGGTGTTTTCCTTAAAGCATTCAACTGTTAATTGGTTATTTTTATTATATTATTATACAAGATTTATATAGCACCAACAGTTTGTGCAGCGCTTATTGGTTGGTTGGTCCTATTTTATGAACATATCTGTCCAAACTTCCTTTCCATTACTTCCAGTGTTAGGTATGCTAGGCTTCAGCCATTTTGCTTTTGTTGACCATCTTAAAATGTTGGTTTAAGTTATTGTTGATGATTGGATATCTTCCATCTGTCCTGGTCTGGAACACCAGAATGATCCTTGACGACATTTCCTTGATACTAACCATTGCATGATAAGTTGGCTCATCTCCATCAAACCCTTTTCAGATGTTGATACCTTTCCCTAATCATGCGGTGGGATTTCTCATCTGTAGGATCTCCTCAGGTGAACTGCTTTTTGACATCCACATGTCCAAGAATTATTACCATTCTGCATCCCTGAATGAACTTTAACCACCACTATCTATTTCTACTTTCCTCAGCGCTGTCACTGATTGAGGAAAGGAAAACGATAACCGGCTTACCTGTGAAAGGGGATGTTTACACTACTCATCAGTGCCCTGTTTATCAGTGAAAGTGGCAATCAGAGTCCATCAGTGCAGCATGTCAGTGCCCATCAGTGCCTCCTATCAGTGCTCATCAGTGCACATCAGTGCAGCTTCATCAGTGCACATCAGTGCAGCTTCATCAGTGCCTATCAGTGCATTCTATCAGCGCCCATCAGTGCCCATCAGTGCAGGCTCATCAGTGCCCATCAGTGCAGGCTCATCAGTGCCCATCAGTGCAGGCTCATCAGTGCTCATCAGTGCAGGCTCATCAGTGTCTAGAGTGCAGATTTATCAGCGTCCATCAGTGCAGAATGATCTGACAGTCCCCACCATCATACTTCCCGAATTTTTGAGATGGGAACGAGGGAAACCTATTAGCAAAAGTATGTAGGCATAGGACACACCCCCTGCCACACCCCCTTAAAGGAGAATTATACAAAAAATAATTAGTTACACTCACTAGTGCTTTCTTTTACCACTACTATTCCTTTATATTGGCTTTATAAATTTACAAATGCAACAATTTAGAAATTGTTTTAGCACTGGGAAACACTTTTTTAAAAGCTAAAACATGCATTTTATATACAACTCTATAGATCAGACCAAACTAAAGGACACATGAGGAGGAAAGAGGGACTTTGTTCCAAATCAGGGACATTCCCTCGAAATCAGGGACAGTTGGGAGCTATGCCCACCATGGTCACTCACACCCCAAATATTAGGTTAGACATCCATTAAAATGCCAGTATGTGTATGGAATGCCATAGGAAACCAGAAGAGCTTGATTGAGGCAATACAAACATGGAACAGCAAACAAGAACATGCAAACTCCACACAAATAGTAACCCTCTTGGGAGTTGTATGGATTCCAGCACTGCAAGGCAGGGTCATGCAGATGAATTGGAGTTATTGGCCAAGTTACCTAAAATGGGCTTTGATAAATTGCTATTTGCACCGCTTATTTCGTTTTATCTGGCACTAATAAGGTGGGTACTTTCCAATAAGGTGGAAGTACCAACTGAGTAATGAATTCTATCTACATCCCTATATACATTGCAGGTTGCAAGTGGTTTACCGGGGTTGTGGCTGAAGAAAGTGTGCCAAGTGGCTCATGAGCCGCTGGAACACTTTGAGAATCGGTGTACCCCCCACCGCCCCTCTCGTTGTTCGCTGATGTCTCTCGGGATTACCATTTCTGCCGGCTCGCCCGAGAAATGATCTGATGGTGTCGTCGGCTGGTCACAGAGAGGATCGAAGAGTAGTCAGTCTTCGATCGCCTTTTTGGCCTTGGAGGACCGCAGGGATGCCATGACTTCACTTCCGGTCCAGGGTGGAAGTAAACCCTTTTTTTTTTTTTTTTACCAAATGCTCGGAATTTTTTTTCGATCTTTTGCTTTTAGGCCTCATACACAGGGGCGTATCTTTAAAAATAAACAAAACGTTGGGCCCGACGTCAAGGAAAAAAAATCGGTGTTTTTCGGCGTTATGCATTGGCGTTAGTGAGCGTAAGTGAGCGTTAGCGTCAATAGGCGTTTTTTTAAAAAAAAATCACCCCTCTGCTATTTTTCAACCTAAAAATGTCGGCGTCAAAAAACGCCGGAAAACGCCGGTACAATATTAGTTGGCGTTTGTTGGCGTTAGTTGGCGTTTGTTGCCGTTTTGCGGCGTCGGCGTCAAAAAATGCCAAAACGTTACAGCATCAGAACGCGATGGCCGTGGGTTCTACTTTCAGCTCACTAACGCCGACGCCATCTACAGCTCAAAAACGCCGAAGATTTTATGGGGCCATTGACTAACATGGAGAGCTGAAAAAAACGCCGTCGTCAAAAAACGTCCGTGTGTATGAGGCCTTAAAGGTAAAGAAGAGATTTGAGGTCTTTTTGACGCCAGATCTCTCCATAAAGAGGACCCGGCATCCCTTATTTCTATTACAATGGATGTTTACATTCATTGTAATAGGAATAAAAAAAATAAAAATTAAAGGGACAGAGTGAAAATAAAAAAATAAAATAAATAAGAAAAAAAAATGTAACGCGCCCCCATCCCCCCCCCATGCAAACGCATATGTAAGTCACGCACGCAAATGTAAACCGTGTTCGCACCACACATGTGAGGTATCATCACAAACGTTAGAGCGAGAGCAATAATTTTAATACTAGACCTCCTCAGTAACTCTAAACTGGTAACCTGTAAAGTCGTTTAAATCGTCGCCTATGGAGGTTTTTAAGTACCGTTGTTGCCATTCCATGAGTGTGCGCAATTTTAAAGAGTGACATGTTAGGTATCTATTTACTCAGCGTAACATCATCTTTTATATTTTACAAAAAAATGAGGTATATATTGTGTTTTTTTTTTTAATTCATTAATATTATATTATTTTTTCCCAAAAGAATTGTGTTTGAAAAACCGTGCGACATAAAAAAATTGCCACCACCATTTTATTTTCTAGGGTCTCTACTTAAAAATATATATATCATGTTTGGTTATAAGTCATTTTCTAGCAAAAAATACTGATTTAAACTTGTAAACAAAAAGTGCCAGGATAAAAAAGGGGGCACAATTTGGGGCCCACCTGCCTGAGATTGTGGCCACCCCATCTCATGTCTTTAAATGTTTTAAATGTATTTATTCAGGGTCCAAAAGAGAGGTCACTGTCCCTTTAAATATGTTAATTTCAGATCCAGTGGGATCCAATTGGAGTATTGGGAATTCTCTGGAAGGCTGGAATTGTCTATAAAAGGGCTGCCTGAGTGGGGCTCATTCCTTTTCCCTGGGCCCAGAGCACCAGCAGAAGAGCTCCCTCCCTAGTTGGGTGCACTGTTTATGTGGTTGGGTCACCCTAGACTTCTAGGGGGGACGTGATTTGTCTATGTTAGAATGTTGGTGACTTGCTGCTCGAGTTTTGATAGAGTGGGCAAAATAATGATTGGCTCCCTTGCAGATTGTGTAAGTTTGCCAACTTAAAAAGAAATGAAGGGTCTAGAATTTTTTATCATAGGTGTATTTTATATGATAGAGACAGAATATCAACCAAAATCCAGAAACACATGATACAAATGTTATAAATGGAGTTGCAGTTCAGTGAGCAAAATAAGTATTTGATCCCCTGCCAACCAACAATAATTCTGGCTTCCACAGACTGGGTACAGTAGGTGCCCATGTGGTACACAGATTAGTTCTGTCAATGTAAGAAGTTGCTCCTAACGACAACTCGTTATTTGTATAAAAGACACCGATCCACAGAATCTCTTTCTTCCATTCAATCCTCACCATCATGGCCAAGACCAACGAGCAGCCAAAGGATGGCAGGGAGAAGATTGTAGACCTGCACAAGGCTGGAATGGGCTACAAAACCATCAGCAAGAAGCTTGGTGAGAAGGAGGTAACTGTTGGAGCGATTATTCGTGAATGGAAGAAATACGAAATAACCTTTAATCACCCTCAGTCTGGAGCTCCATGCACGATTTCCCCTCATGGGGTGGGGATGGTCATGAGAAAAGTGAGGGATCAGCCCAGAACTACACAGGAGGAGCTTGTGAATGATCTCAAGGCAGTTGTGACCTCAGTCACCAAATCAACCATTGGTAACACAATACACCGCCATGGACTGAAATCCTGCACCCCCCTCCTCAAGAAGGCACATGTACAGCCGTCTGAAGTTTGCCAATGGACATCTAAATGTTTCAGAGAAGAATCGGGAGAAAATGCTGTGGTCTGATGAGACCAAAATTGAGCTCTTTGGCATTAATTAGACTTGTGTTTGGATGAAGGAAATTGCTGACTATGACCCTAAGAACACCATCACTACAGTCAAGCACAGAGGTGAAAAGTTATGCTTTAGGGCTGTTTCTCTGCTAAAGGTACAGGTCAACTTTGCCGCATTGAGGGGCCAATGGACAGGGCCATGTATTGTAAAATCTTGGATGAGAACCTTCTTCCCTCAGCCAGAAGACTGAAGATGGGTCATGGATGGGTCTTCCAGCATGACAATGGCACAAAACATACCACCAAGCCAACAAAGGAGTGGCTCAAGAAGAAGCACATTAAGGTCATGGAGTGGCCTAGCTAGTCTCCAGACCCTAAGGCCTCATACACACGGACGTTTTTTGACGCTGATGTTTTTTGGCGTTTTTTGCAGCTCTCCATGTTAGTCAACGGCCCCATAAAAACGCCAATGTTTTTTAGTTGTAGATGGCGTTGGCTTTAGTGAGCTGAAACTAGAACCCATGGCCAGCGCGTTCTGAGGCTGTAACGTTTTGTTTTTACGTTGACGCCGCAAAACGCTCACTAACGCTCATTAACGCCCACTAACGGCATTTTTGACGCCAATGTTCTTAGGTTGAAAAATAGCAGAGGATTTTTTAAACAAAAAAAAAACGCCAATTGACACCGACGCCGTTGCAAAACGCAGAAAAAAACTATGATTTTTCCCTGACGTCGGACCTGACGTTTTGCTTTTTGTGTGTATGAGGCCTTATCCTATAGAAAATGTATGGAGGGAGCTGAAACTTGGAGTTGCCAAGTGACATCCAAGAAACCTTAAGGATTTAGAGAAGATCTGTAAAGAAAAGCGGACCAAAATCCCTCCTGAGATGTTTGCAAACCTGGTCACCAACTACAAGAAACGTCTGACCTCTGTGTTTGCCAACAAGGGTTTCTCCACCAACTACTAAAGCCTCGTACACACGGGACGACGATCGTGTTCAACACGTCGTACTCACGACCGTTGCATGCAGAATCGATCGTCTGTGGCGGCGCTTTCAACAGTTGAACGTACGGCGGTCGTTCGTGGGAGTTGTATGTGCAGACTAGAAAACTTGGTCGTGTCAACAAGCTCGCATACGACCGTTGAGTCGTGTGTAGAGCAGCTGTGTTCAACAAAGTTGTATTGTGCTAAACACGCATGCGCCAAGTCCACTTCAACTAACATGAAATTAGAAAGGAGCCCAAAAGGTGACGCTACTTCCTCATTATACGCTCGTTCGCGTCATCAC
Organism: Glandirana rugosa; assembly: GCA_018402905.1. Taxonomy (NCBI): domain Eukaryota; kingdom Metazoa; phylum Chordata; class Amphibia; order Anura; family Ranidae; genus Glandirana; species Glandirana rugosa. The sequence continues at coordinate 102,985 of BLSH010474519.1, read as the reverse complement.
ATTCGGCCGGCCGCAAGTTGTATGTACGACCGTCGTGTGCATGTCAGTAGGCTACATACGACCGTCAACGTACGATTCAACACGGTCGTGCGCACGATCGTCGTCCCGTGTGTACGAGCCATAAGTCATGTTTTGCTTGGGGATCAAATACTTATTTTACTCACTGAACTGCAACCCCATTTATAACATTTGTATCTTGCGTTTTTTCTGGATTTTTGGTTGATATTTTGTCTCTATCATTTAAAATACACCGATGATAAAAATTATAGACCCCTCATTTCTGTGTAAACTTACTCTACAGGTGATCAAACAATTATTTTCCCCACTGTAACTGGGCAGATTAATAATTTTGTGTTTATTAAAGTTGCTAAAATTTATTATTAACAATAAAAAAAAAAATATTTTATATGTAAACCAATAAATGTGCCAAATTTTGCCAAAATTGGATCTTGTCTAATAATTTCTTGGGTCGTGTCTGGGGAAAGTGCTTTTATGGTTGAGTGTGGCCTACAATCTCAAAGGATTGGTCTTCAAGTGGTTAAGAAAATCTTAAATATAAGCCACTTTTATATATTTTTTTTACTTTTTTATTGCAGTATTTTTCCTGGGTAATCCGACGCAGGAAATTAAATAGCGCATATGTATCACTGACAATTTAATAGATTAAACCTCGGCCGTCCTGTTGCAGTCAATAGTAAGCTGTAATAATCTACTAAGAAGCACACCGTGAAGGACTCGAGGTGATAATGTTTAAAAAAAAAAAATTTGGTTCTCTGTTTTCTTAAAATGCATTGAAGCTCCTTTATTATTCCAACATTAAAGATTCATGCTGGGTGCTATAATCCCCGAGCATAGCCTTGTGCCCGCACCAGCATGAAAGCTCTGTGCTTTTCTCATATTAAAATAAAAAAAAAATCATGCTAAAGCATTCAATGCACAAGAGCCCTCGCAATTTTCACAAATATATTTAAGTAACACCATATCTTGGCAGAGATTAAGATGTTTTAAATTGCGCATTATGCCTTAGAACAACTGTGGAACAAAATTGTCTTTGATTGTTTCAAGCAGATTTCGGATTTGCTTCAATAGTCTTCTTTAGTTGGAAAATGAAAGAGGAGCACAAATAAAATTTGCATCCATAGCTACTGAAAACAGCATGGTGCGTATCATTTTTCTGTCTGCAGAAAGGAAAATCTATCTTTAGGGGGCAGCCGATAGTCTACTGATTCTTCTCCATTATACCAGCCCTTGCCCATTTTAAAGCAAGGTTATCATCAAGGGTCAAAGGAGTAAAGAACTCATGGTTTGTGTGCTGTGATATCAAATGGATGTTCATTAGTATCAGTGGCTCCAAAGGGGAAACGGCGAAGAAACGACTCAGCAGTCTGAGTTCCGAAGAAAACCTTTCATCGATGTGAAATGTAAAGAACATCAACAAGAATAAGTCTTTTCCTACAACCCGTTTTGACCAAAACTCAAGAATCAGCAGGGGTCCCCGTTCCTCAAGATGGTTTTTTTTCCTCATTTTTAGAGCCACAATGGTGTCCCACCATTAAACTGTAATGTGGCATTGATGTGCAAACTGATATAACCCCAAGGTGGTCAGGGGCTTTGAACCACCTTGGGATGAAGGAAGACTGGCCATTTGGTCTTTTGTAACAGACAAAAGGGGGGATTACCGTATATACTCAAGTATAAGCCGTCTCGAATATAAGCTGAGGCACCTAATTTTACCACAAAAAACTGGGAAAAGTTATTGACCCGAGTATAAGCCTAGGGTGGCAAATGCAGCAGCCAGAACACAGGGATTGTAGCCAGAACACAGAGACAGGGAGCCAGAACACAGGAATTGTAGCCAGAACACATGGACAGGGAGCCAGAACACAGGAATTGTAGCCAGAACACAGGGACAGGGAGCCAGAACTCAGGGATTGTAGCCAGGACACAGAGACTGTAGCCAGAACACAGGTATTGTAGTCAGGACATAGGGATTTTATCCAGGACACAGAGACTGTAGCCAGAACACAGGTATTGTAGCCAGGACACAGGGATTTTAGCCAGGACACAGACTGTAGCCAGAACACAGGTATTGTAGCCAGGACACAGACTGTAGCCAGAGCACATAAGGGATGAGTAAGGTAGATTCACATTAAACAGAGCTGTGCTGCTTCTAAGAGCCGTTCTGTGCTGTGTAAGTGTGATTAAACACATTGGAATGCAAAGAATGCTGAGAGAGCTGCAGCTCCTCCCGGAGATCAGGAGGTGGGCGGGACTGAACAGCTAACATCAGCTTGTCCCGCCCACCTCCCGACATCAAGCTGAGAATCTGACACCTCTCTCAGCATTCTCTGCATTCCAATGTGATTAGTCACAGTTACAAAGCACAGAACGGCTCTTAGAAGCAGCACGGCTCTGTTTAATGTGAATCTACTCATCACCCACAGACACTGACTCGAGTATAAGCCCAGGGGGGGGTCTTTTTCAGCACAAAAAATGTGCTGAAAAACTCGGCTTATACTCGAGTATATACGTTAACTAAAATTGAAGCGCTCAGAATCTGGTAGACATGTGTAATTAGTTTCATTCCGAACTTATTTTTTAACAAATTTTGACAAATGAGTTAATTAGTAAATATCCGAATTAACGAAAACCCGTTTAACAAATTTTACCGAATGTTCGTAAATTTGAATATTCGAAAATTCGTAATTTGAGAATTTGTAAATTCGAAAATTGTTGTTCAATTAGCCACTTGTCGACCGCCCTATAGCCGAATGATGACTACAGCGCGGTTGTCTAGTTCAAATGTGATCGCGCCCGCTGCACTCTGTGATTGCAGTGTCCTCCGGACACTGCTGATTAGAGATCAGCGACTCTTTATCACGTGATCAGCTGTGTCCAATCGCAGCTGATCATGGAAGTAAACATATGCTGGTGATCGGCACTCCTGTCCAAAGAAGAGGACACTAACTCAGCTTGTCCTGTAAATAGCACTTCTTGACCTCCGATACTGGAAGGAATGGCCAAATTAGGGACACTGTGAGAGCTGGGCCCTGTAAACCTAAAGCAGGAGAGAAGCCCAGACTGTGTGGTATAAGTCCACATCCAAGCAAATCATGTACAACTGTGGACAGAATATGTGGTCATGGACTGTGTGTGGACATATAGAAGAGAAACCGAGTACCATAAAAGCAACTTTATTATGTACCATTAAAAATCTATTACACAACTATAGCGCCCCCATAGCATAGAGGTAAATTTAGTCAGGCCTGACTGTAATGTGCAGGCCTGAATGTTTTGATCTGGGCTGGGAGGTGAGGCTCAGGAAAGATTGGGTGGACCTGGAGAAGGTTTTCTGGTCAGAGAGCTGGGAGATGGGTGGAGCCATCTGGAGTGTTCTAAGAAACCCTGACCAATCCCCAAGCAGGGTTGGCAGGGGTAGGCCTCCTTAAATACTCAATGTCAGCCCAATCTGGGAGGAGTAGTGCCGGGTGGAAGTCTGGAGATGTAGCAGAGGCGCTGTGGAGCAGGCCCCTACCCGGCAGGTCGCCCCCAGTCTGGGGAGGGTGACCTTGGGGCCTGAGGGTTCACACGCAGCCAGGAAGGAGAGTGATTCTTGGAGCCGCACAGGAGGAACAGGAGAACCGTGGAGGTGCTACAGGAGGAGAGAGACTTTAAAGTATCCACCGGTGCGGTGAGTGACAGTCCCTGAGACTGGAGGAGAAAGTACTGGAGCAGGCTGGGAGAGGAAGGGTGGACAGTCTGTGGGAGTCTTGGGAGCCAGTCAAGGGAAAGGAGAGTCACTGCCAGAGAGCAGGTCGATGGGACCTGGAGGAGGATGGGCTGGGAGTTGTAGTCCGTCAAAAGCACGGTTAGCACTCAAGTTTTTTCTGCACATTCAGGGGCCCATGATCCCTGGCCTGTAATGGGTGTTCCTGAGGTCCTGCTGAAACAGGGTAGGCCTCACCATGTGCTAACAGCAGTAAAGAGAAAAGTATAGAGAAGCCTGATAAATTTCCCTTCAGGCTGGAAACTAAGTTCTGAGCTTGAGAGAAGCAAAGAAATGTAAAGCTGTGAGTTCTGTGCAATGAGAGAACTGTAAGAGAAACGGTCAGCAAGTGAAGTGCTGGAGAGTTGAGAGGAGCAATAGTCTGCAGTGAAGTACGCATATACAGGCTTGCATATGGAATCCATGTGCCATAATTCCTTGGGCATCCCACAGTCATCCCTTATCCCCATCCTAGTTATTTCCCCCAAATAAAACAACAAAAACAAGAACTGGCCTGTTCAGTGTCTCCGGATGTGTGATATATGGTGTGATTGAGGGTAGCTATCAGGTAAACCACAACTACCAGCCACTCTCAGGGGAGCACATGGCTACACAACAATAAAAATTACTCTCCACATAGGGGCTCACAACATGCAAACATTCCAATTGAAGTTCACATGTGGATTCAATGTGTTTCGAGAATCCTTCAGAAGCACATGTGACAGAATCAGTACACTGGAACCCACCTCTAATCTTTAATAGAGTAATATTAGCCAGTAGGGTAGACTGGAAGTCATAGCATGTGTGCCTTTCCCATAGAGGTGCAAATGAGTAAGCCAGGGTGAGGCCACGGCCTCTTGGGTGGAAAATCCAGGTGCAATCAATAAGTAACCAATGGTCTTGTACCCAATCTTAAAATAAAAGGACCAACTTCCCAATGGAGAACCATCCAGACGCAATGTGAGTAAGTGATTATAAAAACAGCATGGTAGTTAAAGTAGTCAAGGCCCATATATTCCAAAGAGGGGGCTCTTGATAAGTATCTTAGAAACAGACTCAGTTCAGATCCAGACGTGTAAAGCTACTCTGGAATCTATATCCTTAACCACTTCAGCCCCGGAAGGATTTCCAGCTTTAGGACCGGAGCCCTTTTTGCGATTCGGCGCTGCGTCGCTTTAACTGACAATTGCGCGGTCGTGCGACGTTGTACCCAAACAAAATTTGCGTCCTTTTTTTCCCACAAATAGAGCTTTCTTTTGGTGGTATTTGATCACGATTTGCGTCATTTCTGATCGCCGCTATAAACAAAAGAAGAGCGACAATTTTGCAAAAAAACACAAATTTCTTACTTTTTCCTAAAATACTAATCCAAAAAAAAAATATAAAAAAACATTTTTTTTCACCGTTTTTGGCCGATTTATATTCTTCCTCATATTTGCGATAAAAAAAATCGCAATCGGCGTTTATTGATTGGTTTGCGCAAAAGTGGTCGCGTTTACGGATGATGAGAATTCATTTTTGGGGTTTTTAATTTTTTTTTATTTTTTACTAATAATGGCGGCGATCTGCGATTTTTTGCGGTACTGCGATATTTCAGCGGACATGTCGGACCATTTTGACACTTTTTTGGGACCATTGGCATTTATACAGCGATCAGTGCTATAAAAATGCACTGATTACTGTGTAAATGCCATTGGCAGTGAAGGGGTTAACCTGCAGGGGGCGCTCTAAGGGTTAAGTATGTTCCCTGGGCGTGTTCTAACTGTATGGGGGACTGCCTATCTGGGGAAGGGAAGTGGTCACAGCCTTCACGTAAAGGAAGGCTGTGATCACAGCCCTTCCCCCTCACACAGAGCGGAGGTCCGTGTTTACATACACGGACCTCCGCTCACTCGCTCCGGGGGGGCCATCGCGGGTAGCCGGCGGCAATCGAAGCCGCCGCACCCGCTCCCTGGCCCCCCCTGGACACAGTGAGCGCACGGGCGCGCCTCCGGCGGCGCGCGCGCGCTCACTAAACTCGTTCCCGCAGCCGCCGTTGTATGACGGCGATTTGCGGGAACGAGCCACTTTGCCGCCGTCAGATGCCGATCGGCGGTCGGCAAGTGGTTAAAGCAATACACGTCACGGATTAGCAAACAGTCTTTTAAGCCCCGTACACACGTTCCGAAAATCGGACGACAGATCGTCCGTTTTTTTATTTGCATGCTAATCTCAGATCGAATTGGAAGAGTGTACTAAAGTCACGAAAATTCTCGTACGACAGCATAAAAAATCTGAAGTGATGTCATGTGTTGTAGTGTATTTCTATTGTATTTTTGGACGACAACTGTACTGATTAAACGAAAATCATACAATCTGGTATCGTAGGAGAAACATTTTCGTGTTTGTCCGATCGAATAATATCGGATGAACTGTCATGATCTCGAAAGCTCTGTACTAACGATCCAATTAGCGTACGATCACTTTGAAAGCAAGATTTTTCGTCCGATTTTCGGATTGTGTGTACGGGTCATTACTCACAAGGCCACCGAAGAGCTGCCCAGACTTAGCTTCCTGTAGCTCTCTATTGAAGTATCAAGAGATTGGATCTTCAAGGGTGAAGTCTCAGGGGTGTCTCCACAACTGCAGGTATGGGCCTCCCGGCTCTGCCACAGCCAGGACCCTTATGAGCATCAATATACAGGGTGGGCCATTTATATGGATACACCTTAATAAAATGGGAATGGTTGGTGATATTAACTTCCTGTTTGTGGCACATTAGTATATGTGAGGGGGGAAACTTTTCAAGATGGGTGGTAACCATGGCGGCTATTTTGAAGTCAGCCATTTTGAATCCAACTTTTGTTTTTTCAATAGGAAGAAGGTCATGTGACACATCAAACATATTCGGAATTTCACAAGAAAAACAACGGTGTGCTTGGTTTTAACGTAACTTTATTCTTTCATGAGTTATTTACAAGTTTCTGACCACTTATAAAATGTGTTCAATGTGCTGCCCATTGTGTTGGATTGTCAATGCAACCCTCTTCTCCCACTCTTCACACACTGATAGCAACACCGCAGGAGAAATGCTAGCACAGGCTTACAGTATCCGTAGTTTCAGGTGCTGCACATCTCGTATCTTCACAGCATAGACAATTGCCTTCAGATGACCCCAAAGATAAAAGTTTAAGGGGGTCAGATCGGGAGACCTTGGGGGCCATTCAACTGGATTCAAAATGGCCGACTTCAAAATGGCCGCCATGGTCACCACCCATCTTGAAAAGTTTCCCCCCTCACATATACCAATGTGCCACAAACAGGAAGTTAATATCACCAACCATTCCCATTTTATTAAGGTGTATCCATATAAATGGCCCACCCTGTAGATCAACGGGAATGCCTTCAGAGATGGCAGCTGGTGAATCTCCTAGGCCAAATGTGTAGGGCTGTCCCCACAGCACATGCTAGTCCCCGATCAAACCTCTGGGCCCAGCAGCTAAACATTTCAGCAGCAACCTCCCAGGCCTCCCCAAATATCAATATCGTCCCCCATCATGCACCAGTGGGCTGCACCTCCTATTGGGATGGCTGGGGGAATATGAAGCCACAGCCCCACTGAGCTTAGGGAGAAACCAAGTGCACAACCACACCAAAAATGAGCTAGCTACCGCACACTCAAAAATCAAAACTTCCCCATCACTCAGCAACCTATCTAGGATGATGCTACACTACTAAACAGAGAAAAGCCAACTGAAGTTTTAAAACCAAATAAAGGCTACAGTGATGTTGAGAACATGTCCTTGACAGTCAGATTATAGAAGCCTGGTGAAGAAGGCTGCCTTGAGCCAAATGGCTAAATACTGATAAGCATTGAACATATTGATTGCTTCCCATGCACACTCAACGAAACAGAGCCTTCAGCATCTATCAAGCTTTGACGTTGAGACATCTCTTCCTGCCCCAACTAAATGGAACCCCCACTCAGAAAAGTAATGATGTTCCAAATTTTCACACGAGTTTCCAAACATCAGCACCTGGGTGTGCAAACTTCTTGTGTTGTCTCAGCTATAAAGAGTGCCATTGTGCCTTTTTTTATTGATGATTTATTTACATAATTACAGTTGGTAAGGTTGAACAAGGACACCAGTGCACCCAGCTCAACCTGTGTGGGTGTGCAGGGCTGCTGTTAGAAATCACGGGGCCCCATACAGCCTATCTGACAGGGCCCCCCTTTCCTCGGCTGACTGTGACTAAGGACATAGAGTTATCAGTCCCTTTCTCTACAGCCTCAGCTGCACAGATGAATGAATAGGAAGCGTTCTGAGGCTTCCTGCTCATTCACAAACTGAAGCATAGTAAACACAGTTTGCTATGCTTCAGTGATGAATGGACACAGGTGCCAATCGCTCATTGTGTTCATTCAGGAAAGAAAGGGGCCAGTAAATGACATATTTACTGGCCCCTTCCCTGATCTCCATCCTGAAAAATCCCTCTGTGGGGCCCGGACAGCAGATGGAAGGGGCACATGTGCTAGAACCAATCCCTCTGCAGCACAGCCAGAGGAAGTAAGAGGAGGGAAGCCGGAAGTGCTGCGGGGGAAAGAGGCACACAGGGGGGCTGGACAGCAGATGGAAGGGGCGCATGTGCTAGAACAAATCCCTCTGCAGTGCAGCTGGAAGAAGGGAAAGGAGAGAAGCCGGCAGCACTGCGGGGAAAGAAGCACACGGGGGGGGGGGCAGGATAGCAGATGGAAGGGGCTCATGTTCTATAACCAATGTCTCTGCAGTGCAGCTGGATGGAGAAAGAGGAGGGAAGCCGGCAGCGCTGCAGGGGAAAGGGGCACACAGGGGGGCAGACAGCAGATGGAAAGGGTGCATGTTGTAGAACCAATCTCTCTGCAGTGCAGCTGGAGGGAGGGAGAGGAGGAAAGCCGGCGGCGCTGCGGGGGAAAGGGGCACACGGGGGGCAGGATAGCAGATGGAAGGGGTGCATGCGCTAGAACCAATCTCTCTGAAGTGCAGCCGGAGGGAGGGAGAGGAGGGAAGCCGGAAGCGCTGCGGGGGAAAGGGGCACACGGGGGGCAGGATAGCAGATGGAAGGGGCGCATGTGCTAGAACCAATCTCTCTGCAGTGCAACCAGAGGGAGAAAGAGGAGGGAACCCGGCAGCGCTGCGGGGAAAGGGGCACACGGGGGCAGGATAGCAGATGGAAGGGGCGCATGTGCTAGAACCAATTTCTCTGCAGTGCAGCTGGTGGGAGGTAGAGGAGGGAAGCCGGCAGCACTGCAGGGGAAAGGGGCACACAGGGAGAGGACAGCAGATGGAAAGGGTGCATGTTGTAGAACCAATCTCTCTGCAGTGCAGCTGGGGGGAGGGAGAGGAGGGAAGCCGGCAGAGCTGTCTGGGAAACGGGCACACAGGGGGGCCGGACAGCAGATAGAAAGGGTGCATGTTGTAGAACCAATCCCTCTGCAGTGCAGCTGGAGGGAAGGAGAGGAGGGAAGCTGGCAGCGCTGCTGGGGAAAGAGGCACAAGCAGATTGAAGGCACGCATGTGTTAGAACTAGAGTTGAGCGAACCTCTGGAAGTTCGGGTTCTGCAGGTTTGGCCGAACTTCGGGACAAAGTCCGGGTTCGGGTCCGGACTTGACCCGAACTTTGACCCGGACCCCGAACCCCATTGAAATCAATGGGGACCCGAACTTTTAGGCACAAAAATGTCTGTAACAAAGTCCTGGAAAGTCCTAGAGGTCTGCAAAAGGAAGGAAAATGGGGGTAAGGGTCGGACAAGTGCCCTACAAAGAAATGGGCACAGGGAAATAACTTAAAATAATTTTTAAGCTAAAATCACATAAAAAAATAAAAAATGGAGGTGGATGTGGAGTTGGAGGTTGAGGAGGCGGTGAAAGTGGCGGTGGAGGAGGAGGAGGTAGCCAACACTGGTTTTTTTATTCTTGGAATTTTTTTGTTTTTTTTGTGCAAGAAACAATAATCTGTCCCTTTAAGCAACAGTAGGAATCTCTCCCTATAGAAATAGGAGATGATTTTAGATATTAAAATCATCTCCAAGTTATACAGGAAAAGCCTCCAGCTGTTGCTTTAAGGGAAAGATTATTGTTCTAAAATCATCTTCAATCATCATCAAGTGTGTGGGAAAAGCCTATTGCAGGGGCATAGAGCCATATTAGTGTTCTAAAATCATCTTCAAAGTATGTGGGAAAAGCCTGTTTCAGCCGCATGAAGCCATATTAGTGTTCTAAAATCATCTTCAAAGTGTGTGGGAAAACCCTGTTTCAGCCGCATGAAGCCATATTAGTGTTCTAAAATCATCTTCAAAATGTGTGAGAAAACGGGAAAACTCTGTTTCAGCCGCATGAAGCCATATTAGTGTTCTAAAATCATCTTCAAAGTGTGTGGGAAAACCCGTTTCACCCGCGTGGAGCCATATTAGTGTTCTAAAATCATCTTTACAGTGTGTGGGAAAACCCTGTTTCAGCCGCATGAAGCCATATTAGTGTTCTAAAATCATCTTCACAGTGTGTGGGAAAACCCTGTTTCAGCCACATGAAGCCATATTAGTGTTCTAAAATCATCTTCAAAGTGTGTGAGAAAACCCTGTTTCAGCCGCGTGGAGCCATATTAGTGTTCTAAAATCATCTTCACAGTGTGTGTGAAAAGCCTGTTTCAGCCGCGTGGAGCCATATTAGTGTTCTAAAATCATCTTCAAAGTGTGTGGGAAAACCCTGTTTCACCCGCGTGGAGCCATATTAGTGTTCTAAAATCATCTTCGCCGACTTTGTCCCAAAAGAGTGTGTGAAACTTCTACTAAAATCTTGTGATTATACCG
>BLSH010474519.1:78333-92383 GCA_018402905.1 Glandirana rugosa | reverse complement strand
GCCATATTAGTGTTCTAAAATCATCTTCAAAGTGTGTGAGAAAACCCTGTTTCAGCCGCGTGGAGCCATATTAGTGTTCTAAAATCATCTTCACAGTGTGTGTGAAAAGCCTGTTTCAGCCGCATGGAGCCATATTAGTGTTCTAAAATCATCTTCACAGTGTGTGGGAAAACCCTGTTTCAGCCGCATGAAGCCATATTAGTGTTCTAAAATCATCTTCAAAGTGTGTGAGAAAACCCTGTTTCAGCCGCGTGGAGCCATATTAGTGTTCTAAAATCATCTTTTTTTTTTGAAAAGTCCGGGTTCGGGTCCGGGTCCCGAACACCTAAAAGTTCGGTACGGACCCGAACTTTACAGTTCGGGTTCGCTCAACTCTAGTTAGAACCAATCCTTCTGAAGTGCAGCTGGGGAGGAGGAGAAGCCAGCAGAGCTGAAGGGAGAGACAGAAGAGAATCTGTGTCTGCAATAAGACAGTACAGCCAGCCCTCCTGCTCAGCAGGTACCCAGGCCCCCCTTTTGAACTGATGGGGCCTGGGCCCGGTAGAGGAGGGCTGACTGTACTGCCTTATCAGCCTTATCACCCTTATCACCTGTTTATGTCACTATCATTTTCCATATCCCTGTATATTGCTCTCGCTGAGATGCCCATCTAAGAGTTTTTTTACATTTCCGACATCCTTACTGCTCTAACAGTAAAGAACCCCCCATCCCCCTTGGGAGTTTAATGTTAAACCACTTCTCTTCTAACTTTATTGAGTTTTCTCCCTATGCTAGCATTACTGTTTAGATATTTGTATTTGATCATATTTTTCATGGTATTTATTCGTAATAAAAAGTGTAAATGTAAGAATATTTATAGATGTATATATTGTCGCTTGCGCAAATATTTTCATACGAGGCCAACTATTCTGTTATTACCGGCAGCATTTACTGTGGTAGGATCTGTATGTCTGCTCCTCTATTGATGTTACTATTGAAAGGATATAAAAGTCCCTGTAGGATTAAAGTTGGTGATACAAAGCGGAGGGAAAGAACATAAACCAGCAGCAGAATAGATGAGCCTAGAATGAAAAAATAATTGATACAACATTCAGTCAAATGACTACAGGAAAAAAAGATTCAGTTACTTCATAGTTAGTAAAGTTAGAAAATTGATGTATCCAATTGTTATATTGCTAATAATAATATTGATCCAGATAAAAGTGATTGTAAAATGATATATACTGTACACTCCCCAGCCACTTTATTAGGTCCAGCTTGCTGGTAGCGGGTTGGACCCCTTTTGCCTTCATTCTTCATGGCATAGATTCAACAAGGTGTTGGAAACGTTCCTCAGATATTTTGCTCCATAGTGACAATGATAGCATCACGTAGTTGCTGCAGATTTGACGGCTGCCCATCCATGATGCCAATCTTCACCACCTCCCAAACGTGCTCTATTGGATGATATCTGATGAGTGTGAAGGCCATTGGATCTGGTGAGTGTGGAGGCCATTGGATCTGGTGAGTGTGGAGGCCATTGGATCTGGTGAGTGTGGAGGCCATTGGATCTGGTGAGTGTGGAGCCATTGGATCTGGTGAGTGTGGAGACCATTGGATCTGGTGAGTGTGGAAGCCATTGGATCTGGTGAGTGTGGAGACCATTGGATCTGGTGAGTGTGGAGCCATTGGATCTGGTGAGTGTGGAGACCATTGGATCTGGTGAGTGTGGAGCCATTGGATCTGGTGAGTGTGGAGGCCATTGGATCTGGTGAGTGTGGAGGTCATTGGAACTGGTGAGTGTGGAGGCCATTGGATCTGGTAAGTGTGGAGGCCATTGGATCTGGTGAGTGTGGAGGTCATTGGATCTGGTGAGTGTGGAGGCCATTGGCGTACAGTGACCTCATTGTCCAGTGGTGAGATGATTGGAGTACAGTGACCTCATTGTCCAGTGGTGAGGTGATTGGAGTGCAGAGACCTCATTGTCCAGTGGTGAGATGATTGGAGCTTTGTGACATGGTGCATTATCCTGCTGGAAGGAGCCATCAGAAGATGGGGACACTGCAGTCATAAAGGGGTGGACATGTTCAGCAACAATACTCATGCAGGCCATGGTGTTTAAACGATGTTCAGTTGGTACTAGGAGGCCCAAAGTGTGCCAAGAAAATATGCCCACCCCATTACACCACCACCACCAGCCTGTACCGGTGATACAAGGCAGGATGGATCCATGTGCCAAATTCTGACCCCACCATCTGAATGTCGCAGTTGAAATCGAGACTCAGCAGACCAGGCAATGTTTTTCCAGTCTTCTATTGTCCAATTTTGGTGATCCTGTGCCAATTGTAGCCTCAGTTTCCTGTTCTTAGCTGATAGGGGTGGCCCCAGGTGTGGTCTTCTGCTGCTGTAGCCCATCTGCTTCAAGGTTGGATGTGTTGTGTGTTCAGAGATAGTATTCTGCATACCTTGGGTGTAACGAGTGGTTATTTGAGTTAATTTTGCCTTTCTATCATCTGGAACCAGTCTGCCCATTCTCCTCTGACACCAGCAAGGCATTTTCCTCCACACAACTCCGTTCACCTGATATTTTCTCTTTTTCCCACCATTCTCTGTAAACCCGAGAGATGGTTGTGTGCAAAAATCTCAGAAACACTCAGACCAGCCTGTCTGGCACCAACAACCATGCCACGTTCAAAGTCGCTTAAATCCCTTTTCTTCCCCATTCTGATGCTCAGTTTGAACTTCAGCAAGTCGTCTTCACCACATCTAGATGCCTAAATACATTGAGTTGCTGCCATGTGATTGGCTGATTAGCAATTTGTGTTACCAAGCAAGTGAACAGGTGTACCTAATAAAATGGCCAGTGAGTGTATTTTTTAAAATAACAAACGTTATAATTACCTGCTCTGTGCTATGGTATTGCACAGAGCAGCCCCGAACCTCCTCTTCTGGGGTCCCTTCCCCAGCACTCCAGGCTCCTCCTCTTCTCCAAGTGTGACCATAGCAATCCGCTTGCTATGGGGGCACTCACGCGGACTCAATCCCAAGCTGGTTTGTGTGCGTTTATTGACGCTCCTTCCTCATAGGATTTGATTGACAGCAGCAGAAGCCAATGGTTCCCACTGCTGCCTCTATGTCCTGTGAGGAGAGAAAGAGATAGAGCAGTGCCACTGCTCTCCAGTACTGCACTGATCAAGATGGGGTTCAGGTAGATATTTGAGGGGGGGGGCTGGAAGGGAACTGAACCAGGAAGGTTGAACCTCCTAGTATTTCGAAATGTGGCCAACTTGAGTCAGGGCAGATGAGTCATGTAGCATTTGCTTAGCCCTTAGCCCAGACATGTGTAGTGGTACCACCATAGGGGCTGCTGAATGTTGTGGTCCACCTGTCACCCTGCCCAGCCAGTCACAGAATTTCACACATCCAGAGTAAGAAGATCAATCCTTGAAATTAGTTTTTTTGTATTTTATTAAGGGATTGACTTTAATGGGGTGAAGGAAATATGGGATGCCCAGTTGAATTAGAGCAGTTCTTGGATGGGACAACTTATATACAACAGGCACAGCTAGCATTTGAAAGGTTAGGCCTAGCACTGACTCAGCTGGACCTTAGCAGTTGCCTTTTACAGGCAGGGACCGCAGGCCCCTATAGTGTAGCCAAAAAAACTGTTCTGTTGCTAGCTGTCCTGTTGGTGGACTACTGATCCCAGTCAGCCCTCTTCAGGCCCTGCCAGCCCTCCTGGCTGCAGCTGTCCAACTCCACTGCCCGTAACACCACAGTCCTCTCCACTGGCTTTGCACCCAACCCAGACTGCAACCTCCCAGTCCTCTCATTTGTGTCTCCCCAGTCCTCCTGACTGTGCATGTCACTCACCAGCCTTCCTGGCTGAAACCGGTGGTTCCCTCCTGGAGACTTGCCCGGCAGCACTAGATGCTGTCCTCTCTTGCTACCCCTGTGCCTCCTGTTCAGAGCCTTCACGTTTTCTTGAAGGGCTCCGTCCTGCACCCGAGCCCAGGCCCAAGGTCACCCCCCCAGACCTGACAACTCCCCCCTAGCTGGGCTGACCCTAAACATTTATGGGGGCCTCCCCCCCTGCCAATCTATGTTGGGGTCTGGTCAGGGTCTGGTCAGGGCTCCCTAAAACACCCCAGACTGGGGAGCTCCCTCAAAGGCCCCGACAGCCCAGTACTCCATCTCCAGTTCTTCCACCTGACAACTCCCCCCTAGCTGGGCTGACCCTAAACATTTATGGGGACCTCCCCCCCTGCCAATCCATGTTGGGATCTGGTCAGGGCTCCCTAAAACACCCCAGGGAGCTCCACCTCTCTTCCCCTCCTTTCTTTCTAGAGCTTTCCAGAAGCCTCTGGAAAGAAGAGGGAGGTCTCAGTGATGTTGCCTGTGAGTCACCAGCTGCTACCCTGAGCCACTCCCAGCCCAGATCAAAGTGTGCTTAGCTGAAAAAGCTCCTCCTCCCATGAAGACTCCTGGGATGTATGTCATCATTTTGGCCTAGATTCAAAACCAGGAAGACACCAAAGAAATATAAAAAAAGTTTAAAACGTGTAAATATAATGTACCTTCCTTTCTATTTACTAATGTTAGCAACATGAGGATTGGTTCCTATAGTTTCCTCCACTTCTGTTTTGCTCTTTGTGATGAATAGGCTTATACTGTACCTATCTGTTCCCAATCTTTCACTTCTCCCCCTTCTTATTCTCCACTTCACTTTTCCATTCTCTTCCGTTTTCATTATCTCTTTACACTGACCAAACACCCATCCCCTTTAGCACAGCCAATGACGTTATTCACCCCTTCACACCAGGTCTTTCACACTTCCCTTTCACTTTCACAGGCACTATGGGCTGGGGGTGCCCACTCCGCGTGCTGGATGTCTGTCTGTTGGGGGCTCTGGCTCCTGCCTGAGCCCCCGGACCTGTCGCTCCCGGGCGCTTTCTGCGCCCCTGGGGTGCCCTGCCGCTGCGTGAACATGGTAGGTGGAGTCATTAATGTCCATCCTTGGGATGGCGGGGTTCTTGATTTTTGTTTGACCCCTACGATATTTACCAGTAATTAATTTTCATCTATTTTAGATTAACCCTTGCTTGCTCCTGATGAGTGATGAAAATATCATGAAACGCGTAGAGCTGTCAATTATCTACCAACAATTACCTAAATATTACCAATTTTACCAATACAATCGGGGCATTCCACGCTTCAGGGGGCACTGAGAGGCCATGGATCACGCACATTACTATCTGTGTAGTAAAATTGTTTATATATTCAATTAATGGATTGGGGAATCTTTGTTTGTGTACATATATGAATTTACCTATACTGTTATCAATTTACCGTACCAATCATGCTGCGTTTTTTTCCTGTTCTTGATTACCTATATACAATTTATACCCTATTATGATTATGTTACTTTTAGCTTTTAACCACTTGCCGACCGCCGATTGACGGCGGCAAAGTGGCTCTGTAACGCGGATCGCCGTCATATGCCTAGAGAGCGCGCGCGCGCCGTCGGAGGCGCGCCCGCGTGCTCACTGTGTTCGGGGAGCGCCAGGGAGCGGGTGCGGCGGCTCCGATTGCCGCCGGCTACCCGCGATGGCCCCCCCGGAGTGAAGGAACGGAGGTCCGTGTATGTAAACACGGACCTCCGTTCTGTGAAGGGGGAAGGGCTGTGATCACAGCCTTCCTGTACATGGAGGCTGTGACCACTTCCCTTCCCCAGCTAGGGCAGCCCACACACAGTTAGAGCACGCCCAGGGAACATAGTTAACCCTTAGAGCGCCCCCTGCAGGTTAACCCCTTCACTGCCAATGGCATTTACACAGTAATCAGTGCATTTTTATAGCACTGATCGCTGTATAAATGCCAATGGTCCCAAAAAAGTGTCAAAATGGTCTGAAATGTCCGCCCCAATATCGCAGTACCGCTAAAAATCGCAGATCGCCGCCATTAATAGTAAGAAATAAAAAAAAAATAAAAACCCCAAAAATGAATTCTCATCATCCGTAAACGTGACCACTTTTGTGCAAACCAATCAATAAACGCCAATTGTGATTTTTTTTATCGCAAATATGAGGAAGAATATAAATCGGCCAAAAACGGTGAAAAAAAATGTTTTTTTATATTTTTTTTTTTGGATTTGTATTTTAGCAAAAAGTAAGAAATTAGTTTTTTTTTTGCAAAATTGTCGCTCTTCTTTTGTTTATAGCGGTGATCAGAAATGACGCAGCGGTGATCAAATACCACCAAAAGAAAGCTCTATTTGTGGGAAAAAAAGGACGCAAATTTCGTTTGGGTACAACGTCGCACGACCGCGCAATTGTCAGTTAAAGCGTCGCAGCGCCGAATCGCAAAAAGGGCTCCGGTCCTAAAGCTGGAAATCCTTCCGGGGCTGAAGTGGTTAATAAATCTTTTTGTACCATCTTGTATCTGCTTCCCACCACGTGTGTCATTTAAAGTCCCAAACCCATTATATAATTTACCTTCTTCCTGTACATAAGTTTGGCCATGGGTAGGATGAAGACAGGTGGGTTCTCAGTCACGCATAGATGGGTTTCTCTGGGATTGCTGATGACGGGAGTGTTGGACCCCTAGGTGTGACTTCACCGATGAGTCCACCCGGAGTGACAATCTGGCAGCTCTTATTTCCAGGAGGGTGAATTGATGAGAAGAATCCTTCCAAGCTGTGAGCTGCCCTCAGCTGCCCTGACTCTGAGATCCAACAGTAAAATCCACACATTCTGCACTTGGCCCCCCAGGATTGGACTGAGGAACCGATTTATGACAGCTTTCTCCCAGATGAATGTAACACCATTTGCTGCTTCTAGTCCGATGGTGGCCGGTGAACTGGAAATGACTCCGCTAATTTCCAACACTACATCAAAGCCATTCATGATTCATGTTACATTTAGAATGGAGATCCCTTGTAATTATCATGCAAAGACATAAAACAATCTCTGTGCCAAATAACTATTGAATTGTACATGATATATCCTAAAAAATAACCAGCACCATACTTCATGGCATTTGCACCCAGCAGCCCACATGCCAAGAAGAAGTGTAGAAACTTGGGGGAAAAAAAAGAAAACAGAAACATCATTCGCTCCTTGGAAGCCTGTTGTGCTTTGGGTTATATGACCCGGAACGGGGCGCTAATTAAATGTCTGTGCAGCTCTAGTTCATTAGTGCAAGCATCATACATGTGATGCCAAACCAACAGATTCATATTAATAGCTTGCACTCCTAATTAGCAGAATACATGTTACCATGACTCCGTGTTTCCACCAAACATTCATGAATTCATAGGAAATGTGTTTTATATTTTCTCAACAGGTAATTACCGTATTTATCGACGTATAACATGCACTTTAATTTTAAACGTTTCATGGATAAAAACTTAAATTTTAAATAAAGAACTTTGAAGCAAATTAAGAGTCATTGCCCATCGATGCAGCCTTATAAGTGCCCATCTGCAGCCTCACCAGTGCCCATCAATGCAGCGTCACCAGTGCCCATCAACGCAGCCTCACCATTGCCCATCAATGCAGCCTGATCAGTGCCCATCTGCAGCCTCACCAGTGCCCATTAATGCAGCCTCACCAGTGCCCATCAATGCAGCGTCACCAGTGCCCATAAATGCAGCCTCACCAGTGCCCATCAATGCAGCCTCACCATTGCCCATCAATGCAGCCTGATCAGTGCCCATCTGCAGCCTCACCAGTGCCCATTAATGCAGCCTCACCCGTGCCCATCAATGCAGCCTCACCATTGCCCATCAATGCAGCCTGATCAGTGCACATCTGCAGCCTCACCATTGCCCATCAATGCACACTGATCAGTGCCCATCTGCAGCCTTACCACTGCCCATCAATGCAGCCTGATCAGTGCCCATCTGAAGCCTTACCATTGCCCATTAATGCAGCCTAATCAGTGCCCATCTGCAGCCTCGCTACTGCACATCATTGCAGCCTGATCAGTGCCCATCTGCAGCCTCGCCATTGCCCATTAATGCAGCCTGATCAGTGCCCATCTGCAGCCTCACCATTTCCCATCAATGCAGCCTGATCAGTGCCCATCTGCAGCCTCACCATTGCCCATCAATGCAGCCTGATCAGTGCCCATCTGCAGCCTCACCATTGCCCATCAATGCAGCCTCATCAGTGCCCATCTGCAGCCTCGCTATTGCACATGATTGCAGCCTGATCAGTGCCCATCTGCAGCCTCCCACTGCCCATCAATGCAGTCTGATCAGTGCCGGATTACACAGAGGGATCTCCTGGTTACTCGGCGCTCGCAGTCACACACAATCCCGCCTCCTGGCTTGGCTCCTATGATAGACAGAACACTGGTCCAATGCCATGTGACATCTATCATAGGAGCCAGTCCAGGAGGCAGGACTGTGTGTGACTGCGAGCACCAAGTACACAGGAGATTCCGGCTCTGTGTAATCCGGCGACGCTCGCCCCCTCATTCCCCTACAAAGCAGCCCAGGTAAAATATTGGCTTATAACACGCACATGATTTGCCCTCTATTTTCAGGGGGGAAAAGTGTGTGTTATACACCGATAAATGCAATATTTCTTTGTGTGTGCATGTGTAATCCAGATAGGACCAGGCCTTTTTCTGACAATCTTTGTTTCATCAGTATTGTTTGCTAGAAAATTACTTAGAACCCTCAAACATTATATATATTATTTTTAGCAAAGGCCCTCTGTGCACTCTGTGGACTCCGATGTAAGGGGCACTCTGCAAACTCTGGTGTAAGGAGGGCTCTGATGTAAGGGGGGCTCTGCGGACACTAAAGTAAGGTGCACTATAGACTCTGATGTAAGGGGCATCCTGCAGACTCTGATGTGGATTCAGATATAAAGGGGTAACTCTGTGGACTCTAATGTAAGCGGGCACTCTTGTGAATGGGGCCCGCTGCGGGACCGTAATAAAGGACCCCAGGGAAAAATGAAAATGGCCCTGGGCTCAGAGGGAAGAGGGGGGTCAGGGGGGCCTTCGTAGATTCTTGCACCGGGGGCCTGAAGGTTCTAGTTATGCCTCTGGTAGATACCTTGAGTTTTCTCTCTCAGCAACGTATAAAGTATGGCAAAAAGGAAATTTGCTCACAAAATAGCAATGCTGACAAATTAATCAGCCGCTAACTTAGGTGTTCAGTAACATTCAGATATGTAAGATTAACCTGGAGAAACATGCAACATTTCCTTACATAACCAGTTCACAGAATTATAGATCATCGGGGTTGGGAAAGTTGTCATTATCATCTTGCACAGGCTGATTACACATCTAGAAAATCACAGAGATGTGGTTTTAGCTTTGAGTTCCGGTCCGCTTGATGGCTGTAAGAAATAGATTAGCACCAACGTTCTTTGCATGATGCCTTCCGTGTGCGGAGCGGGGAACCTGACGTGGGAGTGTTTGGAAATTATGTTCCTTCATTACAAGCAGGAGTTCTCAGAGTACATTGAGGAGGACAGGTGCACTACAGCTATGTCTGGATGAAAAACTAAAATAGGCTACAGCCCCAGCACTGAGATATTGGGATTTAATGGGTCTGCCTGGACTAGTGTGAATTCGTCATTATATAGTATTTGTGAACCCAATATCTATCTGAGCTTTCATTCTTTGAGGGGAATCCATCTGGGTATATCATCATTTGCAGGAGTAGGATGCAGGAGTAGGTATATCATAGGTATATCATCACCTGCAGGAGTAGGACTCTGATGTAAGGGGTGCTCTGTGGACTCTGATGTAAAGGGGGCTCTGTGGACTCTGATGTAAGGGGCACTCTGTGGACTCTGATGTGGATTCAGTTGTAAAGGGGTAACTCTGTGGACTCTGATGTAAGAGGGCACGCTTGTGAATGGGGCCCACTGCGGGAATGTAATAAAGGAATAAATGGGAAGACCTCTGGGCTTGGAAGGGCTCTGGGCTACATGCACTATAAACAAATGTAGCCACCCTGCCATAAGTAGGCATGCCTATTTAAATTTAGTGGTGATAAGCTGTGGTCAGCTTATCTGAATTGATAGTTCAGCTTTCTTAGGTTTCTCCTAGGCCAGGGGTCCCCAAACTTTTAGTTTACTAGCCTTCTGACTTTAGGTAGGCCAGATTGTGGCTATTGGGAGTAGAAAATATCCCGTTATTAGTTGGAGTAAACAATGCCCGATCTTTGGTGTCAGTGGGAGAAATTGTGCCCCATCGTTGGTGTCATTGGGAGGAATTGTGCCCCATCATTGGGGTCAATGAGAGGAATAGTGCCCTATCAATGGTGTCATTGGGCCCCATTGTTGATGTCATTGGAAGGAACTGTGTCCCATCAATGGTATCATGTGGCCTCATTGTTGGTGTCATTGGGAGGAACTGTGCCCCTTTGTTGGTGTCAGTGCATGAAATAGTGCCGCAAGGGCCGGATAAAAGCAAGCAGAGGTCCACAGTTTGGAGACCACTATCCTAGGCTCTGGTTGCTATGCTATCAGTTTCCATCTGCTGCCAGTATGTGTCACTGGTGCCTCTGGCAGTAGTACGAGAGCTACACTAATCAGAGCTAAGAATATTCATCTCTCCCCGGCCAACCACTAGGAGTTGTTTTTTGCAGTGGTGCATGCTGGGAGAAGGTATAAAGTTACCTTGGGAGGGCAGTTATCCTCTAGGCCTCCTGCCTAGGGCAGGGATTTGTTGGCTGTTGAACCCTTGTAACGTACCTGGTGATGGAGCCCAAAGCGTACAGCAAGGCCTCTCTTACAGCTCTAGGTCGGGAGCCCTGGTAGAGCAAGAGGGAATAACAGAGCACAGTGGCACGAGTGCCTGATACGACTTCTTCTGGAGGTTGCAGATGTGCAGCTGGCTGGTGGCACACTGGCAGAAGGGCAGGAACAGATGTCAGGTACAGCTACGGCTGGAAGGTAGGTGCAGATAGAAGAGCAAGTCCAGTTCAGCAACTAGCAGGCAGATCAGACACAGGCAATAGGTAAAAGAGTAGTCAGAAGCCAGGCGGGGATCGGTAACAACAAGGCAGGTGAGGAGAAGGGTAATGCAGAAGTGTTCAGAGGCAAGCCAGGGGTCGGTGCAGGCTGACTTCTGTCACAGTCAGTAGCAGATTGGGTTGGCAACAGAAGGGCAATACAGATACACTGGTGCTTCAGGAACGCAAAAGACCAAATGGCACTGACACAAGAAACGAGTGCAACATAAATAGCCCGCCAATGCGCAAGATCGCGAACCTGCTAAACGGCCACAAACAGGGCTTATAGGAACCATGAGCCTGTGCACATTCATGCATCTTCCCTGACAACCCTCTTAGGCCACCTGCCTGAGAGATGCAGACATCTCAAGTCTCCCATGAGTTGCAGGAGTCTCCCGCATTTGGTTGCGGGCTCACGGACACCTCCGCTTGTCACTTAGTCACATACAGAGCAGCCCTAGCGCCTGAATGGAGTTCGGCCGCGGTGGCCACTTGGGCTGCTCTGTCTTCTGTCTGTGGTTGAGTGACAGTCAGAGGAGATGATGTCCCCGTCTGTGTGAGGTGGAGGATTGTAACAAAGTCCCGCTCCCTAGATAGATGGAACACTGATCCAATGATGTGTTGAACCACTGTGACGTGTATCATAGGAGGCGGGACTTTGTTACAGTTGCCGCGGGAATATTCAGATCCATGACAGAGCTCTGATCAGGCTGCACTTCATGGGCACAGCTAGCGCTGCACTTCACGGGCACTGGTAGGACTGCACTTCATAGGTACTGGTTAGGCTGCACTTCATGGGCACTGGTAAGGATGCATTTAATTGGCACTGGTTAGGCTGCACTGCATTGGCACTGGTGGTGTAGTGGGTAGCACTTTCGCCTAGCAGCAAAAGGGTCACTGGTTCGAATCCTGACCACAATACTACCTGCCTGGAGTTTGCATGTTCTCCCTGTGCCTGCGTGGGTTTACTCCGGGTACTCTGGTTTCCTCCCACACACCAAAGACATGCAGGTAGGTTGATTAGATCCTGTCTAAAATTGCCCCTAGTATGTGTATGTATGCATGTGAGTTAGGGACCTTAGATTGTAAGCTCCTTGAGGGTAGGGACTGATGTGAATGTACAATGTATATGTAAAAGCGCTGCGTAAATTGACGGTGCTATATAAGTATCTAAAATAAATAATAAAAATCAAATAAAGGCTGCATTTAATTGGCACTGGTAAGGCTGCACTTCATTGGCACTGGTATAGCTGCATTTCATTGGCACTAAACAGGCTGCATTTAATTGGCATTGGTAAAGCTGTATTTAATTGGCACTGATCAATGCATATTGAGATGTCTGGAGATGGTGACTATGTGGCTGGCCAAAGGCCTAGGTTTAAGCCCTAGCTTGTTTAGCCTGGGGATTGAGGAGCCTAGGAGGACCTCCAAATGTGATGGGGGACCAGAGAAGCTTGAATGTGAAGCTTGGACCTCAATGGAGTGTAGTGTCTTCTCCCCAGGGTGTTTGCAGCTTATTTAAAGCGGTAGTAAACCCATGCATTTAACAGGTTAAAAACCAGTCACATTTCCGGCACGTGCCGGAAATGTAACACTCCCATTGGTTGTGCTCTAAACCAAACTGTCAAACCATCCAATGGCTGGTGTCATAGCTGATCACATGTGCAGCATCACGGCAGTTGTAGATTAAACAGAGGCAAAGATGGCAGCTTCCTTGGCTGAAAATGATAGGAGGGTTTACTACCACTTTAACAAGAGCCTTACAGTCAGGAAGTTACAGTCACAGAGTGCCAGGTTGGCTTCAATGTCCTCCATCTGTGAAGACTGTGAGCACTTTTGATCCCCTATTCTGGAGTCTGCTGGTCCATGGGTGTCCTTGCCCTCTCTCCCTGGAGTTTCGAGTGAGAGTCAATAAACACCTTTTTGTTTTATATAAAAGTGACTGGTGCTCGCCTGTACCCATTGCTTCACTATTGCTTGAGGACTACAGCCTGAGGTGATATGCTAGAACACCCTGTACTTGGGGGTCCCACTAGCCTTTGGGGGTCAGGAAAGAGCAGCCCAAGGATTGGCTCTTGATAGTAGCCAAGCCCCCCTCACAGCTGTAGACAACTCAGTTATTGACCTTGTATCTAGGCGTTAGTACATAGAGTTGTTCTGCCGGAATTCCTACCTTCCTTTCGTTTTTTCTTCAAACAAGTTGCTGACTGGGTCACAGGCCAGATAAAATAGATCCTGGTTGTCCCCTTCAGCTGCAGTCATAGAGCACAACAGGGATAGACTATAAATTCTGGATTTCCTTCCTGTGGTGTCCAGTGCGCCCGTATCTTTTAAGATGCATAAGCTAAAGCTCTCTGCAAAAGTTATTTCCCAGTTAAACCGGGCCACAGTTATTCCAGTGGAGGATGCACTTTTCTTTGAAGATCCTACAGATAGGGGGGGTGGAAGCAGTGCTAGATCCAGGGCTGCTGATAAGGCAGTGCAGCCTGCTGTACCGGGCCCCATCAGTTCAAAGGGAATGCCCAGGCACCAGCTAAGCAGGGTGGATGGCTATACTGCCTTTTTGCTCCTCTTGCAGGTCCCCCTGCAGCACTGCTGGCGATCCTGGAGGATGGAGAGTGGGGGGGGGGGGGGGGTCAGGTAAATATGTTCTCCTCGTTTTTCCGTCATATCGGTAGGTGGGACGAATCGACCACGGACCCGTAAGGGAAACTTGACTACCCCGGGCCATGTCGTCCGACGTGACGGAATAGTCGTCGGGACCTAGATCGTGACGAAGGTGGGGGGGATAGACATCCTAGAAGTTTCTTTTCACGTAGGAGGTGACCTTATTGACACCGGGCCAAATTGACCCTTTATTGAAAACGTCTCTCGAAATCGAATACGTAGAATTTTCTATGCCCGCGTGACCTGTGGTGTCCTTCCTTTAGGTCTTAAATATCAGATAGGGACAACACGAGATACTGACGTCGACTTCCCCTGTTGGTCCTAGATAAAATAGACCGGACACTGGGTCAGTCGTTGAACAAACTTCTTTTTTGCTTTCCTTCCATCCTTAAGGCCGTCTTGTTGAGATACATGATTGCGGAT
>BLSH010474519.1:61069-78323 GCA_018402905.1 Glandirana rugosa | reverse complement strand
CCCCCCCCCCCCCCCCCCCCCCCCCCCCCCCCCCCCCCCCCCCCCCCCCCCCCCCCCCCCCCCCCCCCCCCCAGGTAAATATGTCCTATTTTCTAGTTCTTCCTTTCCTGAATAAACACAGTAAGCGATCAGTTCCAAATGCTCCTGTGTCCATGTACATGGTCGCAGGACCTTATATGCATCCATCTATAGAATTGGCACTTGTGACATACACCCTGACAGAGTAAGCACAGCCCTTCCACAGGGATTCAGAAGGGCAATGGGTTTTATGTAGATCTGATGGAGCAGATGGAACAGAGCTTATGTTTGTCATGCGGTTTTGGACTCCTTGGCATCTAGCCTGTCGGCCCCTAAAGTGATCAACCGCAGGTTGCTGTGTCTTAAAGCGGTAGTAAA
Source organism: Glandirana rugosa (assembly GCA_018402905.1). Lineage (NCBI taxonomy): Eukaryota > Metazoa > Chordata > Amphibia > Anura > Ranidae > Glandirana > Glandirana rugosa. Next base: position 77,927 of record BLSH010474519.1, on the reverse strand, counting down.
CCCATGCATTTAACAGGTTAAAAACCAGTTACATTTCCGGCACGTGCCGGAAATGTAACACTCCCATTGGTTGTGCTCTAAACCAAACTGTCAAACCATCCAATGGCTGTTGTCATAGCTGATCACATGTGCAGCATCATGACAGTTGTAGATTAAACAGAGGCCAAGATGGAAGCTTCCTTGGCTGAAAATTATAGGAGGGTTTACTACCACTTTAAATATTGGTTGGCTGACCAAACATTTAAGAAGACTCTTATGGATATACTGTTTGTTCAGTTTTGCTGGATTAAATTATCAAGAACCTCACTGCAGGAAAGAGTACCTTCCTACCTAGACTCGGGAAAGCCAAGCTTTCCTGTTGCAAATCTGGGCCAAACTTTTCAGTCCATAGGCACTTTTTTCATTTGCAAGGAAATTTCAGCAACTGTTCCCAAGTCTATAAAACCCCTTTCCCTTTGCAGAGAGGAAGCGTCTCTTGTAGTCCAAGCCCACCAGTTCAGTGGAGAAGCCCTCCTCCTCTGCATGAAGTTTTGCCCTCACCTATCTAGCTCAAGTTCGGGAGATGACCCTTAGAGAGACTAACCCATGAGCCTCCCTCTCCCTGAAGTTTGGGTTTAGGGGTTTTACTTTAGCCTCTGGCTGTAGTGTGGTTGGTCTTTTATCTGGACATGCCTTGTCTATCCAAGCATCCTTTTCTGAATTAAAGAAAAAGGTAGGGTCTTTAGTCTATAAACAAGTCTTCTTTTGGACCCCCCTTGCTGTTGGTCCAAATTTTGTTCAGGTTCTTTGTTATTACACCTTTATTTCTTATGGTATATGATTGGTTGCCTTTCACGTTGCTATCTGAGCCCCATCACTCTTAAGGTAGCAGTTTCCTCCCACTGGGGATTACCTGTCCCGGTCTGGAGCACTAGGTTGAACCTTGGTGCCCACCCCCTGGGGTTGTGTTAATTTTCCATATTTAGCTGGGCCTGTTTTGCCCAACCTTAATTCAGATGGTAATCACTTCAAATGCCCCTTGTAGTTTGATTTCCTTGTCTGTTGGATCGCTCTGTGATTTTCCCACCTCGTAGTTAGATTAGTTTTGGATATTCCAAATTTTATACATTTCTGTGCCCCACAACGGATGATAAATAACATGTTTGTATTTACCCTAAAAAAAGAGATATGAATGATTGGTTAGCCTGAAAAAGACATTTGTCCACCAAGTTTTTTCTATTAAGCGTTTTTGACCTAAAGGAGCTGTTCATCATTACAGGTGGCTCAGGGCCATCACCAGATACAGCAGAGATCCGGACATTTGGGAGGTATGGTTTTGCACCCCTAAGAATTTTATTTCCAGGGCAACTGCCCCTTTGGCCCTGCCCACACTACGCCACTGAATATATAAATGCAGTGCCACCCCCATAGGGTATGTTTGGTTCTGTACTCTGCCTCTCAAAGAACAGCGTCAGTCCCTCTGGCACACCTGGCAGTAATCTTATTGCAAACACCCCAGTAAAGGGGCACAAAATGTAATGAACACAAAAAGTATCCTTACCGTGAAATCTCATTAGGAATGGAACAAACAGTAGCAATATAATCAAACGATCAACAGATATTTATACATATATATATATATATATATATATATATATATACAATATCTCACAAAAGTGAGTACACCCCTCATATTTTATTCTATTTTTTCATGTGACAACACTGAAGAAATGACACTATGCTACACTATGCTTTTTTTTTTTTTTTGGTTGAACTGGATGGACTTGTGTCTTTTTTCAACCTGACTAACTATGTAACTATGTAACAATGTAAAGTAGTGAGTGTACAGCTTGTATAACAGTGTAAACACAGCCATTAATGTCTAAACCCCTGGCAACAAAAGTGAGTACACCCCTAACTGAAAATGTCCGAATTGGGCCCAATTAGCCATTTTCCCTCCCCGATGTCATGTGACTCGTTAATGTTGCAAGGTCTCAGGTGTGAATGGGGAGCAGGTGTGTTAAATTTGGTGTTATCGCTCTCACTCTCTCATACTGGTCACTGGAAGTTCAACATGGCACCTCATAACAAAGAACTCTCTGAGGATCTGAAAAAATGAATTGCTGCTCTACATAAAGATGGCCTAGGCTATAATAAGATTGCCAAGACCCTGAAACTGAGCTGCAGCACGGTGGCCAAGACCATACAGTGGTTTAACAGGACAGGTTCCACTCAGAACAGGCCTCGCCATGGTCGACCAAAGAAGTTGGGTGCACGTGGTCAGCATCATATCCAGAGGTTGTCTTTGGGAAATAGACGTATGAGTGCTGCCAGCATTGCTGCAGAGGTTGAAGGGGTGGAGGGTCAGCCTGTCAGTGCTCAGACCATATGCCGCACACTGCATTAAAGTGGTCTGCATGGCTGTCATACCAGAAGGAAGCCTCTTCTAAAGATGATGCACATGAAAGCCCGCAAACAGTTTTGCTGAAGACAAGCAGACTAAGGACCTGGATTACTGGAACCGTGTCCTGTGGTCTGATGAGACCAAGATAAACTTATTTGGTTCAGATGGTGACAAGCGCGTGTGGCGACAACCAGGTGAGAAGTTCAAAGGCAAGTGTGTCTTGCCTACAGTCAAGCATGGTGGTGGGGGGGTCATGGTCTGGGGCTTCATGAGTGCTGCCAGCACTGGGGGGCTACAGTTCATTGAGGGAACCATGAATGCCAACATGTACTGTGACCTACTGAAGCAGAGAATGATCTCCTCCCTTTGGAGACTGGGCTGCAGGGCAGAATTCCAACATGATAAAGACCCCAAACACACCTCCAAGACCACTGCCTTGTTAAAGAAGCTGAGGGTAAAGGTGATGGACTGGCCAAGCATCTCCAGACCTAAACCCTATTGAGCATCTGTGGGGCATCCTCAAATGGAAGGTGGAGGAGCACAAGGTCTCTAACATCCACCAGCTCTGTGATGTCCTTGTGGAGGAGGGGAAGAGAACTCCAGTGGCAACCTGTGAAGCTCTGGTGAACTCCATGCCCAAGGCGTTAAGGCAGTGCTGGAAAATAATGGTGGTCACACAAAATATTGACACTTTGGGGCCAATTTAGACATTTTCACTTAGGGGTGTACTCACTTTTGTTGCCAGCGGTTTAGACATTAATGGCTGTGTGTTGAGTTATTTGAGGGGACAGCAAATTTACACTGCTATACAAGCTGTACACTCACTACTTTACATTGTAGCAAAGTGTCATTTCTTCAGTGTTGTCACATGAAAAGATAGAATAAAATATTTACAAAAATGTGAGGGGTGTACTCACTTTTGTGAGATACTATATATATATATATATATATATATATAACTCAGTTGAGTCTTACAGAACTGAAAGAGTTAGGAGTAAAGAAATTCAATACCGTAACCCATCTACTTCCAGGGGACTCCTCAAGGCGAATAACCCTGAAAGCAGAGGTAACCACACAAGCAATGGCAGACTGCGATATAATAAAACAGATTGACCACCAACTCTACTTAACTTGGGCTCTATGGGTCCAGGCAGGAGGAGGGCAGAGGAATGACCCTTTCTTATGTAAGACCTCTCCCTTCTATACCTCAACATCACAGATCCATAAAGATATGGTATAACACTGTACCTAATTCAGCATAAGCAGTTTAACTCCCAAGTCCTTTACCCGCTCGTATAATAACTGGAGTCCTGGGTGAAAGTAGGGCCCTTATGACACCCGAGCATTAACCCCCTTGTGGAGGGAGAGTAAGGTGTGGTCCCTTTGAAGGAAAGACGTCTTGAGTCTTCAGCTAGCTCTTGGTTGGTGCACTTAGGTCTCCTGTTTAGCAGGGTGAACAAGAGTGTACTGTTGAGCTCTTTCAGGGGATGAGTGCAAAACAGTGTTCTACTGGTGAAGGCAAAGATAGGCAGCATTATCTGCATGCAGTGTTTTTGTGTCTCTGTAAGATGGGCAAGTGCCCACTCACCAATCCTGTGACCAAGGTCCAAGGGAGATGATGTCCTAAGACAGGCTCTTCGGATTGCCCAACTAGCTACCCAACAATCGGAATGCTTCACGCCATCTGTTCCAATGTGCCTGGAGATGCACTCAGGGTCCCTCTCTGGTGGGATGTTCGTGACTGACCGTGAAGCTGTAGCGGGAAACAGTTACACTGACCCTGGATTGATGAGACCTCTTTTCCTGCGTCCAGTCTTCTCCTCGCCTCGTGGACTCTCCCCGCTCCCAGGCAGCCTCCTGAAGTCCTTTCCTCTGCTTCACACCCCCTTGCTACTGGGCATGCTGGGATGTGTAGTTCTGCACCCAGGGATTGCCATGGGACCGCTGGTGTTGGGGACTACATGTCCCAAGATGCTTTGCCCCTGTAGCCCTGTCTGGATTGGCTCTTGCATAATGCACAGTGAAGAAGAGAGGAAGGGAGAGAAGTTCCCTGCCGCTGCCAACAGGCTCTGTGTCCCTTCCAGCAAGTCTGTCAGCATGTGTGTGTCAGCGCAACCGGGCGGGACATGTGGGGCAGCGGGCTGAGTGGCACCCGTTACATAAACATACCCTGATATACCCAGATATCCTGCCAGCATGTCTGTGGGAGGAAACCGGAGTACCAGGAGGAATCCCACACAAGCACAGGGAGAACATGCAAACACCATGCAGGTAGAGTTAGGGTTGCCATCTGTCCACAGTCCGGGTTTTGAATCATATGCCCGGGTATTGGCAGACTGAAACCCAGACACATTATTCAGACCAGGTTGTGGCTCCCCAAGAAACCGAGATAGACACACACAAATCTGTTGCCGTCCGGGAGCTGCAGGCAGCTGTCTGGAGGCAGATTTGGCATCACTGGGGGGCAGTGGGCAGGGAGATGATGTCAGCAAGAGCAATTTGGCCACATCTACAGTTTGCTGCAGCACGCTATGCACACCTCATTACTACTCTCCTTGGGGCACCCAAAGGTGTCCCAGGCCGCTAAAGTGTTTGGGTTTGGGTTTGGCTTGAAGAAACGGTGGCAACTCTAGGTGGCATCCTGGTGGACCACTGTGCTGCTCTATAATTAGTTGCATTTTATTGTAAATGGTAACCCTTTGTACAAGCTTGTTGTTGTTTTTTCTTTACTTTTCCACTTTGCATTTTAAATATTAGAAAGCAAGTAATATAATCAGTATTCTAAACATGATAACTTTTATTTGTCCCCTCAAAAACCCTAAATCAGAGATTTCTGCTATGTGATGGATGCCTGTGATTGAATTCAGATAAAACACGGAGGAGCATGGAGGAGAGCTTGGCATCTGACAGCAAGTGCTGCAGTGAGGTCACTCTGCTGGCCTTGACCTTGGGGCCCGCACCATATATCTTATGCAGCCATCAATATCATTGGGAGCCCATAGACTGCAGCCTTTCTCCTGGCAGTGCACTCAAGTCTTTATTGATTGAGATAAAATATGTATTGTGTACGCTGTTATGAGCCATAATTTAAATATTAAGGCTACAATATGTCATGCTCATTTTCGGAGTGTACATCAAGCTCTCCTACGGTGATAGAGCTAATGACAGTTTGATATAGACTCTCATAATGCTGGCAAGTCAAAATGGACGTGACTTATGGGAGCTGCCGTTCGCCTTTAAAAATTGATGGAGAGGACTAGGCGCAGTACATGATTGGATAATGCTCCAGTGCGCAGCCTTGTTCTTTACTTTCACCTTCTCCAGCAATAATGCCAAATGAATAATAGTACTGTATATGGATAGGAAAAAATGCAAAAGCACACTTACCTCCATTTGAACCTCCACTGTGTTTAACCACTTCAGTCCCAGGGCCATGTTTTTTTGGCCCATAGTAAAAATACGTCATTACTTTGATATTTACTAACAGGGTTAGCAAAAAGGAAACCCCCACTGTGAGGTCTGGTGCATGTTTGCCCGCAATACTAGACAAAAGGTATACCCCCAAGAGATTTGGGACTTTTAAGGCAAGCCTAACAACATTGTATAAAATATATCACAATTTATAAGAACATGATTAACCACTTCCCTACCACCGTATGCAGAATGACAGCTGGGAAGTGGTTCAGTTATCCTGACTGGGCGTCATGCAACGTCCAGCAGGGTAGCAAGCCGGCGCACGCAGCGCGGTGATCGGTGGTGTGGTGTGTCATTCTCCGATCCTGGTAAAGAGCTTCTGTCAGAAGCTCTTTACCACTTGATCATCTGTGACAAATCACAGCCGGTCACAGTGTAAACAGGAAAAGCCGCATATTGGCTTTTCCTCTACTCGCGTCAGCAGACGCGACTAGATGAGAGCCGATTGGTGGCTCTCCTGACAGGGGGGATTGCCACCCAGGACCACCAGGGAACCCACCTAGGACCACCAGGGAATGCCCACCCAAGACCACCAGGGAGACAACCGGGGAAGCCCACCCTGACCACCAGGGAGCCCACCCAGGGACCACCAGGTAAGGAGCACAGTGTCCAACAGGGATGGCACTCAGTGCCATCTTGGATGCCACCCAGGACCACCAGGGAAGGACCACCAAGCAAGTGCCATCTAGCATTGCCGCCTATCAGTGCCCACTGATAGGTGTCCACCAGTGCCACCTATGAGTGCCCATCAGTGCCACCTATCAGTGCCCACCAGTGCGGCCTATGAGGGCCCATCAGTGCCACCTATGAGTGCCTATCAGTGCCGCTTATCAGCGCCCATCAGCGCTGCTTATCAGTGCCACCTATCAGTGCTGCATATAAGTGCCTCATCATCAGTGCCACCTCATCGGTGCCGCCTTATCAGTGCCAATCAGTACTGCTTCAGCAGTGCCCGTCAATGTAGCCTCCTCAGTGCTGGAGAAAATGTACTTATCTAAAAAGTTGTGTAACAGAAACGGAATTTTCGGTCTTGTTTTATTTGTAGTGCAAAAAATAGAAACCCCAAAGGTAATCAAATACCACCAATTTGCGAAGAGGTGAGAGAGATCTTCAGAGCAGATCTGTCGGAAAACCCGGGCATGTGTCTTTTGGGCATAGGGGATGACTCACTGCAGTTATCCAAGGACTACGTCCCAATCTGCCGGATTCTATACCAGGCCAGGAAACTTAACCACTTGTTTACTGGGCACTTAAACCCCCCTCCTGCCCAGACCAATTTTAGGCTTTCAACGCTGTCCCATTTTGAATGACAATTGCGCGGTCATGCGAAGTTGTGCCCAAACAACATTTTTATAATTTTTTCCCCACAAATAAAGCTATCTTTTAGTGGTATTTGATAGTTTTTTATTTTTTGCGCTATAAATAAAAAAAGAGTGACGATTTTGAAAAAAGAACAATATTTTTTACTTTTTGCTATAATAAATATCCAAAAAAAAATGTAAAAAAGAAAATTATTCATCGGGTTTGGTGATATATATTCTTCTACATATTCTTGGTAAAAAAAATCGCAATCGGCGTATATTAATTGGTTTGCGCAAAATGTATCGCATCTACAAACTATGGGAATTGATTTATGGCGTTTTTGTTATTATTATTTTTTTACTGGTAATGGCGGCGATCTGCGATTTTTATCAGGACTGCGATATTGCAGCGGACATGTCGGACATTTTTGACACTTTTTTGGGACCAATGACATTTATACAGCGATCAGAAATGTAAATGTCCACTGATTACTGTATAAATGTCGCTGGCAGGGAAGGGGTTAACACTAAGGGGGCAGTGAAGGGGTTAACTGTGTTCCCTCATTGTGTTCTAACTGTATGGGGGCGGGGCTGGTCGGGACATAACAGATCTAACTGATCTCAGTGACAGGGATCAGTAGATCTGCTATGTCTCCCTTCACAGAACGGGGAACCGCCGTGTTTACATCGGTGGTTCCCCGTTCTGCAGCTCTAACAGGTGATCGCGGGTCTCCGGCGGACATTGAGTACGCCCGAACCAAGGGCACGCCTACACAGTGGGTCTGAACTGGTTAAAGCCCAAAAATGGATATCCCCACATCCACCTACAAGGGATGAATGGAGACTACAAATGGACAATACTCTTACTAGAGAAATATATGCATACTTACACCGAGATTGTCCAGAGAAATTTTAAAAAATCTGGGAAAAATGGCTGGCAACATCGGAATCCCTAGTCTAAGTATCCACAATATTTTGGGTAATGGGATCTGATATCTTTTCTTTTACAAGAATGGGGAATTGCAGCTATCGGAAGGGGGAGGGAGGAGGAGAGAGAGAACGAGAGGGAAAACTATAGTGTTTTTTTTTTCTTTGCCCTTCTTTGTTATGTGGGGGGGGGGGGGTTGAATGGGTACGAAGGGATGATGTATGTTGTTTATGTGAATTGCATAATAAAATTTAAGAAGTTATATGATTTAAAAAAAAAATACAACCAAAAGAAAGCTCTATTTGTGGGAACAAAATGATGAAAAATGTGTTTGGGTACAACGTCGCACGACCGCGCAATCGTCATTCGAAATGTGACAGCGCGAAAAGCTGAAAATTGGTCTCGGCAGGAAGGTGTATAACTGCCTGGTATTGAAGTGGTTAAAATCATAGAAATACAAAATGAGTAAAAATTGTCAGTATGGTTAGTGTACATTTACATCAAAGTATATGATGGTGACAAGTGATGTGTCGTCTCCTTTAAATCCGACGCGTTTCAGGTGAGTACCTTTCTTCAGGGGTGTGCAATAAAGGAGGAACTTGTCTATTTCACCTTAAGATGTATATTGGAGCATAAACCATGCACTACTGTGGCAGAAAATAGGTTGCAAAGAGGCCCAGATGGATGGAGAAGGGAACAGGGCCGGCTCTACCACTAGGCCCTGTCTATATACTACCCCAGCCTGTCTATATACTACCATAGCCTGTCCATATACTACCCCAGCCTGTCCATATACTACCATAGCCTGTCCATATACTACCATAGCCTGTCCATATACTACCATAGCCTATCCATATACTACCATAGCCTGTCCATATACTACCATAGCCTGTCCATATACTACCCTAGCCTGTCCATATACTACCATAGCCTATCCATATACTACCATAGCCTGTCCATATACTACCATAGCCTATCCATATACTACCATAGCCTGTCCATATACTACCATAGCCTATCCATATACTACCCTAGCCTGTCCATATACTACAATAGCCTGTCCATATACTACCCTACCCTGTCCATATACTACCATAGCCTGTCCATATACTACCATAGCCTGTCCATATACCTGCGGACCACAGCTGGCATGAAGAAGCAAGAAAATAGGTAGAGAGGCACTGCAAAAATCTCCATCTCTGCCACTTCCATCGTATAAATGCACAAGGCAAAGGGGATGGAGTAAGGGGTGGAGCCAAAGGGGCGGCAAAATTAGGTTTCGCCTAGGGTGTCAAAAATCCTTGCACCAGCCCTGAAAGGAAATGACCATAGGCGGGTATGATCCCCCACGACATAGGCACACCATGGAGGTCCCTGTCAAAAGGATGGCTTAGCACAAGTCCAGGGATGGATAGACACTAAGAAATTGTGCCCATGAATGCTCTTATTTCCACCAGGGGAAGGAGTCAGCAAAGGGTTCCACCACAAATTTGCGGATCCCGAAAAATACCTCCTCCTCCCTTCCACCGGCAGGTAAAAAGTCCTGTGTGTGGCCTCCCGCTCTTCATCGTACATCCGCAAATTCGTGGTGGAACCCTTTGCTGACACCTTTCCCTGGTGGAAATAAGAGCACTCATGGACCCAATGGGGTTGATTTACTAAAGCTTGAAATTGCAAAAATCAGCTTCCAGGTTTTATTGTCAAAGCTTGATTGAACAAGCTGAGGTTAGAAGCTGATTGGCTGGCATACACAGCTGCACCGGTTTTTGCACTCTCCAGCTTTAGTAAATTAACCCCAATGTCTTAGTGTCTATCTATCCCTGGTCCTGAGCTAAGCCATCCTTTTGACAGGGACCTCCATGGGGTGCCTATGTCTTTGGGGGGGGGGGGTCATACCCGCCTATGGTCATTCCCTTCTCCATCCATCTGGGACTCTGTGCAGCCTATTCTCTGCCACAGTAGTGCATGGTTTATGCTCCATTATACATCTTAAGGTGAAATAGACAAGTTCCTCCTTTGTTGCACACCCCTGAAGAAAGGTACTCACCTGAAACGCTTCAGGTTTTTTAAAGGAGACTACACGTCACTTGTCACCATCATATACTTTGATATAAATGTTTAATGCCAGGGTTCAGGAGAGGTGCCCCCCCGTGTGCCGCTTCCCAGTTTTTTCTGTGCTTACTGGAGACTTTTTTTTACAACCACCTCCTGCCCGCCGTATAAACAAATGACGGTGGGCAGGATGACCTCTTGTTCCGGGTCAACGTCATATGACATTGCCCAGTCTCGGTGCTAACACGCGGTTGGGGGCGCACTGTGCCCCTGGGACATGGCGCAACCCAGATCTCGGTAAAGAGCCGTGGCCAGTCACAGCTGATCACATGTAAACAAGGTGACGCCTTTTTTTTTTTAACACCGGCCCATAGTAAAAATACGTCATTACTTTGACATTTAATACCAGGGTATTGCTTTTCACTATGGGCGATTCCGTGTTGGATAAAAGTAGTTCTGCGGGTGCATTCACCACAGGATCACTTTTAGAGGCAGCGGGAGAGGTGCCCACCACCAATTCCCGGTTGTTTCGGGGCTTACTGGAGCCGTCAGTAAGCCTGAAACTGATCCGATGCAGCCGGTGGATAGGCAGGAAGTCGAGCGAGGGCAAGATGGCCCCCACTGGGCTCTATGCCCTTGGAGGACCAGAGCGACCTCTGATGTCACTTCCAGTTCTCAGGCAGAAACAATTTTTTTTAACCGCCTCCTGCCCGCTGTATAGAAAAATGACGGCTGGCGGGATCACCTCTTGTTCCGGGCCAACGTCATATGACATCACCCAGTCTCGCCATGATTGCACACCCACGGGGGGAGCATAGCACGGCCATGGCGCTTTACCCATGTGATCAGCTGTGTCCAATACATGTAACCAAGGAGATGCGGTATATCGGCTCTCCTCACCTCACAATAACAAAGTTCCACTTGGTGCACACAAAAGTAATATATTACCCAATTTTTATGGTAAAATATAAAAGATGAGGTTGTGCCGAGTAAACAGATACCGAACATATAATTATAATAATCAATTTAATTTTGTATGCTAGTGAAATGGCAACAAACTTTGGTTACCCAACATTTACTGAAGGCAACACCTTAAAAGCCCCTACAGGTCATCGGCTCAGTGTTACCTGTGAATAACGATCCCAGATCTATTGCTCTTACTCAGCAATATATAATATAACGTGTAGTGTAATTGCTATTTTAATACGTAGGAATCCCAATGCATGCGTTGGGATGTGGGGGGGGACTTAAATTTTTATTTTTGTCATCTTAAAAGTTAAAAGCGTTTCTTTTTTTAATACTTTTATTGCTCTTACATGGAAGACCAAAGCCCCTTATGTTGTAGCATACAGGTTGTGACAGGTTCTCTTCATTGAGACACCCGGGGTCTATTAGACCCCTGTGCTGAGCTGCCAGATATGATTACTGCATTTCTTACTGTAAAAGTGTTTATTTAGAAGCAAAATTGTAATTATGAACTTGTACTTTGTGAAGTCGCAGCAACTTCAGTAGTGTCGATTGAACCTCCTTTCATAAAGATACATGGCATTTCACATGTCCTGTGACTCGGACTCTCACAAGCCGGATGCTAAGTTCCACAAGTGTGATTGGAGCCTTAGACCCCATTCACACTTGTACGACTGGTCATGCAACTTTGGACATCAAAGTTGCATGACAGGTCGTACCCTGTTTTTCCCAATGATAACCATTCAAAGATGTGCAACTTAAAGTTGTAGCTACTTCAAAGTAGTTCATGCACTACTTTGGTCCGACTTTCATGCAATTGGAGGGCCATAGACTGCAATGTTAACCCTCAAAAGTTGCATGACAGTCGTACCTGAATGTTTTACATGCAACAGTGGGTCCAACTTTGGAAAGGGACATCCAAGACGCACCCATCCAAGGTTGCATCAAAGTTGCACCAAAGTTGCATTCCAAAGTCGTGCAACTTTGGAGTCGTACAAGTGAGAATGGAGCTTTGATTTTCCATTAAACTGCTATGACAGAAATACAGGGACTGTTGTTGCTGTCCTCCTTCTGCACTGTGAGCTGCTCATCCTCTGCCTTTATTGCCTAGAGTTTCTAATGTGGAACAAATGCAGATCAGTCTAAATAAAACTCAATAGTTTTTACCTATGTAGCGGTGTCCCCGCCCTCCAGAAGCCTGATGGTGACCTTCAGAGTCAGGGAGAGCTGGCATTCCTCCTCAGGGTGCAGGTTACTAGGCATGGTGGGTGTAGTGCAAGGTGGAAACATGGGCGCCAGTCACTTTTTGAATGCAAGAAAAGAGATTTATTGTCTCTTAACAAGAACTGGGGGAGAGAGGATTAAGGGCCAGGACACCCTTAGGCAGATGCAAAAGCAATTGGCAGACTCCACAGACCAGAAAAATAGTAATAGGCAGACAGCTATACAGGTAGAGGGCCTTTAATCTGGATGCAGCAACTTTATTTGTAGAACTGCTGTCTCCTATAGCAACTGAACTTTCAACAGGCAGTTTAGATCTGCACACGTAACTCACAGTATCCCATTGTAGATCTTCTCTCACATCTCACAGTATCCTACTGTAGATCTTAATTTACTGAGCTCCCGGTCTCTCACTAGACTTCAAAGATCCCAGTCATCGCTGGATCCCCTGAGCTCTTCCACAGCTAACCCGCTGTATACTCCTCAAGCTTCGCCCACGCCACCTGCTGGGTCCCTGACTTGACTCTGCTGAAGCTTTCCCACTTCTTTGTATCTGGCTAGTGAAAAAGGCTGCTCTGGTACTTCTTCAGACTTCCATACACTGCCCTCTGATAATAGGAGTGATTGTCCCTTGGTGGCAACTGTGTCCCCTTTACATCTGGCCTTGATCCTCACTTGCCCCTGGCAACAGGAGTGGTCGTCCCTTATGGAAACTGCTTCTCTGTCACCTCTTGCAACAATTTAGTTCCCCGTTCGGCTGAACCTCTACAACTTAGTTAGGCTCCCGACTTAAAGTCCCGACCCCAGTCCTGGATAAGCCTCAAACAGCCTAGCTGCCAGGTGCTCCCGGATAGGCCTCAGGCTTCTGGTCTAGCAACCGGAAGCAATACAACACATGTCCACCCAGACAGCTGCCCGGGTGGCACAGAACCCCGATCACATGACTCCTCCCAAATAAATAGGATGTCCCAGCAGGCCATGGGGCCAAAGAAACCTCTACCTATTGGCTGGGACAACCTATCCACTCCTAACCCAAATTTACTAGGCCCTTGTCGTTCACACGGCCACAGGCCGCAATGCCACCTAATGCTAGAAGAGAGAGGTGCACCAAATTCAGGTTTAGGGCAAAAGTCAGTGGATCACCCTAACAATTAGCTAGGCTAATTACCACCTAGCATAACTAAATTTATGAGCAGCCCTGTTTAGGACCAGGGTGCTACACCTGCATATTGTTTAAGGGTCAGTGAGTGAAAGCAAGAGGTTGTCAATGACCAACAGTCTCCAAAGGGTCCGTGTGCAAGAGCAAATGTTGGGCCCCCAATTCAGCTACAGCCCAAGTTCAAACACTTATTCACATTGGAAGAGTAGATAGATAGATAGATATATAGATACTCATAGCTATGATTAAGGCTACACGCCGAAACACATAAGCCCTCTAATATTTTGTACTACACCAGGATTAATAAACTCATTCATTGTGGAAAATTGAGCTGCCAGCTTCCTTTCAACTATGTTTGTTTGGGTGCTAGGAGGGCACTACAAGCCAGTGCACTGACCGCTCACCACCTCTGGGAATGATAATATGTGTTTTCTAGTATATTTAATATTGCAAGGATGGTGGCCAATTGCTTCTCACTAATCTGAAGTTTGACATGGAGTTTCCACCCTCTTGTGGGCATCCAGAACACTGGACTAACGATCAGGTAACCAACGGCCTCTTACCACTCTGAGGTTTGTCATGGAGTCCCCCCCCTTCTTGTGTGCAGGCAGAATACTGGACTTACGATCAGGTGGCCAACAGCCTCACACCACTCTAAAGGTTGTCATGGAGTCTCCTCCCTCTCATGGACATCCAGAAGACTGGACCCAGAATCAGGTGGGCAAAGACGTTTCACCACTCTAAAGTTTGTCATTGAATCTCCTCCCTCTCGTGGGTGCCCAGAACACGACTCAGGATCAGGTGGCCAATGGCCTCTCACCACTCTGAAATTTGTCATGGAGTCTCCTCCCTCTCTTGCCTTCTGCAATCCCTTAGGGTGACTCCAATAGCCTCTCACCACTCTAAAGTTTGTCATGGAGTCTCCTCCCTCTCGTGGGCCTCCAGAACACTTCACTCATGATTAGGTGGACAACGGCCTCTCTCCATTCTAAAGTTTGTCATGTAATCTCTTCTCTCCCCTGCGCATGCAGAACACTTGACTCAGAATCAGGTGGCCAATGGCCTCTCACCACTCTAAAATTTTCATGGAGTCTCCTCCCTCTCTTTCCTTCTGAAATCTCTGAGCGTGACGCCAATGGCCTCTCACCACTCTGAAGTTTGTCATGGAGTCTCTTCCCTCTCATGGGCCTGCAGAACACATCACTCATGATTAGGTGGACAACTGCCTCTCACCATTCTAAAGTTTGTCATGTTATCTCCTCTCTCCCCTGCGCATGCAGAACACTTGACTCAGAATCAGGTGGCCAATGGCCTCTCACCACTCTGAAGTTTGTCGTGGGGCCTTCCCCCTCTCTCACCTCCTGTAATCCATGAGGGTGACGTCAGCAGCTCTGAACATGGATGCAAATGAGCTCTTGCCCAGCTCTCTGGTTCTTTCCACTCCAGGGCATGGTCCTCTGCGTAAGTTCAGAAATGGGCTCCTACCCATCAGAGGGCCCTTGCTTATTCATAAGGTTTGACCACCGCCAGCAATGGTGGCCACCACCTTTCTCCCATGAAAGGTTTCATTTAAAGGAACTGTAGTGTTTTAAAAGTCCCATTTTTCTTTAAGGTACATCTGAGGCCCGGAGGAAATAAAAGAAGAAGGTGTAATTAGACTGACTTTTAAGGTGAGGATGGATAAGTTAAATGCAGTTTTCTTCTGCAGAGGAGATCATTATATAGCCACTTACTGGGAAGTTTAAGTAAGGATTTTGATGTTTGCATCAATAATTTGTCATTAGCTTTTAATGAATGCAATTTCTTTGTTAGCATTAGATCCCCGCGGCTGTGCTTAAACTGTAAAAATTTAAAAAGGGCAGCTCCGGGGAACGGACTGTTAGTATTTAAAACCTTTGCACAGCGACTAATTACGCTCGGAGATGAGCTGACTGCACGCCTGCAACTAAAGCAAGCCATGCAGAACATTTGGAGAAACAAATCAAGAGCTTCTTTGATAAAGGGCAGATCAGCCGGCGATTTCCCGGCTCCGGCTCTTTACCAAAGAGGACATGTGAATCAAAAGACTTTCCAGAGCTGAAAAGGGCTATTTGGTCAGGGAAATGTCTATGTGAAGAGCTGCGCCCACCAAAATAATGTACAAATAAATGAAGGTTTATTGAAATGAGCTTTTTATTCCTCAGCTGTTCTCACCGATGTGTATACGTTGTAATCTCCTAAACACTGCACATAAATTAAAGCTTCAGGAGCAATGCCTGTGCTGGGCTGCTAGATATGATTATTGCATTTCTTTACTGTAAAGGTATTTTTATTAGAAGCATAAAAGGAACTCAAAGTATTTTTTTAAAAATACATTAAAAAAATAAAATGACATGTTTTGATGTAAATATCTAGAATTTGTAGAACTGACTTAATGTATATCAAGTGATTCAACCACATGAGCCAGTATTAACATTTAAAGGAAGAATTCATAATTAAAGCCTTAAAATTTTATACATGAAGCACATTCTACACATTCAGGATTTCTGTTTTAAAACTCCAGCTCCAAATGTCATTAGCAAGTAAAGCTCAATAAGCCATTCTCAAGATCATTACCAGATGGTACCAGTGTCTCACCATGCTCTACTGTCCCTTCAATTCCAACTTTCCTAAGCAAGAAACCAACATCAAGATCATTACCGAATGGTACCATTCTCCCAACATGGTCCACTGCCCCTCCAACTCCAACCTTCCTAAACAAGAAATCCACATCAAGATAATTACCAGATGGTACCATTGTCCCACCATGCTCCATTGTCCCTCCAACACCAACTTTCCTAAGCAAAAAACTAACATCAAGATCATTACCAGTTGGTACCATTGTCCCACCATTTTCCATTGTCCTTCCAAGTCCAACTTTCCTAAACAAGAGACCAACATCAAGATTAGTGTTGAGCGAACCCGGACTGTAACGTTCGGGTCCGTACCGAACTTTCGGGTGTCCGTGGCACGGACCCGGACCCGGACATTTCAAAAATCGTTCGGGTTCACAAATCCTTTCAACCTGAACCTTCCTGTTACCTTTTACCACCCTGTTACCATGGTTGACCATTACTAGAACTACAATCAAAAAACGAATCCTTTCAACCACAACCTCCCTGTTACCTCGTACCACCCTGTTACCATGGTAGACCATTAATAGAACTACACCTAAAGAACAAATCCTTCCAACCTCAACCTCCCCGTCACCTGGTACAACCCTCTTACCATGGTAAGCCATTACTAGAACTACAACCAAAGAACGAATCCTTTCAACCTTAACTTCCCTGTCATCTCGTACCACTCTGTGACCATGGTAGACCATTACTAGAACTCTTACCGAATAACTCGAAATG
>BLSH010474519.1:44983-58821 GCA_018402905.1 Glandirana rugosa | reverse complement strand
ACTCACACAGCCATTCATATACTTCTTTTTTTGAATAGGCCTCACTACAAAAAAAAAATACCATGTTGGCTACCTCCTCCTACTCCTCTACCACCGCCACTTCCACCTACACTACCACGGTCACGGCCTAGTCAACCTCTAGGCTCCTACTCCACATCCACCCCCCTTCCCATTTTTTTTACTTGATTTTAATTTATTTTCCCTATCCCCATTTATTTGTAGGGCACTTGCCCTAGTTTGAAGATGATTTTAGAACAGTTATATGGTTTCTACCGTTAATTAATACTTTTCAGACAGAGTTTGAAGATGATCCACATTCACCTCCATTTTTGCTTTTTTTTGTTTTTATTTTTTTTTAAATATTTAAAGTTATTTCCCTGTCCCCATTTTTTTTGTAGGGCACTTGCCCTACCCTTACCCCCATTTTACTTCCCTTTGCAGCCCTCTGGGGCTTTCCAGGACTTTGCTACAGCCATTTTTGTGCCTAAAAGTTCAGGTCCCCATTGATTTCAATGGGGTTCATTGTCCGTGCGATCGTTCGGGTTCCGTCCGGACCCGGACCCGGACTTTGTCCCGAAGTTCGGACGGACCAGCAGAACCCGAACGTCCAGGTGTTCGCTCAACTCTAATCAAGATCATTACCGGATGGTCTATTTTCCCACTATGCTTCATTGTCCCTCCAAGTCCAACTTTCCTACACAAGAAACCAACATTAAGATCTGTACCGGATGGTACCATTGTCCCACCATGGTCCATTGTCCCTCCAACAAAATTTTTCCTAAACATGAAATCAACATCTAGATCATTACCAGATAGTACCATTGTCCCACCATGCTCCATTGTCCTTCCAACACCAACTTTCCTAAGCAAAAAACTAACATCAAGATCATTACCAGATGGTACCATTGTCCCACCATTCTCCATTGTCCCCCCAAGTCCAACTTTCCTAAACAAGTGACCAACATCAAGATCATTACTGGATGGTACCATTGTCTCACTATGATTCATTGTCCCTCCAAGTCCAACTTTCCTAAACAAGAAACCAACATCAAGATCTTTACCGGATGGTACCATTGTCCCACCATGGTCCATTGTCCCTCCAACAACAACGTTCCTAAGCAAGAAACCAGGATTGAAATCATTACCGGATGGTACCATTGTCCCACCATGCTCCATTGTCCCTTCAACTCCAACTTTCCTAAGCAAGAAACCAGCATCAAGATCATTACCAGATGGAACCATGGTCCCACCATGCTCCATTGTCCCTCCAACCCCAACTTTCTTAAGCAAAAAAACAACATCAACATCATTACCAAATTGTACCATTGTCCCACCATGCTCCATTGTCCCTTCAACTCCAACTTTCCTAAGCAGGAAACCAACATCAAGATCATTACCAGATGGTACCATTGTCCCACCATGGTTCATTGCTCCTCACAGGATTGTTATTTCTATAGACACCTCTAACGGGACCCTCCAGAGGAATAGCCTCACTCAGGGAACTCTTGGTCTGGCCTAAAAGGCCTTTTGCAATCCACTCTAGCCCCCACCTTCATAAGGGGCAGAAAGTCTAAAGCCAGCTGTGTTGGGTGCAGATCTCCCCCCCCCCCCGCCTCCTCTCCTATACAGGGCTTCCACA
Organism: Glandirana rugosa; assembly: GCA_018402905.1. Classification (NCBI taxonomy): domain Eukaryota; kingdom Metazoa; phylum Chordata; class Amphibia; order Anura; family Ranidae; genus Glandirana; species Glandirana rugosa. Next base: position 57,182 of record BLSH010474519.1, on the reverse strand, counting down.
TTCTGATTATATCTCTGATGGTGTGAGGTGCTTGGCTCCCTTACTCAAACTGCACTACGGCTCCTCCCAGAGGCGTTGCTAGGGGGTGGCTATTGGGGCTATAGCCCCGAGTCTGGGGCCCATAGCCCCAGGTCTTTTACAGGGTGGGTGCAGTTCTGCAATTAGCAGGTATGTCCCGGCCTGGAATGCAGACTGTGTATATATATATATACACACACACACATACATACATACATGTATATTTATTACTATTATTATTTATTTTATCACATGTATGCCCGCTCAAGCGTATGTCTTTCTTTACTTCGCTGCTATGGGCTCTAGCCCCAGATCTTTTGTAGACCTAGCAACGCCCCTGGCTCCTCCCATCCTGGCTTTCAACTGGGCACCGACTCACCCATAAGATCACTGAAAGAGGTCTCCAACTAAACGGGGCCTAGCACCTGATGACACTGTTTGCTGTAACCAAACACCATTCTGGCACAGAGCAACTCAGTGGCAAACTAGCTAGATGTGAAACACTAACCTTGTAGCTATGGTGTTACCATAGGATATTGAGTTTGAACCTGGCAGCCAATGCGCCCCAGCAGACAGAAAAAAAGCAACTGACCCTTATGCAAGCCAAAACATATGTTACCAGCACCCCATGGATCTTCAAAGGCTCAAAGTGTCACAATTTACTGCTGTGATGTGATTGTTTTAATACATTTTTGAATGCTGTCCTGAAGATCCATGGTGTGCTGCCCATATACTGTATGTTTTGACTTGTGTTGATACCGGTTTGCAGATACAGCACCCACTTGCTTAAAGCCATGTCCAGAATTGTGTTCAATGGGAATATTCTATTTTTTTTTGGTAATGCAACACATGGTAGAGCTTGGCAGCCCAGTTACACAAATCATTTGGGTGCCATTCAAAAATAAGTAGAAACACAAGCATGGTGCAGTAGAGTAGAAGCAATTCTAGTTTTATGGTTGACTCCATGTTGATGAAAAGAGAGCATAGCACTAAGGAGAGCACTTTGTGACGGGAGGGAGTCCTGTCACATGACAACATGTAACACGTTTCTGCCACCTCTCAGCCCTCTCCCCCCCCCCCCCCCATTCTTTAGAATGAAAATGGTGTGTCGCTTGCTTTGAGTCACTTGATATTTTTTTTCTTTAAAGCTTTAGTGTGACCAAGGGTAGGCCATACCGCTGCTTTATAAATGGTGCCCCTATAGTCAGCCAGTGGCTGGAGATAGACACGTGCAATTCGTTTAGTTACAGATCGAAGTCTGGACAAAATTTTCATGATTCGGATGTATCCAAATTTCCAAATCACAGCAGTAATGAATTTCAACAAATCCAAAATAAATTATAACTAAACAAATTATACAAATTCAAATTTGAAAATGAATTCAAATTTAAAATGGAAACATATTGCAATAAATACAGTAAGGCATTAAAGTGAAATATGATGGTGGGTCCTACTTAGGCTGCTTTAGAGAATAGAATAGAAAAGAATACAGTAGAATAGAACAGAATACAACTGAATAGAATATAAAATAATAAGCTAGAATAGAAGGAATATAGCTGTCTTCCAAATAGAATAAAACCGACTAGAATAAAAAATAATAGAATAAAAAAGAATAGAATAGAATATAATAGAATAGAGAAGATTAGAAAAGAACAGAAGATAAAGGGACAGAATAGAAGAGGAAAAAATAGAATAGATTAAAATAGAATAGAATAGGATAGAAAGAACAACAGTCCATTCATTCCTGTTTATTGAACAGTCTAGGGCAGATGTCTCCAAACTGCAGCACTAGGGGTCAAATTCTACTCTTTGTTTGCCTTTGTCCAGCCCTTGGGACACTATTCCTCCCACTGACACCAACAAAGGGGCACTATTCCCTTCCCTGACACCAATGATGGGCCACTATTCTTCCCACCGACACCAACAAAGGGGCACTATTCCTCCCACTAACACCAATGATGGGGCACTATTCCTCCCACTGACATCAATGATGGGGCACTATTCCTCCCACTTACACCAATGATGGGGCACTATTCCTCACACTAATACCAATGATGGGGCACTATTCCCTTTCACTAACACCAATGATGGGGCACTATTCCTCCAACTAACACCAATGATGGGACACAGTTCCTCCCACTGATACCCATGATGGGGCACTATTCCTCCCACTGACACCAATGATGGGACACTATTCCTCCCACTGACACCAATGATGGGGCACTATTCCTCCCACTGATACCAATAATGGGGCACTATTCCTCCCACTAATACCAATGATGGGGCACGATTCCTCCCACTGACACCAGTGATGGGGCACTATTCCTCCGACTGATACCAATAATGGGGCACTATTCCTCCCACTAATACCAATGATGGGGCACGATTCCTCCCACTGACACCAATGATGGGGCACGATTCCTCCCACTGACACCAATGATGGGGCACTATTCCTCCTACTGATACCAATGATGGGGCACTATTTCTCCCACTGATACCAATGATGGGGCACTATTCCTCCCACTGATACCAATGATGGGGCACTATTCCTTCCAGTGACACGAATGATGGGGCCTTTTTTGAAGCCAATTAGAGCATCAGGCTCTAATCATGTCCTTAAAAAAAACAAATCCCATTGGAATCCATGCGTCCGGCACCCTGCATGTAGATTAGGGACTGGGTGCATGGATTAGGGGGGCGGTGCCCCTGCACCCCTTATGGACGGGACGCCACTGGCTGAAGGGTCTATTTATGGTGGCCATTAACGGATCTATTGCCACTGGATAGATCTATTGTTGCAGGGGGTCCATTGTTGCTGAGGAAGTTTATTGTTATTGGATCTATTCTTGCTGGGGGTAAGTCATATGTTTCTGGGGGGAGGAGGTCAGTTGTTGCTAGGAGTGATCTGCTGTTGAGGGACGGGTCTATTATTATTGGCTGCTGGAGGGTCTATTGATGCTGGTTGTGCGGAGACTTGTTGTTGCTGTCAGGGGTCTATTTTTGCTGGAGTGGGGAGTATTTTGTTACAAGTGGCCCATCATTGCTGGGTGGATCTATTGTTGCTGGTGGGGGGCAATTGTTGCTGGCTGTGGGGTATCTATTTTACTGCTTTTCTTGTTATTACTAACAAATTCCGTACATGTTGCTAAGAGCCACACATGTTACTTGGTTCGGTATTCTATAAAAAGGGCAATGCTGGGAGATGGGAAGGGGTGGAACCAAGGAATGGTGCTCGGAGGTGGGTAGGTGTTGGAGACAAGGAGTGACATGGAAAGGGGGAGTACCTGCACCTATTCTCTGAAAAATAAACACTGTGTATGGCATATGACGAATCAAGTGTAGCTACAGTTACCTGGTTCTGCAGACCACCCCCATCATTCTCCATCTGTTCCTGTGTTCCTCTAGTGCTGGGCTCCAGTGATTGACATCATATCTTTGAGCCAAGCAGGGAGGATTGTGGGACTAGTAGTCTCTTGAGCAGACTTTCTGGAGTTGTGGAACCATCCTTGGACTAAACATCCCGGAGGGTTTTCTGCAACACCAAAAGACCTCTGGGAGAGACTATAAAAGAGCCAGCAGATGCGGCCCGCGCTCTCTTCTTCCTGGGCTCTATCGAGTGAACACCCCTCCTCTGCTGTGCAGGAGGGCTGCGGCCTACCACGTGGCAATCCAGTGACTCCAGCCCAGCCTGGAGGGCCCAATTCTGCTTGCTGTTCGCAAGGCATCACCACAGCACCACCTTATCTGACAGATCCAACAACCGCCTGCGCCCAGCAGCTGGCCGGTCATCTCCGTTCGTCCTGCAGAAGGACATCTCATCCAGAATCGCTGTTCGGGAGGTTTCCATTAGTTGGTGAGAGGCTAGCCGCCCACCAGTTACAACTCCTGCCTTGATATCTTGCTTGGGCACTGTGTACAGACACCTTGCCCATGGAAACACTTTATTGCACTACATAAGACACTGTATATAGGCGTCTATACCCCAAATACCAACAGCCAGTAAGCTGTTCTGCTTACCTTAACATCCCTGTGCCATATCTTGGATATAATTCAAAAAGCTCCAACTGCCGGTGAAGATTACTGCAGGCCTGCACTCTGGACATTGCTGTTACCATTAGTTAAAGGGCTCCTATCTTATTCCTATTCTATCTGGTCTCTCATTAGGATGTAAAGGACAGCCTGGGATTCCCCTTTAGTGTAGTATCATATTGCAGTAACTAGTGGATTCTTTTATAACCACTTGCCGACCGCCAACCGCAGGTTGACGGCGACAAAGTGGTGCGATATCGCAAATCGCCGTAATCTGACGGCGGCTGCGAGATTGCGCACTGTGTTCGGGGAGGGCCAGGGAGCGGGTGCGGCGGCCTCGATCGCCGCCGGCTACCCACGATGCCCCCCTCGGAGTGAAAGAACGGAGGTCCGTGTAAGTAAACACGGACCTCCGTTCTGTGAAGGGGGAAGGGCTGTGATCAAAGCCTTCCTCTACAAGGAAGCTGTGATCACTCCCCTTCCCCTGCTGGGGCAGTCGCCCCACAGTTAGAACACGCCCAGGGAATACAGTTAACCCTTAGAGCACCCCCTGCAGGTTAACCCCTTCACTGCCAATGGCATTTACACAGTAATCAGTGCATTTTTATAGCACAGATCGCTGTATAAATGCCAATGGTCCCAAAAAAGTGTCAAAATGGTCCAACATGTCCGCCCCAATATCGCAGTACTGCTAAAAATCTCAGATCGCTGCCATTACTAATAAAAAATAAAAAAAAAATAAAAACCCCAAAAATTAATTCTCATCATCCGTAAACGCGGCCACTTTTGCGCAAACCAATCAATAAACGCAGATTGCGATTTTTTTATCGCAAATATGAGGAAGAATATAAATCGGCCAAAAACGGTGAAAAAAATGTTTTTTTATATTTTTTTTTTGGATTTGTATTTTAGCAAAAAGTAAGAAATTTGGGCTTTTTTGCAAAATTGTCGCTCTTCTTTTGTTTATAGCGGCGATCAGAAATGACGCAGCGATGATCAAATACCACCAAAAGAAAGCTCTGTTTGTGGGAAAAAAAGGACGCAAATTTAGTTTGGGTACAACGTCTCACGACCGCGCAATTGTCAGTTAAAGCGACGCATTGCCGAATCGCAAAAAGGGCTCCGGTCCTAAAGGGGGAAATCCTTCCGGGGCTGAAGTGGTTAATCACCCATTTATTTTCTAACTGTTGTTTCACTGTGCATAGGTGCAGTATATTCTGCACCTGTGACTCTGAACTGTAATTAAGCTGTTTTTCTCTTGTGGATTCTTCGCCTGAGTCTTGGCTGTTAACCAAGACTCAGCTGATCAATAACCCCTTGTATACACATCTTTGCTTCAGTAAAACCTAAGAGAGTATTTTATCTAACTCGTTTTGGAGTTTAACCACTTCAATACCAAGGACGTCATATGACGTCCTTGACTTTGAGTGGCGATATCTGAATGGTGCCTTCAGCTACAGGCACCATACAGATACCATTTTTTAGGGCCGGCGATTTTCTTTCAGATAAAAGTGGTCTTAGCAGCGGATTTACCGCAAGATCACTTTTATTGGTGACGGTAGAGGTGCCCCCCCCCCCAACACTTTCCTTCATCTCCGCCACTTACCGGACCGTCGGCAGCGGCGGAGACAATTCGGGTCCATTCCCCCCCCTGCACAGGAAGCCGAGTGAGCGAAAGATGCCACCCACTCGGCTCCATAACATTGCAGGGCAGAAGCGACGCCACAAGTCACTTCCGCCCAATGCTCTTAAAGGGGACTTTTTTTTTTTGAACTGTCATTTTTTTTCTTTGCATTTAACTGTAAATATGAGATGCGAGGTCTTTTTGACCCCAGATCTCATATTTAAGTGTTCCTGGCATGCTTTTTTCTATTACAATGAATGTTTACATTTCTTGTAATAGGAATAAAAGTGTAAAATTAAAAAATAAAAAGTATAATAAATAAATAAATAAAAAATTTAAAGTGCTCCGTCCCCGCGAGCTCGCGCGCAGAAGCGAGCGCATACGTAAGTCCCGCCCACATATGAAAACGGTGTTAAAACCACACATGTGAGGTATCGCTGCGGTCGTTAGAGTGAGAGCAATGATTCTAGAACTAGATCTCCTCTGTAACTGCTAACCTGTAGAAATTTTTAAACGTCGCCAAGGGAGATTTTTAGCTTGCAAAGTTTATCGCCATTCTGCGAGCGGGCGCAATTTCAAAGCATGACATGTTGGGTATCAATTTACTGGGCGTAACATTATCTTTCAATGTGGAAAAAATTGGGCTACTTTTACTCAAAAAAGTGAATTTTTAAAAAAAATATCGCACTTGTAAGACCGCTGCGCAAATACGGTGTGCAATAAAGTTTTGCAAAGACCGCCATTTTATTCTCTAGGGCAAAGATATGCAATTAGCGGACCTCCAGCTGTTGCAAAACTAAAAGTCCAATCAGACCTCTTCCTCTGGGTGTCATGCTTGTGGCTGTCAGAGGCTTGCTATGCCTCATGGGAATTGTAGTTCTGCAACATCTGGAGGTCCACTAATTGCATATCCCTGCTCTAGGGTGTTAGAAAAAAATATATATAATGTTTGTGGTTTCTAAGTAATTTTATAGCAAAAAAAAGGAATTTTAACTTGTAAACACCAAGTCCAAAAAATATTCCTGGTATTGAAGTGGTTAAAGGTGCCTACAGAAATGTCTGAACCCAGAGTGTCAGGTGGGCTGGAGGGTTCACAGGGTCAGGGCGGTGCAGATGAACATCTAACCTTGGGCAGCCCTCAAGGGGGCAGTGTTACACAAGAAAGACAAGTCATTGGAGGCTTTTCATTATATGCTATGGGTCATTCCCTTTGAATGATGTCACCATGTTGGTGTACATCATTTTATTATGAAATTTGAACCATATTTTTCTATTAAATATAACATTTAATGAACATTTTGATTTGCTCATTTTGGTTGGTCCCATATTTCTGGTATATTTGGTTCTGACTATGCTAAGGGGAGAGGTGTCATTACTTACCCATCAATGTACCTGTGAACGTATTGTGGGTAACCAGAAATTTGTCCACATACCTGCAAGTTTTCCATTGACTTATCAATAGTGTTGAGCGAACCCGGACTGTAACGTTCGGGTCCGTACCGATCTTTCGGGTGTCCGGGACCCGGACCCGAACACGGACATTTCAAAAAACGTTCGGCTTCTGGGTTCTAGTAGTTGATCACGCATGTTGAATAGCTGAAGGGCAGCCAATCAACAAGCATTTCACTGGTTTGCCCTTAGAAGCCATCACAGCCATGCCTACTAATGGCATGGCTGTGATTGGTCAGTGCATCATGTGACCCAGCCTCTTTATAAGCTGGAGTCACAGTGCTGCAGTCACATGCTCTTGGGTAGTGTAGGGAGAGGAAGCTGCCGGCGTTTTTGTCAGGGAGAGATTGCAGACATTTTAACATCTGATCCTGCATGCTGAGATTACTACTGCTGTTGCTCTGAGGGACAGATTGCAGAAATTTGAGATTTCACATACTGCTGCTTTGAGTGACAGATTGCAGATTGCAGATCAAACTCTGCATAACACAACGATCGTACACAACGATCAGATTGTGGGAGTAATTTGAGATTTCACATACTGCTGCTTTGAGTGACAGATTGCAGATCAAACTCTGCATAACACAACGATCGCTACGATCGTACACAACGATCAGATTGTGCAATCGTACACAACGATCAGATTGTGGGATCGTACACAACGATCAGATTGTGCGATCGTACACAACGATCAGATTGTGCGATCGTACACAACGATCAGATTGTGCGATCGTACACAACGATCAGATTGTGGGATCGTACACAACGATCAGATTGTGCGATCGCACACAATGATCAGATTGTGCGATCGTACACAACGATCAGATTGTGGGATCGTACACAACGATCAGATTGTGCGATCATACACAACGATCAGATTGTGGGATCGTACACAACGATCAGATTGTGCGATCGTACACAACGATCAGATTGTGCGATCGTACGACAACGATCAGATTGTGCGATCGTACACAACGATCAGATTGTGCGATCATACACAATGATCAGATTGTGCGATCGTACACAACGATCAGATTGTGCGATCATACACAACGATCAGATTGTGGGATCGTACACAACGATCAGATTGTGCGATCGTACACAACGATCAGATTGTGCGATCGTACGACAACGATCAGATTGTGCGATCGTACACAACGATCAGATTGTGCGATCATACACAATGATCAGATTGTGCGATCGTACACAACGATCAGATTGTGCGATCATACACAACGATCAGATTGTGGGATCGTACACAACGATCAGATTGTGCGATCGTACACAACGATCAGATTGTGCGATCGTACACAACGATCAGATTGTGGGATCGTACACAACGATCAGATTGTGGGAGTAATTTGAGATTTCACATACTGCTGCTTTGAGCGATCTGGCTGCACTAGGTAGAGGCTTCTGCTTAGAGGGACAGATTCTTGTTCAAAAATCATCTCCTAGTTCTAAAGGGAGAGGTTTTAGCTGCAGCTGTAAGTGACACATTATTGTTCAAAACTCATCTCCTAGTTTATTTGATTTTAATTTATTTTCCCTATCCCCATTTTTTTGTAGGGCACTTGCCCCACTCTTACCCACATTTTACTTCCTTTTGCAGCCCTCTAGCACTTGCCAGGACTTTGTTACAGCCATTTTTGTGCCTAAAAGTTCGGGTCCCCATTGACTTCAATGGGGTCCGGGTTAAAGTTCAGGCAACGTTCGGTGCCGAGCCCGGACTTTTTTCCAAAGTTCATACGGACCCTCCGAACCCGAACGTCCAGGTGTTCGCTCAACTCTACTTATCAATTGTTCATCTGATCTTTGCACATACAGGCTTAGCAAAATTGTTTTTGTATCAATCACAATACTTCCTATTGAACAATTCTTTGTGCCTGTGTATGGGTATTGTGAGGCTTTTGTATTTTTCTTTGAAGAAGAAAATGTATAGCTTTGCTGCGAAATAAATTGAATGGTGCCCATGAATGGCTCTATGCGTTTAGCCTTTCTCCCTGTACAGCCCTTCAATGAATACCTTGCAGGCTTCTGCAGTACACTTCATGATACCATCCAGCCCTCTTGCTGTAAGAATAGTATTTTGCCGTACGCTGGTTGACAAGTCTAAATATTGCACAGCAACAATTACACAGTTCTACAATAATACCGGTGCAATAACTGATATCATCCCTTCCGTTGTAAAAGTCTGACACTGAGTGAAATCTTCGCATCGTAGGTGGTAATTTACAATATAGAAATAGAAGATTTACTTTCACTTAAAAAAAAAAAAGAAAAAATACTTTAAGACAACCAGGCTGTTCTGATTTTCAGACAAAAGCAGAAGGAACACAGCACAATGGCGCTTATAATGTAGTGGGTTGAAACGAGGAGAATGTATTAAATTTGTTGAAATTGCACTCACAAGAGTATTCTTATTCAAAAGCAGTATAGAGGAGTGTACACTGCCCGGGGTTCGTGAGCATCCTGCTTGCCCTGGCCAAGGGTGGCAGCAGGGGGAACTCCAGAGAACTGTCACCCCTGACCCTCTGATGAAGTCCCATATAGGACGTAACTCGTAAGGTGGAGCCCTACCCAATCACATCAGCGCGCTGATGCAAGTGAAACCTGCCAATCTCTGCAGATCGCTACATTAGATTCCAGCATCAATTCTGTGGTGGGCTAGGTGCATGCATGTTTTGTAGCCTCAATAATTTTATCAACGTGAGTATCCATTTGGCATTGGAGACATTTTAATGCATTTAATACGATATTAAACAGAGAGCACTAGGTGAGTGTATGTGTTTTTCTGAGCTCTGGGGATCCATGTGACCAGTTGATGGATTACCCCTTTGAAGTCCTACTTGCCTTGATGTACTAAACCAGAATTATTAAATCTGTTGAAATTGCACTCACACGAGTATTCTTATGCAAAGGCAGTATAGGGAAGTGTAAACTGTTCGGTCCCCCTGGTCAGCCTCCTCGCCCCGGCCAGAGGTGACATCAGTGGGAACGCCAGAAAACTGTAACCACTGTCACCCCTGACCCTCTGATGAAGTCCCATATAGGACGTAACACGTAACGTGGAGCCTTACCCAATCACATCAGCAAGTTGATACAAGTGAAAGCTGCCAATCTCTGCAGAATGCTACATTAGATTCCAGCATCAATTATGTGGTTGGCTAGGTACATGCAAAGCCATCACTGATTAGAGATGTATTTTACCCTCAATAATTGTATCAATGTGAGTATTCATCTGGTATTGGGAAAAAGTTAATACAGTTAATAAGTCATTAAACAGAGAGCACTAGGTGAGTTTATGTGTTTTTCTGAGCTCTTGTGATTCATGTGACCAATTGATGGACTACCCCTTTGAAGTCCTACTTGCCCTGATGTACTAAACCAGAATTATTAAATCGTTGATGGATTACCCCTTTGAAGTCCTACTTGCCCTGATGTACTAAACCAGAATTATTAAATCTGTTGAAATTGCACTCACACAAGTATTCTTATGCAAAGGCAGTATAGGGGAGTGTAAACTGTTCGGTGCCCTTGGTCAGCCTCCTCGCCCCGGCCAGAGGTGACATCAGTGGGAACGCCAGAAAACTGTAACCACTGTCACCCCTGACCCTCTGATGAAGTCCCATATAGGGCGTAATACGTAACGTGGAGCCCTACCCAATCACATCAGCTCGTTGATACAAGTGAAAGCTGCCAATCTCTGCAGATCGCTACATTCGATTCCAGCATCAGTTCTGTGGTGGGCTGCGCATATATGGTGGCACTGCCCACTCATCCAGCCCTACTGGTCAGAAATTATCAGACTCATCAACTTAATCATAGGATCCGCTCTCCCACTGGAGCCTTGGACTGTACTTTTTCACAATACCGTAGAAACTATTGGTCAATATACAGTGCCTTGTGAAAGTATTCGGCCCCCTTTGAACTTTGCGACCTTTTGCCACATTTCAGGCTTCAAACATAAAGACATAAAACTGTAATTTTTTGTGAAGAATCAACAAGTGGGACACAATCATGAAGTGGAACGAAATTTATTGGATATTTCAAACTTTTTTAACAAATAAAAAACTGTACAATTGGGCGTGCAAAATTATTCAGCCCCCTTAAGTTAATACTTTGTAGCGCCACCTTTTGCCGCGATTACAGCTGTAAGTCGCTTGGGGAAGTCTCTATCAGTTTTGCACATCGAGAGACTGAAATTTTTGCCCATTCCTCCTTGCAAAACAGCTGGAGCTCAGTGAGGTTGGATGGAGAGCGTTTGTGAACAGCAGTTTTCAGTTCTTTCCACAGATTCTTGATTGGATTCAGGTCTGGACTTTGACTTGGCCATTCTAACGCCTGGATATGTTTATTTGTGAACCATTCCATTGTAGATTTTGCTTTATGTTTTGGATCATTGTCTTGTTGGAAGACAAATCTCCGCCCAGTCTCTGGTCTTTTGCAGACTCCATCAGGTTTCCTTCAAGAATGGTCCTGTATTTGGCTCCATCCATCTTCCCATCGATTTTAACCATCTTCCCTGTCCCTGCTGAAGAAAAGCAGGCCCAAACCATGATGCTGCCACCACCATGTTTCACAGTGGGGATGGTGTGTTCAGGGTGATGAGCTGTGTTGCTTTTATGCCAAACATGACGTTTTGCATTGTTGCCAAAAAGTTTGATTTTGGTTTCATCTGACCAGAGCACCTTCTTCCACATGTTTGGTGTCTCCCAGGTGGCTTGTGGCAAACTTTCTTCCACGAGACCAGTCTACTTTGGTTTTAGTTTGAAAAACCGTTGTTACGTTTTGCAGTACAAACCGTATTTTCGTTGTGTCGAGTAGTGGGACTTGTGTGGTAGGGGTGACACTTTGTACCACCACCGTCGTAGTACCAAACCCGGACGAAAAGAAGTCGTCCCTGTCCCTTCTACCAATTTTAGCTACCCTTCTACCTACCTCGGTTTATGTCCTGGTAAGAACTTCCTTTGGACTACCTCAGACGTTTTCTGGTCTCTGACCCGCCTCTAAACAGAAGGTTGTTCTGTTACTAGGTTTTGTATTTCGTTTTAGATGTTACCTTACCAAGTGTTTATT
>BLSH010474519.1:24189-43766 GCA_018402905.1 Glandirana rugosa | reverse complement strand
TGTGATCACAGCCTTCCTCTACACGGAAGCTGTGATCGCTTCCCTTCCCCAGCTAGGGCTGTCCCCCCACAGTTAGAACACGCCCAGGGAACACAGTTAACCCTTAGAGCGCCCCCTGCAGGTTAACCCCTTCACTGCCAATGGCATTTACACAGTAATCAGTGCATTTTTATAGCAATGATCGCTGTATAAATGCCAATGGTCCCAAAAAAGTGTCAAAATGGTCCGACATGTCCGCCCCAATATCGCAGTACCGCTAAAAATCGCAGATCGCCGCCATTACTAGTAAAAAATAAAAAAAAAAATAAAAACCCCAGAAATGAATTCTCATCATCCGTAAACGCGACCACTTTTGCGCAAACCAATCAATAAACGCCGATTGCGATTTTTTTTTATCACAAATATGAGGATGAATATAAATCGGCCAAAACCGATGAAAAAAATGTTTTTTTATATATATTTTTTTGGATTTGTATTTTAGCAAAAAGTAAGAAATTTGGGGTTTTTTGCAAAATTGTCGCTCTTCTTTTGTTTATAGCGGCGATCAGAAATGATGATCAAATACCACCAAAAGAAAGCTCTGTTTGTGGGGAAAAAGGACGCAAATTTCGTTTGGGTACAACATCGCATGACCGCGCAATTGTCAGTTAAAGCGACGCAGCGCCGAATCGCAAACAGGGCTCTGGTCCTAAAGTGTGAAATCCTTCCGGGGCTGAAGTGGTTAATGGAGGGGGGGCGCCCCGCCCGGCACAGTTAGTTCCCGGTTGGGGTGCTGGTGGGGGGGTCCCTCCTACCCCTAGGTAACCATAGAGATAGACATAAGACTTCGGTCATTTATGGGTATCTGTGGCGGGACAATGTCTCATAATAGGTCAGACACATTTGTATATGTATCCTTGTTTTATCGCCTTTGCCCCATATGGCTTATATGTAACTTTGTATTTGTATTTTTTTAAATAAAAATGTATTATATAAAAAAATTCTGTGGTGGGCTAGGTGCATGTAAAGCCATCACTGATTGAAGGTTCATATCCACGGATAATCTGCAGTAGTGTGTGACCAATCTTCAATAATCAATTTCAGCCCTTAGTGTCAAAATATACGTTGCACTGACTCCAAAAACAACAGAAAAGTCCATATAATATCCCAACGCGTTTCACTGTGCTTCCAAAGTTCACAGGTGGTATAATCATACACCCAGTGACACTCTACGTCCTAAGCCTCTAAATTATCCACTTGCCCTCTGCAAGATTTACCCTCCTAATCTCCATGCAGGGCGCCAGACGCAAGGATTCCAATGTTTTTGTTTTTTTGAAGCACGTGATTAGAGCTGGAGGCTCTAATTAGCTTCAAAAAAGGGCAGGAGCACTGCTCCCCGTGCCCACCCACTTGTGTGACTTTAGCGAATTAATGCTCCCTAATGTCTTCCTGATTCTGCTCCTGGCCAATCAGGAAGCGGCTCCTGAGACCCGATTGGCCGGGAGTCTTAGCACAGATCTCAGGACCCACCTCCTGTTCGCCCTGGGGGGGAGAAGTATTGGCCCCCGGCAGCAGCAGTCGCCCTTACCCCGGATTTATTCAGCAGTGCACCGCCCCCTCGTCCTCCTCCCTGTACCTCTCGCTGTATAAGGTAAGGAGGCCATGGGTCGCGCACGGCGGTGGGGGGGGGTGTAGGTAGTGCGAGGTTTGACACCTACTAAGTGGATCGCTAGATCGCCGCTGTGATACATCGAGGGGGTGGGTTGCTAGTGCGAGTGAAAGGGCCAGGTCTGTTTGACGCACCCCCCCAAAACAAAATTTTGACCACCACCCGCCACTGATGTAACAATTTTTGTGGGTGTGTTTTTGGCACCTGAAAAAAAAACGTGGCGTCCAACTAAAAAAAATGAAGTTTGATTGATGCGTGCGTGTATATCATCTAACCCAATGCAAACACGACACAAAGTAGCGGTTGTGATTTACTGCGATGATAACATTCACGTTACTAATGGCACTAAGTAAACTCTGTCCCTCCAAACAGGCGATTGTTTGAGAGTTCTCACTAGGATATATGTGTGCATGCGGAGGAGGAGTGCATTACATGGCTGCTGTGCTGCTGAAGTATTTATGAACTCCATCAACTCTTCCATTCCTGGAAACATCATAAGATCTCTGCATTAGTTAGAAGAAAATTGTCAGCATGAGCAGCATCCCTGAAACATTCTGAGCCGGTTATCGCTTTAAAGATTGCGCTAAGGCTCGCAGTTTTACCCACTTGACCCCCGGAAGGTTTTACCCCCTTCATGACCAGGTCGTTTGTTGCTATTCAGCACTGCGCTACTTTAAAAAAGCACTTAACCGGTTCCGGAGCGGCTCGCGTACATTTACTGCTGCAGAGTGGCACCATCCCGCTAGGGTTGCCACATCATCCCTTTAATCCAGGACACATATTAATTACACAGGTTCTGTGGCTGATTAAGGTGGCAATTAAACTCATTTGGTGCCTTATCTCAGGGCTGGCCCAAGACATTGTGCTGCCTGGGTCCAAGAATAAAATGCTGCCCCCCCACCCCAAAAAAAATCACGCCCATCAAAAGGCCCCCACATCCTTGTCTGTATGCAAAACTATGACATACCATAGGGGCAGGCTAGGGCAGTATATGGGCAGGCTAGGGCAGCATATGGGCAGGCTAGGGCAGTATATGGGCAGGCTAGGGCAGCATATGGGCAGGCTAGGGCAGCATATGGGCAGGCTAGGGCAGTATATGGACAAGCTAGAGTAGTATATGTACAGGCTAGGGTAGTATGTGGACAGGCTAGGACAGTATAGGGGCGGGCAAGGGCAGTATAGGGGCAGGCTAGACTAGTAGCATAGGGCTAGGCAGAGCGGCCCATGGGGCAGTTGTCATCATAGAAGAAAAGGAGAGGCAGCCATGGTTCAATTTGCTGCCCCTCTCAAAGTGCTGCCTGGGTCCAATGGACCCACTGGGACCCATGGTAGGGCCGGCCCTGCCTTATCTGCATTAAATTAGCCTCTGAACCTGTGTAAATCATATGTGTCCTGGATTAAAGGGATGATGTGTCAACCCTAGATCACGCAAATCGCCATCTTAAACAGCGGCTCGCTCATGCCCGCCGCACTCTCCAGCAGTATGGCCGCGGGTCGGGTGGACTTGATGTCCGCCGGCGACCCATGATAGCCTGGCACAGAAGAAAAACAGGGAACCGCCGATGTAAACAAGCCGGTTCCCCGCTCTGTCAGTGGGCATGTAAGAGATCTACGGATCCGTCACTGGGATCAGTTAGATCTCTTATGCCCATGGTAGCCCAGCCCCCTCACAGTTAGAACATGCCTAGGGAACACGGTTACCCCCTAGATCACCCCCTGCAGGTTAACCCCTTCACTGCCAATGACATTTATACAGTAATCAGTGGACATTTAAATTTCTGATCGCTGTATAAATGTCATTGGTCCCAAAAAAGTGTCAAAAATGTCCGACATGTCCGCCGCAATATCGCAGTCCCGATCAAAATCGCAGATCGCCACCATTACTAGTAAAAAGAAAAAATAATAAAAACGCCATAAATTAATTCTCATGGTTTGTAAACGAGGAACTTTTGCGCAAACCATTCAATAAACGCAGATCGCAAATTTTTTTACCACAAATATGAGGAAGAATATAAATCGCTCAAAACCGATGAATACTTTTTTTTTGGATATGTGTTATAGCAAAAAGTAAGAAATATTGTTTTTTTTTTCAAAATTGTCGCTTTTTTTTGTTTATAGCGGTGGTCAGAAGTGACGCAGAGGGGATCAAATACCACCAAAAGAAAGCTCTATTTGTGGGAAAAAAAGGGCGTCCATTTTTGTTTGGGTACAACGTTGCACGGCCACGCAATTGTCAGTTAAAACAACGCAGTGCCGAATCGCAAAAAGTGCTCTGGTCCTACAGTGGGAAATCCTTCCGGTCCTTAAGTGGTTAAAGTGGATGTAAGCCCAAAAAAAAAAAAATTGTAATTAATAATTCTGCCTGGTAGAGTATAGCATGTCATGTCATCTGTGCCCAGTCTTGCCACAAAGAGTTAATCTAACTGTGAGTAATGACCTTATCTTTTTTCAGCAAGAGAAAGTCAGACTAACAGGGAAATACACAGACCTATCAGCCCCTTGCTCTGTGAGTAACAAACAATTTGCTTATCTCCTTCACAGAGTAGAGAAAGTTTTACACTCCCCTCTCCCTCTCTCCTCAATCTCTGGTTATAGAGGTGAGTGGGCAGGCTTGTGACATCACAACTCCACCCACCGAGCTCCAGCAAAAAGAGAAACCCATGGATTTCAGAGTTTTACAGAGCTGCTAGTGCTTAAACGAAGGACATTTTCAAGCTAGGGATAGAGGCAGGAGGCTTGCATGTATATATGTATTAATACTGAGCCTCTTTTCGAGATTTGGTGTTTACAAGTTAAAATCAATTTTTTTTTTTGCTAGAAAATTACTTAAAACCCCAAACATTATATATATATTTTTTCTAACACCCTGGAGAATAAAATGGCGGTCGTTGTAATACTTTTTGACGCACTGTATTTGCGCAGCGGTCTTATAAGCGCCATTGTTTTTGGAAAAAAATCACTTTTTTGAGTTAAAAAATAAGACAACAGCAAAGTTAGCCCAATTTTTTTCTATATTGTGAAAGATAATGCAGGCGGTCCGTAAGCGGTTAAAGTGATTGTAAAGTCTTCTTTTTTTGCAATTTTTTTAAAAATAACAAACACGTTATACTTACCTGCCCTGTGTAGTGGATTTGCACAGAGCAGCTCGGATCCTCCTCTGCTCCGGTCCCTCTTTGCTGCTCCTGGCCCCTCCCTCCTATCGAGTGCCCCCACAGAAAGCAGCTTGCTATGGGGGGGCACCCGAGTCACAGCTCCCTGTGTCCATTCAGACATGGATCTGCTGTTCGGCCCCGCCCGCCCCTCTCTTTTCTGATTGGCTAACTTACTTTGATTGACAGCGGCGGGAGCCAATGGCGCCGCTTCACCTGCTCGTTAATCTGCAAAGCTATCTCAGGCAGCTCCCGCCCTCTATGCAGAGCAACTGTGCCTTTCACTCTCAATCTGTGCTGCCTCTCGCTCCCCGGTCTGCTGCGGTAATGAACGCGGACGCACGCTAAGGGACAGAACTAGCTCCTGAATGGCATAACCGCAGGTCCGGATGGGACAGTGACTCGGTCCGGATCTGGACCGCGGTCCGCCATTTAGCGATGCCTGACATAGAGGATCATGGGACTAGAAACTTATGCTGGAAAGGTAAGGATGAAATCTGGCAAATTCTATCAGGATCAACAGGTATTTTCTGTACTTGCTGGAAATTGTTTTAGCCGAAAGAATGAAAAATGAAGGCAGCCACCACCCCTGAGGACCGGTAAGCTGCAATATATTGAATTTTGGGGTTGAGTTACACTTTAAGGCAAGATTCACGCTGGCAGCGTTCTCTACTGAAAAATGATTTGTGATATCCTGAGTGCCTGTGTTTTTTTTTTTAATGTTTTGCTGTACGGGGATTTCATTGAACAACTGCACTGCAAGCACCAGCCAATCATTTGGCGTGCAATTGCGACACATTCCCATTGACCTCTATGGGCGATTTTGATAGGCGGTAGTGCCTGCCAAACTAGACACGCCATGTTGAATTTGCCACATACAGTATCTCACAAAAGTAAGCCGCCCTCTTCGGTCCTCCCAAGACCTCCTGCTCTCTAGCTCCCTTGTCACCTTATCCCATGCTTGTCTCCCTACCCCAATCTGTCCGACGGTCTTCTAATCTATCCATCTTTCTCCAAAACCTTTCTCTTTAAAGAAGCCTATCCTGCTTCTACCTAATACTCTCGTTCTTTTTACATCAGCTCATCCCCCACAGCTATTACCTTTTGTATCAATTGACCCTCCCTCTTAGATTGTAAGCTCTAACGAGCAAGACCCTCTGATTCCTCTTGTACCAAATTGTGATGTAACTGTACTGTCTGCCTTCATTTTGTAAAGCGCTGTGCAAACTGTTGGCGCTATATAAATCCTGTATAATAATAATAATAATAAAAAAAGTAAGTACACCCCTCACATTTCTGTAAATATTTTCTTCTATCTTTTCATGTGACAACACTGAAGAAATGACACTTTGCTACAATGTAAAGTAGTGAGTGTACAGCTTGTATAACAGTGTAAATTTGCTGCCCCCTCAAAATAACTCAACACACAGCCATTAATGTCTAAACCGCTGGCAACAAAAGTGAGTACACCCCTAAGTGAAAATGTCCAAATTGGGCCCAAAATGTCAATATTTTGTGTGGCCACCATTATTTTCCAGCGCTGCCTTAACCCTCTTGGGCATGGAGGTCACCAGAGCTTCACAGGTTGCCCCTGGAGTCCTCTTCCACTCCTCCATGACGACATCACAGAGCTGGTGGATGTTAGAGACCTTGCGCACCTCCACCTTCTGTTTGAGGAGCCCCACAGATGCTCAATAGGGTTTAGGTCTGGAGATGCTTGGCCAGTCCATCACCTTTACCCTCAGCTTCTTTAGCAAGGCAGTGGTCATCTTGGAGGTGTGTTTGGGGTCGTTATCATGTTGGAATACTGCCCTGCAGCCCAGTCTCCGAAGGGAGGGGATGATGCTCTGCTTCAGTATGTCACAGTAAATGTTGGCATTCATGGTTCCCTCAATGAACTGTAGCTCCCCAGTGCCAGCAGCACTCATGCAGCCCCAGACCAGGACACTCCCACCACCATGCTTGACTGTAGGCAAGACACACTTGTCTTTGTACTCCTCACCTGGTTGCCGCCACACACGCTTGGCACCATCTGAACCAAATAAGTTTATCTTGGTCTCATCAGACCACAGGCCATGGTTCCAGTAATCCATGTCCTTAGTCTGCTTGTCTTCAGCAAACTGTTTGCGGGTTTTCTTGTGCATCATCTTTAGAAGAGGCTTCCTTCTGGGATGACAGCCATGCAGACCAATTTGATGTAGTGTGTGGCGTATGGTCTGAGCACTGACAGACTGACCCCCCACCCCTTCAACCTCTGCAGCAGTGCTGGCAGCACTCATACGTCTATTTCCCAAAGACAACCTCTGGATATGACGCTGAGCACTGCACTCAACTTCTTTGGTCGACCATGGTGAGGCGCTGTTCTGAGTGGAACCTGTCCACTTAAACCACTTGAAGGTTCTTGGCCACGGTGCTTCAGCTCAGTTTCAGGGTCTTGGCAATCTTCTTATAGCCTAGGCCATCTTTATGTAGAGCAACAATTCTTTTTTTCAGATCCTCAGAGAGTTCTTTGCCATGAGGTGCCATATTGAACTTCCAGTGACCAGTATGAGAGAGTGAGAGCGATAACACCAAATTTAACACACCTGCTCCCCATTCACACCTTAGACCTTGTAACAGTAACGAGTCATCTGACACCGAGGAGGGAAAATGGCTAGTTGGGCCCAATTTGGACATTTTCACTTAGGGGTGTACTCACTTTTGTTGCCAGCGGTTTAGACAGTTATTTTGAGGGGACAGCAAATTTGCACTGTTATACAAACTGTACCTTTGTGAGATACTGTAAGTATAGCCCCCTATATCTGCCACGTTAGGCTTAAGGAAGCAGTCCAAGCACTTTGTTTTGTTATTTTTATTGGGGGAATTCAACTTGGATGGGGATGGGATGATTATGAGATGCCAAGATGATTGCAAACAGACAATGAAGGGACTGAGAACTATATACATCTCCAGTAAATACAACTTCCTCTCCTCCTCCAACACATCACTTGACTACTGAGCTCACTCTCCAGCACATCACTTGACTACTGAGCTCACTCTCTAGCACATGACTTGATTACTCACTTCCAGGACCAGCTAGCACTTTAGATTAGGCCTGACACTGGCTCCACCAGGCCTTCGCAAATGCCCTTTGCAGGCAGGGACCGTGGGCCCCTTTGATGTAGCAAAATTGTAGGTAGTCCTAGTGCTAGATGTCCACTTGGCTACTGATCCCATTTCCACATGTTCAGGCCCTGCCAACTCCCCTAGCTGCAGCTGCCACTCTCCACTGCCCGTGACACCACAGTCCACTCCACTGGCTTTGCACCCATCCCAGACCTCTCAAGTTTGCCAACCCAGTCCTCCTGACTGTGACCCGTTGTTCCTCCCTGGAGACTTGCCTGGCATTGCTCTCTCCTGCCATCCTCTCCTTGCTCCCGTGCCTGCAGTCCAGGACCCTTCCTTGGGTTGTGAAAAGGTCCTGTCCGCACCCGAGCCCAGGCCCAAGGTCACCCCCCCCCCCCCAGACTGGGGAGCTCCCTCAAAGGCCACAGCAGCAGCCTAGCACTACATCTAGAGCTCTAACTCAAACAACTCCTCCCCAACTGGGCTGACCCTGAGTAGTTAAGGAGGTCTGCCCACTGCCAATCCAGGTTGGGGATTGGTCAGGGCTCCTTAGAATACCCCAGGCAGCTCCACCTCTCCTCTCCTCCTTCCTTTCCAGAAAATTCTAGAATATTCTAGAAAGAAGTGTGAGGTCTCAGTGATGCTGCCTGTGAGTCACCCAGCTCTTCCTGAGTCACTCCCAACCCAGATCAAAAACAAACAGGCCTAGCTGCCAGCCAGGCCTGAAATTTACCTACACTACAGAAAACCTGACTACTGTTACCCCACAACAGCTTGTTATGCGGCTCGCCTTATTCCGTAGTGAATAATGACAGACTAGAAATAAAAGCGTGAGAAATAATATTTGCTTTTGCAAATGTTTAATCCCGCGGTGTCTGACTTTTTTCTGCGTTATATATATCACCCAATTTAAAGAATTAGGCTGGCAAACCAAGATGAAAAGTCATATTTCTTCTCCCATTCTGCTCCTGCGTTCAGACAATGAGGGATGGCTGCGGAGAGTGACACCCTCCTATCCAACAAAGTAAGTCCAATATTAAAAGCCAGACTGTTGTTCTAATGTGCAAATTAATCCAAGCAGAAAGCGTGATTCACCACCGATAATGGTGATCAAATATTGCCGGAATGAAATGCGCCAGATGAGAGGAAGTTGCTATCTCATCTCTTATGACAGCACACATCATTACACCACCGGTTCAAAACAGCAAAATGTACCGAGCAATGGCGCAATTTATGTTCTGCCAACAAGTTTCCTTTTAACGCTTTCTAAACTAGAATGCGTCGTCCTAGGTGGAGGCCATTTACAAGAAAAGACAAGAAAATAAACAATTACCAAAAGTATTGGGACGTCTGCCTTTACACACACATGAACTTTAATGGCATCCCAGTCTTAGTCCGTAGGGTTCAATATTGAGTTGGCCCTCCCTTTGCAGCTATAACAGCTTCACCTCTTCTGGGAAGGCTGTCCACAAGGTTTAGGAGTGTCTATGGGAATGTTTGGCCATTCTTCCAGAAGAGCATTGGTGAGGTCAGGCACTGATGTTGGATGAGAAGGCCTGGCTCGCAGTCTCCGATCAAATTCATCCCAAAGGGATTCTATTGGGTTGAAGTCAGGACACTGTGCAGGCCAGTCAAGTCCCCCCCCCCCCAAACTTGCTCAACCAGGTCTTTATGGACCTTGGTTTGATGTGGCTGCGCTGATGAGGCTGCACTGATGAGGCTGCGCTGATGTGCACTGACAAGGCTGCACTGATGGGCACTGATGAGGCTGCACTGATGTGCACTGATGAGGCTGCACAGATGAGCACTGATGAGGCTGCACTGATGTGCACTGATGAGGCTGCACTGATGGACAAGTATTCTCTGCATACAACAAGCTTCCAAGCGCATGACTCAATAACCTGCTAACATTAATCACCACTGGGTTTTTATATTTTGCTAAATGAAAAAAGACCCAAAATTTTGAAAAAAAAACCACGTTTTTCTTAGCTTCTGTTATAATATTTTGCTAATCAATAATTTTTCTATTTCAGTGATGTGCATTGATGAGGCTGCACTGACGGGTACTGATAGACTGCACTGATGGGCACTGGTGAGGCTGCACTGATGGGTACTGATGAGGCTGCACTGATGGGCACTGATGAGGCTGCACGGATATGCACTGATGAGACTGCACTGATGGACACTGATGAGGCTGCACTGATGAGGCTGCACTGAAGTGCACTGATGAGGCTGTACTGATGGACACTGATGAGGCTGCACTGATGGGCACTGATGAGGTGCACTGATGGGCACTGATGAGGCTGTACTGATGGACATTGATGAGGCTGCACTGATGAGGCTGCACTGCTGGGCACTGATGAGGCTGCATTGATGGAAACTGATGAGGCTGCACTGATAGGCACTGATAGACTGCACTGATGGACACAGATGAGGCGGAACTGATGGGCACTGATTGACTTCACTGATGAGCACTGATGAGGCTGAACTGATGGGCTCTGATGAGACTGCACTATGGGCACTGATGAGGTTGCACTGATGAGGCTGAACTGATGGGTACTGATAGACTTCACTGATGGGCACTGATGAGGCTGAACTGATGGGCTCTGATGAGACTGCACTGATGGGCACTGATGAGGCTGAACTGATGGACTCTGATGAGGCTGCACTGATAAGCACTGATAAGGCTGCACTGATAAACACAGATGAGGTTAACTAGCAAGTCTGTTTACACGGGATCAGCTGTGATTGGCCCTTTGCTACGATCCAAGATCAGCTGTGTCATAAGGACAAAATGGTCACAGAGCGCGTCCGATGCCCCAGGGGGTGCATGGTGGGGGGGGGGGGGGGAACGTGGATCTGGGAGAACGTCCAACTAGGGAGCCATGCTGTAGCCATCTTTCGGCTATAGCGTGGTATTGAGGTGGTTAAGAAAAAGGGACAATTTGTTGAGGACATTGAGCTGAAGATGTTGGATAGGGAGGTCAGCTAATTCACAAAAAGCCTAAAAGAGCCCATCTGTGTCAACCACCCCTGAACAGCGGTGAGGGTCCTCACCAACATCTGTCATTGGCATATAAGATTTTTTTAACATCTCTGCCCCAGTGATGTGACTCTCACCTTCAGCCATGTAAATGGATGGATTACCAGCTATGGCAAACTTCCTGGCACTATGGAATACATTCACACTTCCCATCGATCAACATTTGCCTAGGCACATTGCATGGTGCCTGGATTACTGTGACTGTGGATATAAATGTTGGGGAATGTTCCTGGCACTTTAATACAACTCTGAATTGTCTTGAATAGTCTTTTCCATCACAGGAGAAGTCCAGTTGAATGTGAATAACTGCTACAAGCTCCATTTTACTATGAATAGATGGCACTGAAGGTTGTATGCTGAAAATCATATGCGTTTAGGAAACCGCATGCTTTCTATTGAAGCATATTGGGTGCTCTTGTCTGATGCCAACTCTGAAAGTTTAGGTTTTGAAAATATTTCTTTTAGCGTCTCAAGTGGGAGGAATAAGTCCCCATCATTGGTGTCAGTGGAAGGAATAATTCCCCATCATTGGTATCAGTGGGAGGAATAGTGCCCCATCATTGGGGTATCAGTGGAGGGAATAGTGCCCCATCATTGGTATTAATGGGAGGAATAGCGCCCCGTCATTGGTATCAGTGGGAGGAATAGTGCCCCATCATTGGTGTCAGTGGGAGGAATAATTCCCCATTATTGGTATCAGTGGGAGGAATAGTCCCCCATTATTGGTATTAGTGGGAGGAATAGTGCCCCGTCATTGGTATCAGTGGGAGGAATAGTGCCCCATCATTGGTATCAGTGGAGGGAATAGTGCCCCATCATTGGTGTCAGTGGGAGGAATAGTGCCCCATCATTGGTGTCAGTGGGAGGAATACTGTCCCATCATTGGTGTCAGTGGGAGGAATAGTGCCCCATCATTGGTATCAGTGGGAGGAATAGTGCCCCGTCATTGGTGTCAGTGGGAGGAATAGTGCCCCATCATTGGTATCAGTGGGAGGAATAGTGCCCCATCATTGGTATCAGTAGGAGAATGAGGGTCCAATCCAGCCTTTCTCAACCTTTTAAACACTGAGGAACCCTTGTAGTAATTCTCCGCTCTCCGGGAGCCCCTGCTAAAAATTAAAAATCTACAACTCATGATACATTAGTGTGATGGTCAATGGGAAGAATGCTCCTTACACTTGTGGTCATTGGGAAGAATTACCCCCTTACAGATAGCTAAGAAGATCAACGGTATCATTGGGAATTTATCTGAGAGGTAGAAATTGATCATTGCTCAAGGAACCCCTAGCAATCTCTGGAGGAACCCTAGGGTTCCACGGAACCCTGGTTGAGAAACCCTGGTCTAATCATTGGTATCAGTAGGAGAATGAGGGTCTAATCATTGGTATCAGTAGGAGAATGAGGGTCTAATCATTGGTATCAGTAGGAGAATGAGGGTCTAATCATTGGTATCAGTAGGAGAATGGGGGTCTAATCATTGGTATCAGTAGAATGGGGGTCTAATCATTGGTATCAGTAGGAGAATGGGGGTCTAATCATTGGTATCAGTAGGAGAATGAGGGTCTAATCATTGGTATCAGTAGGAGAATGAGGGTCTAATCATTGGTATCAGTAGGAGAATGAGGGTCTAATCATTGGTATCAGTGGGAGAATGAGGGTCTAATCATTGGTATCAGTAGGAGAATGAGGGTCTAATCATTGGTATCAGTAGGAGAATGAGGGTCTAATCATTGGTATCAGTAGGAGAATGAGGGTCTAATCATTGGTATCAGTAGGAGAATGAGGTTCTAATCATTGGTATCAGTATGAGAATGAGGGTCTAATCATTGGTATCAGTAGGAGAATGAGGGTCTAATCATTGGTATCAGTAGGAGAATGAGGGTCTAATCATTGGTATCAGTAGGAGAATGAGGGTCTAATCATTGGTATCAGTGGGAGAATGAGGGTCTAATCATTGGTATCAGTAGGAGAATGATAGTCTAATCATTGGTATCAGTAGGAGAACGAGGGTCTAATCATTGGTATCAGTAGGAGAATGAGGGTCTAATCATTGGTATCAGTGGGAGGAATAGTGTTCGGCCATTCATATTGGTATGGGTGGTGGGGGGGGGAGGGGTTAGGTCCTGAGGACTGAAGCAAAAAAAGGGCCACATCTGTTCCCAAGCTGCAATTTGGAGACCACCAACGCTGTATCTTGGCCTAGGCCAACAAGGCCCAGGCCTAGGGCGGCACTTTGCAGGGGGGCAGCACGAAAAGAGTCCCCGCCTGCTTGCACTTTTATTGCTGCCGGTATAATAATACAGGCAGGGCCGTGATCAGAGGAGGACAGCCCATACATCTGTGGAGGTCTGGGCATCCCGAAGGGCCCATGCGGCAGACCCCAACCAATTGAGTTGTTGTTGTGTAGGCAGCCGACGTTCCGCAACTGTGGGGGGCACGAGTTTATTCAGGCCTAGGGCAGCACAAAACCTAAATGCACCACTGGAGACCACTGGACCATAATGGTCATATTAATTTAACAGGTAACCTTAGTAGTTCTAAATAACAACAATTCTTGAAGGGATCGGAGAAATATGTAAAAGTGTTCCATTTCCAGCACAAAAAAAAGCAAAATCACACGACAGATTTCCAAATAAAAAAAAAAAAAATTTCCTCCTTTAAAAAGAAGCTTCAAAGCATCCATGAAATGTTCTTGAACCCGCTGTTGTGACATTACCTTTTGGCACGAGGTTGTCCTTTGTAAAATGTAATGCGTACCCCCAGAGAACGCGGGTTTATGGCCTTCAAACAACTGCATATCCTATTTATAATCTGCCATAAACTCTGACATTTATGCTGCCAGACTGAGCAAATTATATTTAAACCGTATTCCTCAAAGCATCCGTTAATGCGCGGTGGGATAAATCCGCTTCCTCCCTCGCTACTTTGAAACCAGCCAAGCTCTCACAACCGGCCGAAGCCGGCAGAACGGGGGGCGCGTGCCAAGACGAGAGAAGTCTTCCGCCCTTAATGGTTAAAACATGAATTAAATGGAAACTGGACATCAACGCGGCTAATCGATGGCTGAACATCCTGATCTGTTTTATTATTATGATTTTTTTATGCCCGTGTGATAGAGAGATTTATTGTTGTGGCGATGGAGGAAAGATCAATTATTCATGTTATAAATTAGAAAATGATTTACGACGGCAAGAAAATGATCATCAGTTGTAAGGTGAACACATTAATGATGCAGCAGAGCGAAGAGGTGCGGATTTATAAACCGGGCCTGCGTGCGCCATCGCAACTCAGCCGGCCAATCCCGGCTCTAAGAGGGATAAAGCTTCTAATCGGGGAAAGGTATCCGAGTTTTTACATTTTATTTTGGGGAAATTGTTTTTTTTTTATTATTATTTTCTTTTGCTATGCATTCAGCTATATTGTCAGACAGAATAATGGGATTAGAGCAGTGGCGGCCCATCCATAGAGGGCGCACGGGCGCCGCCCTGCCCATCCATGCGACCGGCACGTATATGTAGGGCGCCGGACTATGGATTCCAATTGGAGGGGTGTAAATTGCTCAAGCACCTGATTAGAGCCAGAGACTCTAATAGGCTTCAAAAAAGGGTGGGCCCGGGGCGCAGATCCCACCCAGTTGTGTGACGGTAGCGAATCATTTTTGCTATTTTCACACTACAATTTTTCCCAGCCACTCAGGAGGCAGGTCGTGAGACCTGTTCAGGGCTGGTGCAAGGGTTTTTTTGCCGCCCGCCCCCTTTGCTCCACCCTTGACTCCACCCCAGCCTCACCAGCGCCCATCAAATACAGCCTCACCAGCTCTAATCAATACAGCCTCACCGGTGCCCATCCAATACAGCCTCACCAGTGCCAATCAATACAGCCTCACCTGTGCCCATCAAATACAGCTTTACCAGCACCAATCAATGCAGCATCACCAGCTCTAATCAATACAGCCTCACCTGTGCCCATCAAATACAGCCTCACCAGCTCCAATCAATACAGCCTCACCTGTGCCCATCAAATACAGCCTCACCAGCTCCAATCAATACAGCCTCACCTGTGCCCATCAAATACAGCCTCACCAGTGCCAATCAATACAGCCTCACCTGTGCCCATCAAATACAGCTTTACCAGCACCAATCAATGCAGCATCACCAGCGCCAATCAATACAACCTTACCTGTGCCCATCAAATACAGCCTCACCAGCACAAATCAATACAGCCTCACCTGTGCCCATCAAATACAGCCTCACCAGCGCCAATCAATACAGCCTCACCTGTGCCCATCAAATACAGCTTTACCAGCACCAATCAATATAGCCTCACCTGTGCCCATCAAATACAGCCTCACCAGTGCCAATCAATACAGCCTCACCTGTGCCCATCAAATACAGCCTCACCAGCGCCATTCAATATAGCCTCACCTGTGCCCATCAAATACAGCTTTACCAGTCAATGCAGCATCACCAGCACCAATCAATACAACCTTACCTGTGCCCATCAAATACAGCTTCACCAGCACAAATCAATACAGCCTCACCCGTGCCCATCAAATACAGCCTCACCAGCGCCAATCAATACAGCCTCACCTGTGCCCATCAAATACAGCCTCACCAGGGCCAATCAATACAGCCTCACCTGTGCCCATCAAATACAGCTTTACCAGCACCAATCAATGCAGCATCACCAGCACCAATCAATACAACCTTACCTGTGCCCATCAAATACAGCTTCCCCAGCACCAATCAATGCAGCCTCACCAGCGCCAATCAATACATCCTCACCTGTGCCCACCAAATACAGCCTCACCAGCGCCAATCAACATAGCCTCACCTGTGCCCATCAAATACAGCCTCACCAGGGCCAATCAATACAGCCTCACCTGTGCCCATCAAATACAGCTTTAGCAGCACCAATCAACGCAGCATCACCAGCACCAATCAATACAACCTTTCCTGTGCCCATCAAATACAACCTCACCTGTGCCCCTCAAATATAGCCTCGCTAGCGCCAATCAATACAACCTCACCTGTGCCCATCAAATACAGCCTCACCAGTGCCAATCAATACAGCCTCACCTGTGCCCATCAAATACAGCTTCACCAGCGCCAATCAATACAGCCTCACCTGTACCCATCAAATACAGCTTCACCAGCGCCAATCAATACAGCCTCACCTGTACCCATCATATACAGCTTTACCAGTACCAATCAATACAGCCTCACCTATGGGTCACAATGTGCCGTCCAGCCCCTGATCTCCATGCCCCATGACATGCCAGGATGCATCCTGCACAGCGCCCTCCACGTGGGGGTGAGGGGCAGCTATGGTGCTGGCCAGTGACATTAGTGACATGCATAACATTCCAGGGGTGGGGTGGCTGAATGGGAGGTGGTGCTGCCAGCCGCAGCTCTCCTCTCCACTTCCCCACTTCACTGACACGATCGAGGCAGAGCTGCCTCCGGGGGGGCTGCTCCTCTTCAATTCTTGACTGCACTGATAACATGATTGAGGCAGCTGCAAGCCACGGCTCTCCTCTCTGATGACATGAATCAATGCAGAGCAGCCAGTGACAGATCAACAGTGGCCAGACGCCCTAGGCGGCAGTGCGCCCTAGGCGGCTGCCTACTCTGCCTAGTGGTAGAGCTGACCCTGGACCTGTTTCCCGATCCTATTGGATGCCTAGCGCTAAGGAGCAACAGGAAGAAGACACACGGGCACAGGGGGAGCGGACACCCGCATCCCATCCCGGGAGAGGAGGAGAGGACACCTCTGCATGCCAGCCCTAGAACAGGTAGGTGCCGCGACGCCGTCCTCCTGAAGGAGTTGATGTCAGTATCATGCCGCGGGGAGGGGGTGGGGGGGGGTGGCTGGTGTGTGTCATGCCGCAATGTGTGTAATCTGCGGGGGTTGTTATCATTGTCATGGCGCGGTCTGCCCTGCTGTCAGTGCCGCCCCCCCCCCCCCCTAAAAGAAAAAACCCACCAGCCGCCACTGGATTAGAGTCAGCTATGCGTGTGGCTGCGGGAATCGCATCTGTTCTCGCACCCGCAACCACCCGCAGCCAAATCACGCTGCTCTTAGGAGATGCGTGGGGCTGTCATTCATTCTGAATGGCAACCCAATGATATCAGCATGCAGCGCGTTTGCAGGCATGGGAACGACAGGGAAATCGCATTGGTCAAAAAAAAAAAAAATGTGATTTTGCTGCAGCCCCATTCTTGAAAAGGTGCTGCCCACGGCAGCAAACCCCGGCACCCAAAAATGCTAAGGTGTGAACCTAGCGTTAAATTCTGGAAGGTTTTACCCCCTTCATGGCCAAGCCATTTTTTGCTATTTAGCTATTATTTTAACCTCTTTGCGACCGCACTGTAGCCGATTCACGTCTACAGCGCGGTCAAACATTGCCAGGAGGAGATCTATTGACATCCTCCTGTGATGGTGCTTCCTGGGCGCCCCCTGCGGCATGCATCAGCATTGATCTGTGATCGCTGTGTCCTTCACAGATCGGGGTAAAGATCACAGTGGCCAATCACAGCTGATCACAGTGTAAACAGGATTTGCTGGTTATTAGCAATCCTCTCCTCATGCTGACAGAGCAAGAGTAGAGGAGGGTATATAAAAGGCAATCCACACAGGGGGCATCTACACTGATTCTGATCGGTTTAGCCCCAACAGTTCCCACCAGTGCTGCCTGTCAGTGCCCAGCAGTGCTGCATATTAGTGCAGCCTTATAAGTGCTTCCTCATCAGTGCCCACCAGTGCAGCCTCATCAGTGTCCATCAGTGCAGCCTCTTCAGTGTCCATCAGTGCAGCCTCATCAGTGTCCATCAGTGCAGCCTCATCAGTGCCCACCAGTGCAGCCTCATCAGTGGCCATCAGTGCAGCCTCATCAGTGTCCATCAGTGCAGCATCATAAGTGCTTCCTCATTAGTGCCCACCAGTGCAGCCTCATCAGTGTCTATCAGTGCAGCCTCATCAGTGCCCATTAGTGCAGCCTCATACGTGCTTCCTCATCAGTGCCCACCAGCCTCATCAGTGTCCATCAGTGCAGCCCCATCAGTGTCCAAAAGTATGATAAAAAAATTAATTTGGGTACAGTGTTGCATGACCGCGCAATTGTCATTCAAAGTGTGAGAGCGCTGAAAGCTGAAAATTGGCCTTGGCAGGAAGGGGGTGAAAGTCTCCAGTAGGCAAGTGGTTAACTAGTAATTGTGCAATGCAATACTGCACCCAATCATTGATATAATTTTATTCACACAAATAGAGCTTTCTTTTGGTGCCATTTGATCACCACTGCATTTTTTTGCTGATTTTTTTTTTTTTTGCGATATACAGTGCCTTGAAAAAGTATTCATACCCCTTAAAATGTTCCACATGTTATCACGTTACAACCAAAAACGTAAATGTATTTTATTGGGATTTTATGTGATGGACCGACACAAAGTGTCTCATAATTGTGATGTGGAAGGAAAGTGATAAATATTTCACATTGTGACTCATCAGTCCAGAACACCCGCTGCCATTTTTCTGCACCCCAATTCCTATGTTTTCCTGCATGGTTCATTCTCTTAGCCATGTTTACATTCCTATGCAGGAACACATGGGAATTGGGGTGCAGAAAAATGGCAGCAGGCGTTCTGGACTGATGAGCCACAATGGGAAATATTTGGCTGTAGCAGGAGGCAGATTGTTGGGAGAAGGGCTGGAGAGCGGTACAATGAGTGTCTGCAGCCAACTGTGAAGCATGGCGGAGATTCCTTGCAAGTTTGGGGCTGCATTTCTGCAAATGGAATTGGAGAATTGGTCAGGATCAATTGTGCCCTCAATGCTGAGGAATACAAACAGATACTTCTCCATCATGCCATACCACATCAGGGCGACAGAGGATTGGCCCCAAATGTATTCTGCAGCAGGGCAACCACCCCAAACATACAACCGATGTCATTAAGAACTTTCTGCAGTGTAAAGAAGAACAAGGAGTCGTGGAAGTGATGGTTTGGCCCCCACAGAGCCCTGATCTCACCATCATGGAGTCTGGGATAACATGAGGAGACAGAAGGATGGGAGGCAGCCGACATCCTCAGAAGATCTGTGCTTAGTTCTCCAAGGTGTACACAGAACAACCTACCTGCCGAGTTCCTTCAAAAACTGTGTGCAAGTCAACCTAGAAGAAGGCAAAGGGGGGACCCCAAATATTAATCGGATTTGGATTTCTCTTCATTTACTTTCCATTTTGTTCATTGATCAAAATATACTTGTAACACATCGATTTCTGAAAGCTTTTTTTATTTACAGCAGGGGTCTCCAAACTTTACTTTACTGTCCTTCAGACTTTAGGGGGGCCGAAAGTTGGTGTCAGTAGGAGGAATAGTGCTCCATCATTGGTGTCAGTGGGAGGAATAGTGCCCCATCATTGGTGCCAGTGGAGGGAATAGTGCCCCATCATTGGTATCAGTAGGAGGAATAGTGCCCCATCATTGGTGTCAGTCGGAAGAATAGTGCCCCATCATTGGTATCAGTGGAGGGAATAGTGCCCCATCATTGGTATCAGTAGGAGGAATAGTGCCCCATCATTGGTGTCAGACTATGGTTACTACCCCGTGATAAGAAGGCTGACTGTGGTTACTAC
>BLSH010474519.1:0-10603 GCA_018402905.1 Glandirana rugosa | reverse complement strand
GACTAGGGTAGTTCAGATCACACCTGCATCTGCTATAACTAACATATACCCTTTCCTTCCCCCCACACCTTTTTCTTCAATAATGGCACCAGAAACTGCATTGGGATTAAATGGCCAGTTCGCCCTTTTATTAACCACTTGCCGACCGCCGATCGGCATCTGACAGCGACAAAGTGGTTCGTTATCGCAAAACGCCGTCATACGACGGCGGCTGCGATAACGCTCACTGTGTTCGGGGAGGGCCAGGGAGCGGGT
Organism: Glandirana rugosa; assembly: GCA_018402905.1. Lineage (NCBI taxonomy): Eukaryota > Metazoa > Chordata > Amphibia > Anura > Ranidae > Glandirana > Glandirana rugosa. The sequence continues at coordinate 10,348 of BLSH010474519.1, read as the reverse complement.
GCGGCGGCTTCGATTGCCGCCGGCTACCCGCGATGGCCCCCCCGGAGCGAATGAGCGGAGGTCCGTGTATGTAAACACGGACCTCCGCTCTGTGTGAGGGGGAAGGGCTGTGATCACAGCCTTCATTTACGTGAAGGCTGTGATCGCTTCCCTTCCCCAGATAGGCAGTCCCCCTTACAGTTAGAACACGCCCAGGGAACATAGTTAACCCTTAGCGCGCCCCCTGCAGGTTAACCCCTTCACTGCCAATGGCATTTACACAGTAATCAGTGCATTTTTATAGCACTGATCGCTGTATAAATGCCAATGGTCCCAAAAAAGTGTCAAAACGTTCCGACATGTCCGCTGCAATATCGCAGTACCGCAAAAAATCGCAGATCGCTGCCATTTTTAGTAAAAAATAAAAAAAAAATAAAAACCCCAGAAATGAATTCTCATCATCCGTAAACGCGACCACTTTTGCGCAAACCAATCAATAAACGCCGATTGCGATTTTTTTTATCGCAAATATGAGGAAGAATATAAATCGGCCAAAAACAGTGAAAAAAAATGGTTTTTTATATTTTTTTTTGGATTTGTATTCTAGCAAAAAGTAAGAAATTTGTGTTTTTTTGCAAAATTGTCGCTCTTCTTTTGTTTATAGCGGCGATCAGAAATGACGCAGCGGTGATCAAATACCACCAAAAGAAAGCTCTATTTGTGGGAAAAAAAGGACGCAAATTTCGTTTGGGTACAACGTCGCACGACCGCGCAATTGTCAGTTAAAGCGACGCAGCGCCGAATCGCAAAAAGGGCTCCGGTCCTAAAGCTGGAAATCCTTCCGGGGCTGAAGTGGTTAAACCAAACACAATTTTACATCAGCATTATAACCACATAAAGAAAGGAAGAAAGAAAAGTTGCAGATCCTTGATGGCACCATCTCGTACAACTCTGGAATCTGTGATACCCTTAAGTTAGGTCCTGTCCCCAGCCGCCACCACCGCCTCAAGGACGATCCTAACTGACCACAGACTCCTTACCACCTAACCCACCCGGTCAATCTGAACTGGAACCAGACTAACCGGAGGACTCCACATCTGAGATGGGTCCCACCGTTTCACCAATATACCATATTTACACCTTCGTCAAGGACCCCAACCGCCAACCAACCCTTAATAAGAACCTCGGCCTAAATCTCATGCATAGGGAGGGTGGGAGGGCGCTTCTTTGCAATGTCCTGATGCAAGTGACTACCCCTATTACTCCACCCTTCAACTACACTATCCAGCACACCCCATTCGCCATCCAATCAGGTAAGACCCCTAAACCTCCTCGGCCAAACCCCTTTTTCAAACCTTTTCTGCCTGGTCTTCCTTCCACCCCTGTCATGTATTTACTACGCCTATCATTTCATTCCTGCTCCATTCATTTCTGTACACATTGAGGTCATTTCTTCATCCAGAGAAGGTTAGAAGATCTCAAAGTGTTCATAAAACACTCATGTACAAGCTAAATGTTTATAGACGTCAATATATGATCTGTGCCTAACCGTATTCTGGGAGAATCTCGTAGGAAGATTATTTCATCCTGTCACCTGAGGTTGTCGGTATACGGAAATGGAGTACAAATGTTGCGTTCATACACAGCATATCGGGCAAAGGACAGAATGAACACGATGCTTGGAAAGGAACAGATTAACATCCAAGAGCAGGGTGTTCTAGAAATATCCTAAGGTCCTGGACACTTAAACTGACATTACAGCCTCCGTTTGTGTTAAAGTGGAACTGAACTCTCTTACGCAATATGAACTCTGTGTAATTCCTATGCTGCTATCATTAGTAAATGGATAGGAAGGGAGATTAGATTTACTTGTTTTATACTTTTTTTTTACATACTGTATCTTCAGTTGGCCAAAGTTATGTCATACAGCCCAGGAGTCTTCATGGGAGGAGCAGATGAGGGGCTTTCTCATACATCCCAGGAGTCTTCATGGGAGGAGCAGATGAGGGGCTTTCTCATACATCCCAGGAGTCTTCATGGGAGGAGCAGATGAGGGGCTCTCTCATACATCCCAGGAGTTTTCATAGGAGGTGAAGACAAGGGGCTCTCTCATACATCCCAGGAGCAGCCTAACCTGAACCAGTGAGCTCTTCAATTGTTTTTGTCATGTCAGGGGTGCAGCTTAAAGACCTGTAGCTATAGCAGTAGAGAGGCTCCCACCGACCAGCTGGATAGGTACACAAGTAGGTCACCCTGGCAGATGAAGAGGGCTCACTCGGGCACCAGAGCTCCTGATGGTGGAGATGGGTTTTGCTGCATGTTAGTCACAGTCCTCAGGATCGCCCCACCAGGAGGTGAGCAAGCCGGGGTCCAGTAGCAGATATAGCAGGTAAGGATCAAATAGAAGCATAGTCAGTAACAAGCCAAAGGTCAGTAACAAGTGGTTGCAGGTTGGGATCAAGCAGAATTATAGTCAAGGAACAAGGTCAGTAATAAGTGGTAGGAGAAATATGGAAGGTGTCATAGCTGTTTGTTCCAGCATCCTGGTTTTGGCTGTGGCATAGTCCTTGTCTGTCTGTCCACCTGCAAGGTAATTGATTGTGGCCTGTTGCTGGGTGCAGACCAAACCTGATCTAAGCCAGCCAAGCCTGCAGTTTCATGCTTGGATATCGACTATTTTGTGAACTCTGCTTGCCTTTTGACTTCGGATTTTGACCCTGACTATTCTGAAACTTGCCTGTCTGCCAACCGCAAGTACCTGTTTGCTTTGCTCAGTTTGTGCCTGCTCTGAATGGTAGCCAGGCACTATAGCATTGTGTATAAGTCCTGGGGGCAACTGAGTACCAATAGGCCTGCTTTCCTTATGAGAAAGGGGGCTGCTATAGGTGAATAACACAGAAGCCAGCTATAGTGTATGACCACCTGCGTTAGAGGTAAGCATGATAGAAAGCAGAAGGCGTGACAAGAGCGAGATAATATCTGAAGAGAGCACAATAATCTGGCAAACAGGAGGTACAAGTGCATGGCTTAAATAGGAAGTTAATGGGAGGAGCAAAGGGTTCAATGTTCACCAGAAACAAGGTTCAAGGCAAGATTGTCCAAGGAATTGCCCAGGGTGCTGTCCAGCATCTCAGGTGGCTCATAAAGAATGGATACACCGAGACACAGCAGAGGTTGCAGGTTCAGATCCGGATCCTGACAGTTTTTGTCCTCTCGCTACTTTGTATGAAGTCACATCGAAGTTCGGCGCCTCTTGGATGTTTTTTTTTTTTTGTTTGTGAGATGGGCACCAGAGCTGCACTCATAGGGGTGTTACCAGGCTCCGTCATAGGCGGCTGCAGTTGGATTATTTTAGACCAGCACACACATATATAAGATATTATATTTCATAATGTTCTCTGAATATCCCTGAAAGATAATCGCTTTTTAGCATTCATCTCATAATGTGAGACATCTCTCTTTAACATGAAAACATTGGCGCGCTTGCCTCCATTTTCCTGCTTTCCATTCCGCAGTCTCTAATTTTATTGTCCCCAGACATGGTGGGAACCTCTGCCCAGGCTCCGATACAAACTGATTTGTAACAAAGCCGGCGAGTGTGACTACAGATTCAATTGTTTGCGTCTCAGGAAAAGCGAGGTGTGGGAGTACTTAAGGGAAATTTTTAATTGCCCAGAAAAGAACATGTCTAGTTCACATTTCTTCTATAAATCTCTTCTATCATTATCCAGTTCAGCAGAGTAGTCTGGAGTGCTGGGAAAAGTCTATAATTTACAGTTCCACTTCTGAAACTATCCAGGTAGAGTGAATAAAAATCTATACCTACCGCAGGCATTGTTATAATGGTGTACAGAAGGATTTTATAGGACACAGCCCACCAAGGGATACTCCACTTTCATGGAAAAAAATATACCGAAAAAATAAAAATAAAATAATAATAATATAACATATATGGTAAAATGGTACTGACGATTGCGCGGTCATGCAACGCTGTACCCAAATGAAATTTATATATGTTTTTTTACACAAATAGAGCTTTCTTTAGGTGGCATTTGATAACCACTGGATTTTGTATTTTTTGGAATATAAATAAACAGCAGACCTAAAATTAAAAATAAATAAATAAATAAATATTTTTGTCCTTTCTGCTACAACATATAAAAAAAATGTAAAAAGTCAAATTTCTTTATAACGTTTGACCAAAATGTATTCTGCTGCATGTCTTTGATAAAAAAAAAAAAAAAATCCCAATAAGTGATTATAGATTGGTGTACATAAAATTTATAGCGCCTACAAACTATAGTATATACTGTATAATGTAATTTATTATTATTTTTTATACTACTAATAGCGGTGATCAGCGATTTATAATGGGAGGTGAAGACAAGGAGCTCTCTCATGCATCCCAGGAGCAGCCTAACCTGACCCAGTGAGCTCTTCAATTGTTTTTGTCATGTCAGGGGTGCAGCTTAAAGACCTGTAGCTATAGCAGTAGAGAGGCTCCCACCGACCAGCTGGATAAGTACACAAGTAGGTCTCCCTGGCAGATGAAGAGGGCTCACTCGTGCACTCGGGCACCAGAGCTCCTGATGGTGGAGATGGGTTTTGCTGCATGTTAGTCACGGTCCTCAGGATCGCCCCACCAGGAGGTGAGCAAGCCTGGGGCCAGTAGCAGATATAGCAGGTAGGGATCAAGTAGAAGCATAGTCAGTAACAAGCCGAAGGTCAGTAACAAGTGGTTGCAGGTTGGGATCAAGCAGAATTATAGTCAAGGAACAAGGTCAGTAATAAGTGGTAGTTGAAATATGGACGGCGTCATAGCTGTTTGCTCCAGCATCCTGGTTTTGGCTGTGGCATAGTCCTTGTCTGTCTGTCCACCTGCAAGGTAATTGATTGTGGCCAGTTGCTGGGTGGAGACCAAACCTGATCTAAGCCAGCCAAGCCTGCAGTTTCATGCTTGGATATCGACTATTTTTGTCCTTTCTGCTACAACATATAAAAAAAATGTAAAAAGTCAAATTTCTTTATAACGTTTGACCAAAATGTATTCTGCTGCATGTCTTTGATAAAAAAAAAAAAAAAAATCCCAATAACTGATTATAGATTGGTGTACATGAAAGTTATAGCGCCTTCAAACTATAGTATATACTGTATAATGTAATTTATTATTATTTTTTATACTACTAATAGCGGTGATCAGCGATTTATAATGGGACTGAAATAGTGCAGCGGGCAAACTAAAACTTTGAAAAATGTATTTATAACCACTTCAACTCTGGAAAGGTTTTACCCCCTTCATGACCAGGGCATTTTTTTCTATTTGGCACTGCTAACCAGTTGCCGACCACCCGCAGTGGCATGACGACGGCAACTTGGCTCCTAATCGCAAACCTCCGCTCGCTGTGTTCCGGGTGGGCCAGGGAGCAGGTAGGGCGGACTCGATCTCTGCCGGCTACCTGCGATCAGTGACAGAATGGGGGTCCGTGTATGTAAAAACGGATCTCCGTTCTGACAGAGGGGGAAGGGCTGTGATCACAGGCTCCCTATATATGGGAGCCGCAATCACTCTCCTCCCCCAGCCAGCCCAGCCCCCATACAGTTAGAACACACTGAGGGAACACAGTTAACCCTTAGAGCACCCCCTGCAGGTTAACCCCTTCACTGCCAGTGACATTTACACACATGCTATATGTCTTTGATAAAAAAAAACCCCAATAAGTGTTTATTGATTGGTGTGCATGAAATTTATAGCGCCTACAAACTATGGTATATATACTGGAATTTTTTTTTTTTGTAATACCACTAATAGCGGTGATCAGCGACTTATAATGGGACTGCAACAGTGCAGCGGGCAATCTAAAACATTAATATTATTAACCAATTCAACTTCATGAACTTCATGGCTAGACCATTTTTTGCTATTTAGCACTGCGCTACTCTAACTGCCAATTGCGCGGTCATGCATCGTCGTACACAAATTATATTTATATAATTTTTCTCACACAAATAGAGCTTTCTTTTGGTGGTATTTGATCACCACTCGATTTTTTATTTTTTGATAAACAAAAAAAGAAAGAAAATTGTGAAGAAAAACCCTGATATTTTCTACTTTTTGTTATAAAACATCCAATGAAATCAAATTTCTTCATAAATTTGGGCCACAATGTATTCTGCTACATGGCTTTGGTGAAAATAACTAAAATTACTGTATATTATTTTTTTAAACTTTTATTAAGGGATTCTACACGTTGACAGACATAAAAATACAGTTAGTTTCAATTACATAACCAAAATATGGTCAGCAATGATCAGAAATGCCAATAGACAATCTTATCAATCAGCAATAATATTGCTCAGAGAAAAACCATTATACATTAAAAAAACACTCATCGCCATCAGTCTAGGCAAATTAAGATAAAAAAGCAAGTGGTCCGCAAAAATAGACATAACAGCGATACATTACACAGTGTATTTACTGTTAAGGCCATCCATTTCAAAAACTTAAAAGAAAAAAAAAAAAAGAGGGACAGAAAGAAAAAAAGAAGAGGGAGGGACAAATATAGCAGGGATATGCAATTAGCGGACCTCCAGATGTTGCAAATCTACAAGTCCCATGAGGCATAGCAAGACTCTGACAGCCACAAGCATGGCACCAGAGGCAGAGGCATGATGGGGCTTGTAGTTTTGCAACAGCTGGAGGTCCGCTAATTGCTTATCCCTGAAATATAGTATTAAAACATTTTTTTAAATGTTTTAAAACAAAGATACTTTTTATTTATTCAGGAAAGAAAGTAGCCGGGGGGAAGCGGAAAACTCCAACCATGGGGTCCATATGTAGCACCCTCCAGCTAGTGTGCTAGTTGTATATAATTAGTTGTTAGAGGAGATAAACTGGTTTGGCCTGGGCTGAATCTGGGTCAGGGTTGAATGGCTCAGGGAGGCTGGATGACTCGGCAAGCAGCATCTCTGGTGCCTTCCCCTGTTTTCTGGAACCTTGGAGAAGCTTCGAGATATAGTGGGCAGAGGCTAGGAGGAGCTGCTTGGCATATTTATGAGGGCCTTAACCAATCCTCAGCAAATGGGCAGGCAGTGGACAGGCCACCTCATAGATGGGCATCAGTCATTGCAGCAGAGGCAGTCTGGTGGAAGATGGAGATGAAGTGTGCCCCCTAGTCTGTGGGGGGTGACCTCGGGCCTAAGGCCCTTGTGCTGGATGGATCCCCTACAACACACAGATGATCCCTGTCCTGGAGGCAAAGGTGCAAGAAGAGGACAGCAGGAGCAGGACAGCTTGGGAGATCTCCTGAGAAGTCAGCTGTGTGGGCTGGTGAGTGTGCAGTCTGGGAGTACTCTGGAGAAGTTAGCCAGGTGGGCAAGTGAAAGAGGCATCTGCAGCCAGATGGGTTGGCAGTACCTGAAAGGTGGTGCTGGGAGCAGTAGCCACAGGGATGTATGCTGGACACTGGCTTTTTTCTCTACACACCAAAGGGGTCTTGGGTTCTTGCCTATAACAGGCCGTTGCTCAAAATGTGACTGAGTGCTGTGTCAGAATCACCATCAGGGTGCCAGAGGAGTACTGCAAGCGAGTGCTGGAGGAAGCAAAGCAGTGGATATAGACTGTATATAGGAAAAGTTGTCCCTAGAATTCTTCTGAAGTCAAATGGGCATCCATAATTCCAAATCCCCATCCAAGTTCTAATCCCTCCAATAAATAATCAAAAGCAAGTACTGGCCTGTTTTCTGGCTCTGGGAGACTGTGAAAATGTAGTGTGCCTGGCTGTGTAGGGTGGGGGATCCCATTCTACTTATGACTCCTGAGGGGGTCTGCTACACATATACCCCAAACATAGAATAATAATTCTCATTAGCTACCGCTATCAGTTCCTAAATCCACATGATATTGTTCAATTCTGCCACCCATACACGTATTGTAGGGATTGTGGGAGATTTGCAGTGTCTGTGAATCAGAGATCTAGCCGCCATTAACAAAAACCTGAATATTACCTTTTTAATAGATTTAATTGAACCAGGGAGGCCACTTTTGGGGTCTCTGGGCATTTTTTGCCCATAGTAAAATAACTAGGCTGAAATATAGCCAACCAAAATGGTTTTCATCCTGGGCAGGACCACCACATGTGGAGATGTGTTTTACCTGACTCTCTACATCTCCAGCATCAATCCGGTAAAGATGGGGTGATCTTATGTAGCATGGTAGGACAACGATACCATCTGGTTAAAAGTTTGAGTTGGAATGGTTTAACCCAATTCTCAGGGGAAGGGTTGATACGTAATTCTTGCTCCCAATTTCGAGTGTTAAAAGGGACGATCAGGATAAGCGTGGGACAAAAGGATGCCATACAGTTTAGAAAGAGCATGTGGGCATTTCAAATCTGAAAGGCACAACTCTTCCAACAAGGCCAGGTCTCCATGGAGCAGCTCTTTAGCTAGATTGTCATAGAAATGGCAGAGTTGGAAATACTGAAACCTCTGTGTAGCCCAGGCCCCTAACCTCTGAAAAGCCAATGGTGACTAGGGATGGGTGAACGGTTCGGCCTGAGCATAAGTTCGGGCTGAACTTCCGTTGTTCGCCCAATCCCCGAATTTAGAACATTATGGGGTGTTTGGCGCGACTTTGGCACCGCCGAACGCCCCATAATGCATAGTGCACAGACGGCGAACAAAGCTCCTCCTCCATGGGAGGGCTGCCGCCTTCTGCGCTCGCCGTTTTGACAGTTTTATTTAAAGTGAAGGGCTGGGTCACCTGGTGTTTCCCTCACTCTCCATTCTCAGCCAAGCACCTGGTTACATACAAGTTAATTATTATTGTTTATTTTTTTTTCAGGGTGCTCCAAAGGTGCTCTGAAGGGGTTTCCAATATTACTGAAGGCTTTCTAAGTTACTATGCAATTAATACTACGCAATCTCACATTTAGGTAGAATAACTTTGCCTAAGTACAAGTTTCACCTTCATTTTTATTCATTATGCCGGTAAAATTGAAATGTTGTTTCATTATTCACAAAACAGCGTGATTCTGAAAAATTGCACAGCTGTATTCATGCCCCCGAGCTGTACGAGTTGTATTTACACATCTTGTATTTCTCCTTTTCTTGTTTCCTTCTTTCTTTCACATAAGGTAAGTTCACACATACAGTCTTCATATTTCCAGTATTTTCTATCATTTCTTTTTTTCATGTCTTTTTATGCATTTTGAAGAGTTTTTTTTAATGCGTGCCTTGTTGGGTTCTGTGCAATTCATCTGACCTCTATGGCAGTGAATTAAAAAAAAAAATCTAAAAAAATATATCTTTCAGTAATTTAAAGAGAATGGTGAGTGCAAATGAAAATTTGTGAATAATAGTCCCATTGCAGCACAAGATCCATCATGAATTTTAATGCTTTTTCAGATATAGCTATATAGTTAGTCAGGTTGAAAAAAGACGCAAGTCCATCTAGTTCTACCAATAAAAGAGAAATTAAATCATAAAATCCCATATACACAATCCTATACCCACAGGGGATCCAGAGGAAGGCAAAACTCCCAACAAAGCCAATGATCCAATTTGTTCCAGCAGGGGGAAAAAATTCCTTCCTGATCCCCGAGAGGCAATCAGATTCACATTGGATCAACTTTACCTAAAAATGTCAGTAGTCAGTTGTATTATTTACATTAAAGAATCCAGGCCTTTTTTAAAGCAATCTACTGAGCTGGAGAGAACCGCCTCCGGAGGGAGTCTATTCCACATTTTCAAAGCTCTTACTGTGAAGAAATCTTTCCATACTTGGAGATTACATTTGGATGCACAAAACTTTATGTTGTCTGATTTCCTTTACCTTCAACTATGTAGTGCCAGGGCCTGCCTGATTGCATAAACATTGAAAGTGTTTAGGTTTGACCTCATATTATATGGTTTCAGTAAATCTAAAGGAAAAAAAAACTAAATAAGATTGTATAGTGTGTATCCAGCTTGAATCTCTTTTCCTCCAGACGTGAAGAGCGCCCCTTGTCCTCTGTGATGTGATGATCTTAAAGTGAATAACTGAACACCAAGTTCACTATATGGACCACTTATGTATTTATACATGGAGATCTTAGCCCCCCCTATGTATTTATACATGGAGATCATATCCCCCTTATGTATTTATACATGGAGATCATATCCCCCTTATGTATTTATACATGGAGATCATAACACCCCTTATGTATTTATACATGGAGATCATATCCCCCTTATGTATTTATACATGGAGATCATAACACCCCTTATGTATTTATACATGGTGATCATATCCCCCCTTATGTATTTATACATGGAGATCATATCCCTCCTTATGTATTTATACATGGTGATCATATCCCCCCTTATGTAT
>BLSH010474513.1:74958-92719 GCA_018402905.1 Glandirana rugosa | reverse complement strand
CCTTTGGCCCAGGATTGGGCCCCATTGTCCCCGCCTCAGCCCCGGGTTGGACGCCACTCTGGGTGCCCACTGTCCCATGGATACTTGTTGGGACAATTGTGAAGCTGACATGTAAGAACACCCTCATAGGCTTTTTTCTTTTTACCAAAGATCGTTTCACATGTAATTTACTAATACACCCTCTGTATTATCTATATCCATAGACTAATTGTGATATGATACTCCTGACGAGAGGACGGATCCTCGAAACGTGTAGAGTATTGTGTATAGTGCAACACCTTGAACGGCATAGCATACAATTGCTGTGCATCTGTTTTCATTTATGTCACTATGTACCCATTATGATCAATTGTCAGCCTTATGTTATTGTTCTGTTACTTGAATCTATTGTCAGCTGTTTCATGATATTATCCTTCATGTGTACAATAAACGTATTCATTATATCCATCTAATCCACGTACTTGTTCCTTGATGCATTTGCTACTTGATGTAACTTTGCAATGGCTTGCCTCACTCAAAGTCCCAACGACCGCCTTTTTTTTCTTTTTTATGTATACCATAATTAGAGATGCAGGCTCGCCATTGGTGGGAGTGCCAGATCATATATCTTTATTTATGCTGGATACTGAATTTTTGCTACACAGCTAAAGGGCCTTGGGTTTCTGCCTGTAAAGGGCTATTGCTAAAGTCTAAGTGCTTTGTGTCAGATTAACCATCAGTGTGCCAGCTGAAGTTCTGCAACCAAGTTAGTGCTGGAGGAAGAGAATGAGGTGTATATAGACTGTACATAGGAGTAATTGCCCCTGAAATAGTTTGAAGTCTAGTTGGCATCCTATAATACCCCTACTCCCCATCCAGGTTCTAATCCCTAATCTAATACACACATTTCTTATGTATAGAATGCACCACAGGAAAAAAACTCAGTAGCCTTGCTTCATCAAGACGTAGAGGCATTTTGAAGCAACCATTGTCTCTGGTATAACAAAGTTTCCACCAATTACCCTATGAAAAAGAATAAGTTGTATACTTACCTGTTTGGTGGGTAGACATGTATTTATTTGTTCTCTTGGGAAGGTTTGGGTGCTGCTCCTCTCATTGCACTAGTTGCTTTCTACAGTACCGGGCGGGGGGCATTGTTTCAATCACGATCATCTTTGGATGTGATTTCTAATTGTTATGATGATCCATTCATATAACCAAATATCAATACAGTTTTGATCACCTGTAATGTTTTGTGTTGCCTTATGTGGCTTTGTTTCTTTTTTGGATGTTCGACCTGACCTTCTGAGTTAGTCTTCAAAGTTCCTAGAGTGTAAAATCAGATTAGGGTAAATTTGTAATTATAAATCTTTGCACATTGGATTATATACAGAGATTATTTCAACATAATGTTCTGCCATATGTGTTTCCAAGAAGATTATGATATTCACTGTATCATTTCAATCCTCGTGTGTTCAGGGCTGTTCTGGATAGGAGACTGTCACACATGCATGACGTTGTAAAGTTAAAAAAGAAAAGAAAAAGTATTTAAAGTATTTAGTGTATATTTAGTAACTGTAGCTATAGCAGAGCCTATAAATCTTATAACCAGAAAGTTAGATTTTAAATGAAAACTTGATAAAGCCTAAAAAGATACAGGCTTAGCTAAAAGGTGTAGAAAACATGCAGTATAATTATTCTTCAGCAAATTCTGAATGTTAATAACATTACCATGGATTCTCTTGTACTGAATAATCATGGTTCTTTACCTTTTTCAGTCACTAGGCTCGTATCCAGAGAACCCAGACAGCTAACAATAGTAACATAGTCACAAGGGACAAATAGAAGTAGCTGTAGAGAAACATTACATTCTATCTGGATAAGTGATTTACACAGAAGGGGCTACTACCTTTTGCCAGAACCAAAATCAGACACCTGAAGAACCTTTAAGTCCTACTGATGTCTCTTCCACCGGAATCTACAGTATTTTCTCCATATGCATTCTATGATTCATTCATAAATTGGAGCCTGCAGTATCCATTGGAATGTTCTCTGCATAATACGTTTTTAACCCATACTTCTGTTTTATATGGATCCTTAAATTACAGAAAGTAGACACTTAAAGTGTACTGCAATAAGTGATTATAGTTGTTTATATGGTTGTGGTATTAGGGTTTGAATGACACCATTTTGCCAAAACTGTCAAACAAACCTGCCTCTTAGCTCTTTTTTCTCTGGGGTGCTCTGGAAACACTTGGTATGTGCTTTGTTTTATTGTTGGCCATCAGTGATGGGACAAGGTAATCCAATGCCCAGGGCAAAGGTGGTAAACTGAGCCCCCCCCCCCCACATTTATGATGTGCAGGCTTAGGGGATCACTGCTGCTGTGAGCCTTGTAACAGAAGGAAGGCACCCCCATCCCTACAGTAAACCATTGCACTCAGGACAGTTTCCCCTCCCGCCCACCCCTTGTCCCAGCTCTGTTGGCCATGTTGTGAAAAACCATCATTACAAAGCATCCATTTCTTAATTTCAGGGGCTCACTTGGTCTTCCTTGGACTGCCGCAAGTGTCATGGTTTGGCCTGTAGTTTCTTGCCTGTGGTTCTGCTAGCCCTGTGATTCTTTTCACACGTATTGTGTGGCTTCTGTGTTCACCTATGGGTGTTGCCTGCTATACTGCGGGTTTTGATTTCTTTCCCCTCTATCACTTCTTGGTCCATCTCCTAGTTTGCTCTCTTTTTTATGACATGCTCAGTGCAGCCAGTGTTGCCTGAGCAACTTCCTAGTTCTTTGAGCTCCTGTTTACCTAGTGTTTTGTGTAATCAATGTCTGACTTCCTGTGTACCAACCCAGCTTCATCTTCCATGCTTGTCTACTGCCTGCACTAGCCTCTTCTGTCTCCTGCCATGTGTACTCTGCATACGCCAGTGGTCTCTATATTGTCAAATGGGTGTACCAGAGGGCCGCAACCTGGTTCCAGCTTGCTGCAAGTTCATTCCCACCACTGGGGGCCCTGGTGAAGGAGTAGACTGGGGCTTAGACTCCGCATCATCATTCTACATGGGTTCACTATTACAGAAATCTGACAGCAAGTGCTTATAAGATGAGTTGCACTTCTTTTCCTTAGCCCCCGGCCCTATATCTGTCTTACATTAATTTGCCTCTGATCCTCGCAGATCTTAGCTGTGGGGTCTCTTGCAGCACAGCCACCTGTCAAAATCTTCTCCATCAGGTTAGGTTACACTTTAACCCCTTTCACACCGTGTGCAGTATATTTACTGCGGCAGTGTGGACGTGCCCCGCGAATCGCCATAAATAAACGGCGATTTGCGGAGTGGCCACTAGGAGGCGCGCGCCTGTGCCTGCTGCACTCCAGAGGAGTGTGCCTGCGGCTCGGATGGACCCAATGTCCGCCGGCGAGCCGTGATGAGCGGCCACACCAAAAGAACGGGGAACTGCCAATGTTCCCCGCTCTGTCAGTGGGGGCATAAGAGATCTACTGATCCCTGTCACTGGGATCAGTTAGATCTCTTATGCCCATAACAGCCCAGCCCCCTCACAGTTAGAACATGCCTAGGGAACACAGTTAACCCCTTCACTACCCCCTGCAGGTTAACCCCTTCACTGCCAATGACATTTATACAGTAATCAGTGGACATTTAAATTTCTGATCGCTTTATAAATGTCATTGGTCCCAAAAAAGTGTCAAAATGGTCCGACATGTCCGCCGCAATATTGCAGTGCCAATAAAAATCGCAGATCGCCGCCATTACTAGTAAAAAATAAATAAATAAAAACCCAAGAAATTAATTCCCATCATCCGTAAACGTGGCAACTTTTGCACAAACCAAATCAATAAACGCCGATTGCGATTTTTTTTTTTTCTACCAAAAATATGAGGAAGAATATAAATCAGCCAAACCCGATAAAAAAAAAGTTTTTTTATATATTTTTTTTTGGATTTGTATTTTAGCAAAAAGTAAGAAAAATTGTTTTTTTTTTTGCAAAATTGTCGCTCTTTTTGTTTATAGAGGCGATAGGAATGACGCAGAGGTGATCAAATACCACCTATTTGTGGGAAAAAAGGACGCAAATTTAGTTTGGTTACATCGCATGACCGCACATTTGTCAGTTAAAGCTACGCAGTGCCGAATCGCAAAAAGTGATCTGGTCCCAAAGGGGGAAATCCTTCCGGGGCTGAAGTGGTTAAGCCACACGTTAAAACTTATGTACTCAACCTGTCCTATTTAATCAGGTAGAAAGCAATCAACGTTATGTGTGTACTTCTGAGCTGTGCTTCAGGTTCAATCTGCTAAGCCTCACCCATGTGCTTTGTTGGCCATACCTGCTATGGTTGACATTATGGAGAAGGTGTAAAGAATCTGCACCACAGCACCATCCCAGTTCTTATTCCACTTTACTGCACACCAAATTTTAGTTGCGTTGCCCCAAGCTCAGGTCTCAAAAGAGGTGAGGCTTGTTAAATGTGAACACAGTTTGTCCAGATAAGTCCACTAAAAGTGGACTTTTACTTTAAACTGATCAGGCGCATGTTAAAAAAAAAAACTAAGTCCCTTTAAAATAGAAACCTCAAAAAGGTTAAAACTCAAGCATGCTGAGCTTCCAAAAGTAAGTAATTTGCACTAGAGCATATGGTAACTGACAAATCCTTCCAAATGCCTTGTAAAACCTTCCTAAATGGTGAAAGGCTTTCAGTCGCATGACTGGTTAATCTATGAAATAAAAATTACGGGAGGTCAGTTTGTGAACGTAGATGAATGTAAGCAGCAAATCACATATGTTTATTCCAGATGCTCAAGCCAGAAATCTCTCTTAGGTCAGAACCTTTTTCTGTCAGTCTGATGCACACAGTCTGCATACAATGGACATAACTAATTAAATAACGAGTAGTAAACAGCGCAGACTGTACAATATGAAACTGGTGGTGTAATTTAGAAGAATAAATATAAGTGTGGATTAATCTGATAACTACAGATCTGAAAATACTGAATTGTGTGGGGACATCATTTAGAAGACATGAGCATCTATTTATATGTGCTTTTCCGCTATCCTCCAAATACAGTAGAAACCCGAATGCACATTACAAATTTAAAGGGACCATTCACACCTTTCCAGTGTGGTGTGTCACAGAAACATGCACATTACCTTAACCACTTCAGCCCTGGAAGGATTTCCCCCTTTAGGACCAGAACCCTTTTTGCGATTCGGCACTGCGTCGCTTTAACTGACAATTGCGCGGTCGTGCGACGTTGTACCCAAACGAAATTTGTGTCCTTTTTTTCCCACAAATAGAGCTTTCTTTTGGTGGTATTTGATCACCGCTGTGTCATTTCTGATCGCCGCTATAAACAAAAGAAGAGCGACAATTTTGCAAAAAACCCAAATTTCTTACTTTTTGCTAAAATACAAATCAAAAAAAAAAAAAATATAAAAAAACATTTTTTTCACCGTTTTTGGCCGATTTATATTCTTCCTCATATTTGCGATAAAAAAAATCACAATCGGCGTTTATTGATTGGTTTGCGCAAAAGTGGTCGCGTTTACGGATGATGAGAATTCATTTCTGGGGTTTTTTTTTTTTTACTAGTAATGGCGGCGATCTGCGATTTTTAGCGGTACTGCGATATTTCAGCAGACATGTCGGACCATTTTGACACTTTTTTTGGGACCATTGGCATTTATACAGCGATCAGTGCTATTAAAATGCACTGATTACTGTGTAAATGCCATTGGCAGTGAAAAGGTTAACCTGCAGGGGGGCGCTCTAAGGGTTAACTATGTTCCCTGGGCGTGTTCTAACTGTGTGTGGGCTGCCCTAGCTGGGGAAGGGAAGTGATCACAGCCTCCATGTAGAGGAAGGCTGTGATCACAGCCCTTCCCCCTCTCACAGAACGGAGGTCCGTGGTTACTTACACGGACCTCCGTTCTTTCACTCCGGGGGGGGCATCGCGGGTGGCCGGCGGAGATCGAATCCGCTGCACCCGCTCCCTGGCCCTCCCCGGACACAGTGAGCGTGCCTCCCACGCCTCCGGCGGCACGCGCGTGCTCACTAGGCTCGATCTCACAGCCGCCGTCATATGACGGCGATTTGCGCAATAGAGCCACCTTGTCGCTGTCAATTGCTGACCAGTGGTCGGCAAGCGGTTAATGCATGTTACATGCTTTAACATGTTGCTGTGACACTCATTTCCAATGACAAGACAATGCAGTTCCATCACACATGATTGCAGTGCACCACCATGCATGGTGGGTTTTAGTGTGCTCCCTTGCCACAAATGATGCATGTAATTTTTTATGGACATTTTATATGTTGCCAGCCCAATAATTTGAATAGGTTGCTTTAACACAATGCACAAACACATATTAACACACTGTTTTAATGTAACAAACCAGGATACCAAGGTCTAAATGGGCAGAAAGTCAACTTTGAAAGGCTAAAGTTGGCCTTGGGTTTCTGTGGACCTTATATAAGAGGCGTGTTATATAGCCAATGGTCTAATGGCTGTAGACTACCTTAAGGCCTGGTTCACAACTATGAATTTGTTAGTGCATTTTCAGTTTTGCAGAAACACACTACAGACCATTTAACATGGTTTCCTATGGGTCACGTTCACATCTGTGCATTTTATGGAAAGTACTAGGGACTTTTTTCTGGTTTTTGGTTCCATAGACTTCAATGGATCAAAAACTTGTATTGAAAAACGTAAAGTGCACCTGGACAGGTCCCGAAGAAGGAGGCCACGCCCTCTGAAACCCATTGTCTTGGCAACCAGGAGTGTTCCTTGTCAGCTGGTTCTGCCTGGAGAGTCACATGACCGAGTAGGCAAGCCCAGCATTCCTGTGACCGGAGGATCTCCATTGTGGACAAGCGGCTTGTGTGCAGTTTATCTGCGGCTGCACACTGAGATTCTATACCAGTGGTTCTCAACCTCAGTCCTCATGTACCCCCAACTGGCTATGTTTTCAGGTTTTCCTTTATCTTGCACAGGTGCTTTAAATCACAGTTAATGGCTTGGTATTTTGGACAGCTATTTTATCTAGGAGAAATTCCCAAAACATGGCCTGTTGGGGATACTTGAGGACTGAGTTTGAGAACCACTGCTCTATACCATCTACTGATAGCCCCTTGCTAATCCTGCCTGATAGATGATTGATAACAGCCAGACATGTACGCTTGTTACTGCATATCCTCGTGAGTGCATTATGTTTTATCTTTTTTATCTTTAATAAACTGTGTTACACTAGTAGCTGGCGCGCTCTGTCTCTTTTTATGTTTTCACAGCTGTCAGTGTCCCGCTGGTCATGGAGCTGCACAGTGTTGTGCACAGCACATTTTCTTAACCCCTTCCCTGGTGGACACCACAGTTTGCTTTTCACTCAAGGGGCTTCATGTGTTATTAACTTTTTTGCGGAACTATTTTGGATACACACTATGGTGACATTCTGAGACTCTTTGATTTCAGCGACTCTGCCTTGGGACATTGAACTATAGTGTATGTATGTTTAGCTGTTAATAATGTAACTTAGATGACAAAATCTTCAGTTTTACTCAAATAAGTTAATGCAAATGTAGTATCCCCATAGTGAATAGGTGCTTTACTATACATTTTTGCTAGGAGAGGCAAATTTGGTCGGGCCTGAATGTTGTGCAGGCCTGAGTGTTTTGATCTAGCCCAGGGAGAGCTGGAGACTGCAGGAAGGAACACCCCTTGGTTACTCCTCCTTTTTTGGGTCCAGAAGGGGATGGAAGAGGAGGTGTAACTTTCTGAAGTATTAAATACTGTGGTCTTCCCAGCTAGGGGAGGAGAGTGTCGGGTGGAAGAATGGAGATGTATTAGAGGTTGCTGAGGCCTCATCTGGGAGCCCCCAGTCTGGGGGTTGACCTTGAGGCTTGGTGGCTCGGGTGCAGCCAGCAGTGGAGAGAGATCCTGGAGCAGCACAAAGGAGCAGGAGAGCAACAGAGAGGAAACAAGAAAGGCTTTTTAAAGGATCCACTGGTGTCGGTGAGTGACAGACCCTGGAAGCTGGAAAAGAGGACTAGAGCAGGCTGGGAGGAGACTGTGGACAGTCTGTGGAAGGTGGAGGAGCCAGTCAGGGGATCGATGTCACTGGACAGTGAGGTAGGTCGGAGTGGCCTTGAAGAGAATGGACTGGGAGCAGTAGTCTATCAAGACCCGGCTAGCACATTTGTACTCCGCTACACTTTAAGGGGCCCGTGGCCCTTGCTTTTTATGGTCGGTCCGGAGGTCCTGCTGATAAGAGTGCAGGCCTCACCATGTGCTAGTTAGGCTGGAGGAAAATGTAATGTAGGCTTAATAAATTTCCCTGCAGGCCTACCAGTGAAGAAGCAAGTGTCGTGCAGGAGAGAAATGAAGGGGTGTAACGGTCAGCAAGTGTCAGTGCTGGAGGAAGAAGGAGTATATATAAGGAGTTTTATATATATATATATATATATATATATATATATATATATCATGGTCCTGTATCTTTGATCTTTGGGCATCTCAGTCGTCCCTACCCTATCCAAATTTACTTGCTCAATAAAACAACAAAAACAAAGTACCGGCCTGTTCAGTGACTCCGGATGCAAGGAACAATTGGCTACACAAAAATGAATACACCCCACAGCAAAAACTACTACATCTAGTATTTTGTATGACCTCCATGATTTGTAAGGACAGCACCAAGTCATCTAGGCATGGAATGAAGAAGTTGGGGACATATCACAACATCTATCTTTTTCAATTCTTCAAGAACAACCTCTTTTAGAGCCTATCGAGAATTCTGAATTCCCAATAGGTGTTCCCCGATTGGGTTCAGATCAGGAGACATACTTGGCCACTGAATCACTTTCACCTTGTTCTTCTTCAGAAATGCAACAGTGGACTTAGATGTGTGTTTTGGATCATTGTCATCTTGGAAAAGTGCATGATGATCAAGGGCATGGAGTGATGGTAGAATCTTCTCTTTCAATATAGAGCAATACATCTGTGATTTCATGATACCACCAATGGAATGCAGCTCCCTAACACCAGCAGCACTCATGCAGCCCCATAGAAGGGCACTGCCACCACCATGTTTCACAGTAGGCACCATTCATTTTTCTTTGTACTCCTTATTGTTGCGATGCCATACAGTTTTGAAGCCATAAGTTGCAAAAAAAAAAATTCTGGGTCTCATCACTCCAGAGTACAGAGTCCCAGTAGTCTTCTTCTTTTTCAGCATGGGCCCTGGCAAATTCTAGGCATGCTTTTTTGCGCATTTGCTTTAGGAAAGGCTTCCTCTGTGGATGACACCCATGCATGCCATTCCACTGCAGTGTACGCCGTATTGTGTCACGGGAAACAACCACCCCAGTTTGGCTTTCTACCTCTTTAGCTAAATACAGTGAACTTGCATGGCAAATTTCTTCAACCCTTCTCATCAGAAGATGCTCCTGTCGAGGCGTCAACTTCCGTGGACAGCCTGGGCATATCTGTGAGATGGTTGCAGTCCCATCTTTGTCACATTTTTGTATCACTTTTGCTACAGTATTCTGACTGATAATTAAAGCTTCGCTGATCTTCTTGTAGCCTTCACCTTTCTTGTGTAAAGAAATTATTTTCTTATAGTACTGCAGTCTCCCAGTCCCCTTAGGTGTTTTGGTCCTCCCCTTTCCCTTGGAGCACCAAACTATAGCCTCCCTATTTGAATAAGAAGGATTTAGGAGGCCTTCATATGTTTACTTCTTCTATTAACTTCTCTCTTTTTTTTTGTGGTTACGCTACATATGTGTAGTATTACAGCTTACAACTGCACTCGCTTGTGGAGGATATTCCTCTCCAACTAAATGTTTCTTATTCATTGATTCGGCATGGTTGTTTTCATGTTTTACTTTCCTCGTCATACTTATGGTAATGATATCCTTACCACATTGATGCATTTATTTTGTACTGCATTGTTTCTTTAATAAAATATTTGAACAATAAATTATTTTCTTTCTCAGGCCTTGTGACATTTCTCTTCCATGTGGTGCCATTGCTGACAGCATGAAATGGGAAGGGGTTTTATAATCAACTGTCTGCTGGACACCTGTTTAATGAATAATTAGATTCACCTGTAGTTGAATTCTTGTTAATTTGGATTTTGTGTCTAAAATTTAGCTTTGCTCCTAAGGCCCCTTTCACACGATCGGAACAATCGGATCTGCCTGTCTGGTTTTCAGGCGGATCCAATCGGGCCGCCCCTTGACTTCTATGGGGAGGCGGTGGTCAGCAGATATGTGTTCGCTGATACCCCCCTGGCATCCGACATCTGCTGAACACAGACGTATGGCGATACATTTGCCATCTGTCTGGCAGATCAGATAGGGTCGGATGAACACGGACAGGCGGTCCATTTTCATCCGATCTCCCCATAGAGAGGAGCAGGACTCTGACAGGTCTGTCTCTGCACAGTGAGTGGAGATGGACCTGTCATCCACCTGCTTATCAACTGAGCAAGCGTAATCCATCAAAATGGATCTGCCCTGTGTGAAAGGGGCCCAAGACTTTCATTGGGGTGTGCATTTTTGCAACATGGTCTTGAATGAATTTATTAGGAAAAATACTGTGTTGTGTGTGCAATTTAACAAATCTGAATTGTAATCAATGGCCCACATTTGTGGGAGTATTTTGTAGTATAATGTCCCATAGAAAATTTTTATTCTGAAAGGAAAGTAAAGGTTTTGTAACAAATCTGTTGGGGTGTACTCATTTATGTTCAGCATTGTATGTCCTATTGTTTTCCTTAGGATGGTCATAGGTAGGAAACATTCTCCCTAAAAACAATGGATGGGGGGGCATTTGTCTGACCTTGAATAGTGCTGTGAGTGTAGTGCTGCCTACCACTGTTTCCTGTGAGAAAAGGAGTTGGTCTCTGTTTTTGATAATACCGCCCCTGCTGGGGTAGTTACAAACAACTTGATTCTTGCCTAAACTAAGCTGACCAGATTTTTAAAATTAAATCCGGGGACATATTTTTTTTTTTACTAGTAATTGTGGCAATCATCGACTTATGGCGGGACTGCAATATTGTGGAGGACAAATTGGACACTGAGTGATACTTTGTGGGAACCAGTGATACTAATACAGTGATCAGTTTGAAAAATATGCACTGTCACTGTAATAATGACACTGGATGGGAAGGGGTTATCATCAGGGGCGATCAAAGGGTTAAATGTTTTCCTAACCAGTGTTTTCTCACTGTGGGGGAGGTGATTTTACTAAGGGAAGGCATAGATCCCTGCCCCTGCTTTGCAGGAACACAGGATCAATGCCTTCCATACTGACAAAACGGTGATCTGCTTTGTTTACACAGGCAGACCGCTGCTCTGCCTGTGTACAACGATCGGCGGGTACCATCAGACATCGAGTCCGCCAGACCCACTGATCGGCTCTGATACCCAGAAATGCAGGATCACTTATATATACACGATCCTGAGCAGCGCAACTGCCCTGTAGCAGTAACTCTGCTATGGGGTGGTCGGTAACTGGTTAAGATCATCAGCATTATAAGACACAGGCAGCAGGCACTCTATCATGGCTCTGGCTGGTTGTCACAGTGTCACATGACATGGCTACTGGGTGCTGATACTTATGAACAATAAGTACAAAATCAGCACCCAGCAGCCATGTTATGTGACACTGTGACAGAGCCAGCCAGAGTCATGATAGAGTGCCTGCTGCCTATGAGTTATGATACCATACATGATGCCAGAGAGACAGACACAGTGCAATGTATTCACAGACACCCCCAAAGCACACCGGTGTTGAAGCCTTGAAGGCACTGGCAGCCCCACAATTGGATCCACTTCCCCTCTGTGCCTGCTGCTGGACACTGTCAACTGAGCTCAGCTGCCTCTCTCTGCCCGACACCGCTTCCACCTGCGCCACCTTACAGCCTCTTAAGTCTCACTCTCCGGGCCCCGGCTACTACTGGGTGGGGAGCGGAGCGGAGGAAAATCATTCCGCCGGGGAAGGCAAGGAGAAAGGCAGGCAGGCGGCTGGCAGGGACTTCAGCCAAGGCAAAAGAACATGCGAGCGGGAGCAGAATAGGCATGACCCCAAAACTGAAGAATTAGACAAGCACATTATCATCAGAAAGGGGCACAGATAATGGAAAAAATACACCCCCTAAGCAAGTAGGAGCAATGGAGCCGGCGTGTGTAATTCAGAATTTTTTTTTTTATTCTGCATTGACTATCTTTGAAATTGCCCGGGCCCCTGTTCAAATCCAATCCGGGGACAAAACAAGGGGACAAACTTGGTCTCGGGACAGTGTCCTCAATCTGGGGACTGTCCCCTGAAAGCGAGGACGTCTGGTCATGCTATCCTAAACATTTCTATAGTACTTTATGCTGGGGATGGGGCCAAGTATTTATGCCTAAGTTTACATATAAGAGTTAATGCAGATAATGAAACATTTTGCTAAAAGCATTGAATTTAGGAGCTTTCAGCACTAGGTTATGTGTCCTTTGGGGGACCACCAGTGTTTGGCTGTCCTTTTCATGCATGGCCACTTTTATAATGAAGAAATTATATGGCAGTAGAAAATGTGGTGAAATGCAGCAGACCCTGGTCACACCACTTATAATTAATAAGTGCAGCGCTAACAGTAGTGCACTTGACAATGATGTGTGTTTCAGGAACTCTGCCAGGTCTACACAGGTTAATATCTTTTTTTTTTTTTCTGCAGTAACAACCTCGCACACTACGCTAACACTGTCTGTCATATTGTACTGCAGGAAAACCTTTGACAATTTCTTTAATTAGGGTTTTTCTGATAAATAATTAGAATGTACACCGAGATGAATGTGGTTTCTTGCAATGTACAGCTGCCTCTTCCATCTGTTACAAGAATTTCAAAAGCAGATGCGTGTCACACTTGCCCTAAATCTACACACAATGCTAAACGTAAAGCATGTTTAAACCCGAAAACAAAAATGTTGTACATTGCAAATTATTAACCGGTTAGACGCTGCGGTATATTTACGGCGGCAGTGTGGACGCGTCCCGTGAATTGCCGTAAATAGGCGGTGATTCGCGCAGGTGCAGCTGGGGGGCAAGCGCTCGTGCCCGACGCACTCCGGAGGAGTGTGCCCGCGGCTTGGGCGACCCAATGAGCGGCCAGAGTGAAAGAACGGGGAATCGCCGATGTAAACACGGCGGTTCCCTGCTCTGTCAATGGGGACACGAGATCTACTGATCCCTGTCACTGGGATCAGTTAGATCTCTCATGCCCATGGTAGCCCAGCCCCCCCACAGTTAGAACACACCCAGGGAACACAGTTAACCCCTAGATCTCCCCCTGCAGCTTAACCCCTTCACTGCCAATGACATTTACACATTAATCAGTGGACATTTAAATTTCTGATCAATGAATAAATGTCATTGGTCCCATAAAAGTGTCAAAAATGTCCCACATGTCCACCCCAATATCGCAGTACCGCTAAAAATCGCAGATCGCCGCCATTACTAGTAAAAAATAAAAAATAACAAAACCCCACAAATGAATTCTCATCATCCGTAAACGCGGCAACTTTTGCGCAAATCAATCAATAAACGCCGATTGCGATTTTTTTTTTTTTTTTACCAAAAATATGAGGAAGAATATAAATCGACCAAAACCGATGAAAAAAATGTTTTTTTATATATTTTTTGGGATTTGAATTTTAGCAAAAAGTAAGAAATATTGTTTTTGCAAAATTGTCGCTCTTTCTTTGTTTATAGAGGTGATCAGAAATGATGCAGCGGTGATCAAATACCACCAAAAGAAAGCTCTATTTGTGGGAAAAAAGGACGCAAATTTTGTTTGGGTAGAACGTCGCACGACCGCGCAATTGTCAGTTAAAGTGACGCAGTGCCGAATCGCAAAATGTGCTCTGGTCCTAACCTGGGAAATCCTTCCGGGGGTGAAGTGGTTAATCAGAGGCTGTGGTGGCTGCAATCATTTTCTGTTTTTAGTTTTTTTTCCCCCTTGATCTCTCCTGGTGATCTGGCCAGTAATACATTTCTTAAGCCTGGTGCACACTATTATTTTTTTTTTCTTTCAACCCAGCGGATTGAACAGAAAAAACTGACAGCTCCGGTTGGAGCCGCTGTACTAACGATCCGACGTTAGTACAGCGATGTCCCCCGCTGAGCTGTAGTGTTCTGACCATGGGATGGCCCCTCCAACAGAACACTCCGGTCATCGCTCTGAGCCATGGGCTGATCGAGAGACAGTCGGCTGCTGGTTTTCTCCTGACATTCGGCCCATTTGTACAGGGCTTTAGGGTGGCAACAGAGACATCCTTACACAGCAGCACTGTCTGGAGAGGGTGTTGTTAGATGGACTCCAAATAAGTGACTAACAAATAAAGCGGGGGACTATAAGTTTCATGGTCTGTCTTTCTTTTGTGGTTACCCATTACTATTGTTGGTTTTATTTTTATTTTTGGATTATTATTATTCATAAATGATATAGAGGTGGGTATAAATAGCTCAATCTCAGAGTTTATATAGAGAAATTAGGATGGAATTGGCGCTGCTCTTTTGTGTATTAGTATGAATGTTGAAAAAAATATATTTTGTGAGAAATTTTCCAGTATGCTGGCAATGAAAATATAATCTGTTATTTATGAATCGGGATGTGGTACTTGGTAGTAATGGGTCAATGTAAAAAATGTTGGTGGGTCATGTTAGATCACGGTGCAAATGGCTGATATGTATTATATACAGAACCTCCCACTTAATACTGGTGTGTGGGTTTAAGGCAATGAAATTAAGAGCAATAAAAGTAACAACAATCTCATGTAAAAACAATAATCCACAAGGCAAATGATATGAAGATAAAACCTCCCACTTAATACTGGTATGTGGGTTTAAGGCAATACATTTTAAAAGCCATAAAAGTAGCAACAATCTCATGTAAAAACAACAATCCACAAGGCAAATGATATCAAAATAAACGAGGTCAGATATCCGTTGTTTAAAAGGAACACTTGTGCAGTCTTTGGATCTCTATGAACAAGACAATAAAACTTTTGTTCTCTTACTCAACTATTTAAAGTGCTGGGTGCATAGATGTGCCACTATAAGGAACAAGGTTTGAAACAGTTCATGCCAGAGTTAAATCACACACATCAGTTCCAATCAATTAGTATTTCTCTGGTCAGTAGGGAAGTGACTTTCAATGTGGGCTCTTTCAGTGAATCTTAAATAGTGACTTATGGTGTCTCCAATCAGTGCGCCGGGTGATCCCTCCAGACAGAGAGTGTGCCTGCTTACCAGAAAAACGTTCCCCACTCAAGGGGTCCACGCTTTGGAAGAGGTGCACAGCTCCCACTGTGCTCACTATGTATGGCACTCCTCGATTCCTCTGGTCATAGGGCTCCCTTCTCCTTCTCCTCACCGTTTCCCAAGAGTTGGATCATATGGAAAAAAAGACTGGATCTTGTGCAAATAACGCTAATTTATTGGTATTAAAAGTATACTACAAGTATTAAAAACGATCCAAAAGCGAAAAAACAACAAAGGTTCCACAGTATGGAGACGCTGTGTCTCCTGCGTTCCACCTGGAAAACCGAACACCGGAAATGATGTTTGCCGTATAAGCCCCGCCCTACGCGTTTCGTCATAGGACGTCTACTGGAGCGGTGCTTGTCACTGCGCCATCCCGGTCTTATATACTATGGTTTTGTCTCCGCTATGGAAGGCGGCCATGTTTTTGGTGGGAATATGTGAACCGGATGGAACGGTCGGATACTGAAATCCCGACAACGTTGCTGTTGCTGTCTTGCTATAATTGTAACAAGAGCGCAGGAGACATGTCGTCCATAATTACAAATTGTACACAATACATTATAATAACATTATGATGCAGTATATATTAAAAATGGGTAGAATTAAAATAGCGTAAACATGTTGAATGAAAAAAGAAGAAATAAGCAAAAGGGTTTGTGAGGTGTATGTGCTGAATGGAAGTGTGTTATGTGCAGTATATCGTGACACTGTGTGTTTAAATGTAAGGACCAGTGTGAATCCTGTTTCCTGTGACTACAAGTGGGCCAATGAATGAAAGGAAGATGAGACATAAAAAAGGCCAAAAGAGGCGAAAATATTACTATGGGGAGTACTGGGATGTGGTGATAGATCCCGAAAAAATAATAAGAGGTGTATTTAAAAGAAACATAGTAAATGAAGCGTAGTAAATGAAACATAGTAAATGAAGCATAATAAATATGTTAATAACTTAGAGAAATAGAAGTGTAGGCCGAAGAATAATTATAAAGTAAATATGTGTGGTAATGGTCCCGGTGAGTAAAAAATAATAAAAATATAAAAGCTTATAAATGAAACATAGTAAATGAAACATAGTAAATGAAGCATAATAATTATGTTAATAACTTGGAGATAAGGGAAATAGAAGTGTGGGCCGGAGAATGATTATAAATAAGTGTGGTAGTGGTCCCGGTGAATAAAAAATGGTAAAATTGTGAATATGTGTGGTTATGGTCCCAGTGAATAAAAGGTGGAAACCAACCAACCACCAAATATGGATAATAATATAAGTGTCCTTTTGAGGAAAGGAATGGGGGAGGTGGGGAATATTAATGGGGTATGGAACCTCGTGATGTAAGCTGAAGGAAAGTGGTCTCTTAAGGTCGAAAATAACTAGGACCCGGGTGTTTCATAAACTCAAAATCTTGTGGGCACAAACTCTTCTTTGAAAATACTGCTATACATATTTTATGCAAATGTTGGTGTACCTAATGCACACTAGATCATAGAAATTGAAAATTAAAAATTAAAAATTATTAATTATTATTTAAAATTCTGGGGTGTCTTCAAAAACTTAGATATATTAAAAACGCCTAAAAATCTGTAATGAAGCAATTAAGATCTATTTCCACATTCATTCCATGTGGTTGGAGGGTGTCCATCGTGAAAATCCATTTTGTTTCGTTTTGTGAGATCTTCTTCGTTAAGTCTTCTCCTCTCCAAAGGCTGGTAGTTTTGTCAATTCCACAAAAGGATAAAAGTGAAGGGTCTCTGTGATGGAAATCTCTAAAATTTCTCGAAACACTATGGTGTGGGAAACCTTTTTTGATGTTTTTAATATGTTCCCTTATCCTCTTATATAGGGGCCTGGTAGTTCGTCCGATGTATTGTTTCTTGCAGGGACATTCGAGTAAATATGTCACATGTGCACTTCTACACGTGATTGGATCCCTTATTTGAAAGTCTTGACCGTTAGATCTAGATTAGTGTTGAGCGAACCCGGACTGTAACGTTCGGGTCCGTACCGAACTTTCGGGTGTCCGTGGCACGGACCCGGACCCGGACATTTCAAAAATCGTTCGGGTTCGGTCCGGGGTTCTGCTATTTTACTCCACGTGTTGAGAAGCTGCAGGGCAGCCAATCAACAAGCGTTTCACTGGTTTGCCCTTAGAAGCCATCACAGCCATGCCTACTAATGGCATGGCTGTGATTGGCCGGTGCATCATGTGACCCAGCCTCTTTATAAGCTGGAGTCACAGTGCTGCAGTCACATGCTCCTTGGGTTAGTGTAGGGAGAGGTAGCTGACTGCGTGAGGGACAGATTTGAGCCATTTTAAGACCTGATCCTGCATCCTGAGATAGATTACTTTACTACTGCTGTCTGTGCTGTTGCTCTGAGGACAGATAGCAGAAATTAGAGATTTCACATACCGCTGCTTTGAGTTGCAGATCAAGCTCTGCATAGAACAACGATCGCTAC
>BLSH010474513.1:20628-53395 GCA_018402905.1 Glandirana rugosa | reverse complement strand
GAGGCGCCTCCGTAGTCGACCGACGTATTCGGTTACGGAGACGATTGCAGGGCCGTCCTTAAAGTTACATATAGAGAGGCGGCCGGCTCAGACCAGCGACGCCGGGTGCCCTAGAGAGCGTCCAATCACAGTGATCCGTCCGTGGTATCCTTTGTACCGGTTTTAATTCAACGTACCTGTGATCATCAATACCTGTGTTATCGTAGACATACGATAAGACGGGTATATCGACGATAACACGGGTATATCTACGTAATATCATTGATGTACCCGTGTCGTCGTAGATATACCCGTGTTTTCATAGATATACCCGTCTTATTGAAATACGACAACACGGGAATATCGACGATAACACGGGTATATCTACGTATTATCGTCGATATACCCTATACCCGTGTT
Source organism: Glandirana rugosa (assembly GCA_018402905.1). NCBI lineage: Eukaryota > Metazoa > Chordata > Amphibia > Anura > Ranidae > Glandirana > Glandirana rugosa. The sequence goes on along the minus strand of BLSH010474513.1, from coordinate 52,996 downwards.
GTCGTAGATATACCCGTGTAATCGTATTTTTTCAATAAGACGGGTATATGTCACGGAACACTTTCATAAGCCGGGGGAAACTTGAAACGCTGGAAAACGGTGTAAAGTCCGAAGTTTGTATTTCTATATTTTGACATTAAAAAACACTTCTTAGTTGTTGTTCACCCTGTGTTAGTACTTCACCTTGCTTTAAATAACCTATAAAGTTTGAAAAAATTGTTTATTTTTTGACTTTTTAACCCGCACGTTGATTCTTCACAAAAAATTACAGTTTTATATCTTTATGTTTGAAGCCTGAAATGTGGCAAAAGGTCGCAAAGTTCAAAGGGGGCCGAATACTTTCACAAGGCACTGTATATGGGCAGAATAACTTTTTTATGCTAATGTGCCCATATAGATGCTGTTGTGCCCATATCCCATATAGCTGCTATTATGCATCTATATGGGCACAATAGCAGCTATAAGGGCACAACAGCATAAAGTTATTCTGCCCATATAGATACTTTTGTGCCCATATAGATGCTGCTGTGCCCATGTAGTTACTATAATGCATCTATATGGGCACAATAGCAGCTATATGGGCAGAATAGCATACAGATGCTATTGTGTCCATAACTACTAGTGTCCATGCAACTTAATTTTGGCCATGTTTCCTATGGTGCCTGCCTAGTGACACTAACCTGCGAGAGATCCCGTGGGCCGCAGCGACCAGACTCGGCCGGCGGAGAGATATACATTGAAATTCCTGCCGGGACGTTAGCAGAGGCATTGGCTTATGCAGCCAGCTGATGCCTCCGCGGAGCTGCTGATTGTGGCGCTGTTCCCTCTGGTGTTTCCTCTGTTGCTCCTTCCATGACTGGCGGCGACTGAAAGCATTATACCTGGAAGTAGTTCCCCTCCACAGCTGTCCAAAGCAGCACGTGTGTTAGCCGGTCGGCAAGTCCAGGCGATCTACCAGTCACCTTGCCATGATCGACTGGTTGATCGCGGTCTGCGGGTTGCCGACCTGGGATATAGTTCCATGGTATCATTTTTTGCTCTGTATACACAGCCTATTGTAAGTCTTCACATTCCAGTGTCAGAAGTTTATGTATGTGTAGAAACATGAGGCATGCAGCATGGCTGTCACATACCTGATAGGAGACTGAAATGACGAGGTAGGCCTCTCTTGTATCTCTAGTCCTGGCCCCACTGAAGGTGGAAAAGATGGTACCAAGGGACATGATGAACATGAGTGCCTGGGGATGTTGATGAAAGAACTTGCAGCAGGAGATGCGATTCCAAGTAGACTGCTCAAACAATGGATCAGGAACAGCTGCAGGGTTCAGAAATCTAACCCTGGTTAAAGACGCACTCCGCTTACGCTGTTGGTTCAGGACGTGTAGCTTATCAGGGGTCTCAGCGGACTTGAGGCAGGAACACTCAACGATACACACAGCTGGTACAGCAGTCAAACAAGCACTTAAACAGGACAGGAAGCCAGGATCAGAGACAGAAGCATGATCACAGGAATAGCTAGGTTTATGAACAAGCAAGCAGCGAGCTACCAAATCATGAACGGAGCCGGGTCAGGAATTAACAAAAGGTCAGAAGCAGAGTCCAAGTTCAGGTCAAGAGCAAGCAGGGTCAGCAACAAGGGAATCATACGGGATAAACGCAGGGCACAGGGAACAGCTTAAGATCAGACAGCACAGAATACGTGCATGAGCATCCTTTAAATAGGAATTGTGTGTGTGTGCCTGGTAACCTTTCTGTGGGAAATATCATGCACATGCGTGCACTGCACAAGTTAACGTATGACCTCTATCTGTAGTCTAAGAAGTGACACTTCTGTGAGGAAACTATATATCTCACAATCACTGGGTCTGTCAGACTAATGCTGGTGCAGCTAAACAGCAAGGCCCCGTTTACACATGGACATAACAGAAAGCCCAGTTTTTGCAAAAACATGGTAAAATGTGCAATGCACTTGCTGTGCCATTATTTCTTAATGACACCTCAAAAGCGGGTAGTAGTCATGCATTTTCCATGCGACTAAATGCACAAAAAAAGCATGATGCAAAATGTGCTTGGGTCATGTCCAAAATTTGTGAATTTTTGGAGTGGAGGGAGGCCCATTCAAAATGCACAAAAAGGCACTAAAAATGCGACACAGTAGCGTTGTTCAAGTGTGAAGGGGCCTTATTAGATCAGACACAGCCACACACAGGCAGAGCAAATAACAGAAAGCTTACACATGCTGAAAGAAATATGTTTCACTTCATTAGCACTCCCACACTTGTGATAGAGCACAGAGGAAATGGCAAGGCATGCACCAGGCTCTGAATTGGAACAAGAGATTGTCCTAGGGACAAGCTAGGTTAATTAATACATGGGCATAGGGAAATTGATTAGCCATTACACTACAAACTGCAGCCATAACTTATGAGCCCATTATTACAAACTAAGGCAAGCAAACAACACATGGAGTATAACTACACTAATATCTAGTTAAAATAGCAAAAACATTTGAAAGTGCATCATATTTTTAAGAAAAAGTGGTCTTGTTATTGCTACCATCTGTGAGGTCTGAACCAGATGCGCACAGCCGAAAAATTTGTTCGTTTTCGGTTCATTTGTTTTTTGTTTTTTTCGGAAATTCAGGAATTTGAAAATTTCGGAAATTCAAAAATTCGGTAATTCTAAATTAGAAGATGCCAAAAATTCAGAAGTAGAAAATTTGAAAATATAACTAACTAATAAATAACTATTAAATTATAGGTATTGGAATTTCCTTTCAAATTTGGCTGTTAGGTTGGCAATGCATTTTCTGTCCAATTTTCTGTCTAATTTTCTATAGATTAACCTTTAACTAGTTCCCCACCGCGCACGGTATATTTACTGCGGCGGTGTGGACGCTTCCCGCGAATTGCCACCAATAAGCGGCGATCTGCGGGTGGCCGCTAGGGGGCGCGCGCGCCCTGCTCCTGCGGAGTGTGTCCACAGCTCAGACAGACCCGATGTCCACCTGCAAACCGCGATGAGCGGCCACAGCTAAAGAACAGGGAACCGCCGGTTCCCCGCTCTGTTAGTGGGGGCATTGGAGATGCCTGTCACTGGGATCAGTTAGATCTCTTATGCCCATGGTAGCCCAGCCCCCTCACAGTTAGAACACGCCTAGGGAACACAGTTAACCCCTTCACTACCCCCTGCAGGTTAACCCCTTCACTGCCAATGACATTTATACAGTAATCAGTGGACATTTATATTTCTGATCGCTGTATAAATGTCATTGGTCCCAAAAAAGTGTCAAAATGGTCCGACATGTCCGCTGCAATATCGCAGTACCGCTAAAAATTGCAGATCACCGCCATTACTAGTAAAAATAAAAGAAAAATAAAAACCCCAGAAATTAATTCTCATCATCCGTAAACAAGGCCACTTTTGCGCAAACCAATCAATAAACACAGATTGCGATTTTTTTTTTACCAAAAATATGAGGAAGAATATAAATCGGCCAAAACCGATGAAAACATTTTTTAAATTTTTTTTTGGATTTGTATTTTAGCAAAAAGTAAGAAAAACTGTTTTTTTGCAAAATTGTCGCTCTTCTTTTGTTTATAGCGGTGATCAGAAATGACGCAGAGGTGATTAAATACCACCAAAAGAAAGCTCTATTTGGTGGGAAAAAAGGACGCAAATTTTGTTTGGGTACAACGTCGCACAACCGCGCAATTGTCAGTTAAAGTGACACATTGCCAAATCACAAAAAGTGCTCTGGTCCTAAAGTGGGAAATCCTTCCTGGGCTGAAGTGGTTAATTATGTAGTTAGTACAAGGGCCTGCCTAATTGGATACAATTGGCAGTGTTTTTTAGTTTTGACCTCATATTATATGGTTTATGATAAATCTAAAGAAAATTGGACAGAAAATCTTACATGTATGGCCAGCTCTAGTGAATGAACATAACGAATATGAATTTATCCGAAGGTACGAATTATCTGAAATAGTGAATGACGCATCTAAACAAATGGAACGGAACAAATGAATAATAATAATAATAAAAAGGTTCTATTGTTATTTATTATTGTTAATTTGTTGCGCTCCATTCGTTTAGATACGGCATTCATTATTTCAGATAATTCATAACTTTGGATACATTTTTATTTGCTTTACTAACAGCCACATGTTAAAGGAAATCTAATACCTACATTTTAATAGTTAAAGTTATTATTCGTTATTTCAGATTTTCAAATGATTGGGTTTTTGAATGTTGGGATTTCCGAATTTCCAAATTTTCAAATTTCGTATTTTCCGATTTTCAAATTACCAGATTTTTTAATTCGAAATTACGAAAATTCAGAAATTTGGATTTGTCCGAATTAACGAATCTTAGAAAAAACAAATTCAGAACGAAACAAATTGCACATGTCTAGTCTGAACCGTAAAGTTGCAACTACCTGGCGTCTGTGCAAAATATAAACTCTGCAAATGAGTTTATATTGTGCAATGCATAACATGTCTATGGATTACATGTGCTGGAAAGGTCTATCCCTTTGTGCATGGAAACCATCTGCTGGTGCTAGTAGAAAAATTGTGTATGTATGTGCATTCAAAGAACCTGCTCTACCTAAAACCATTGATTTAACAGTTTAAAAAGACCGTTACATTCTGGGACTATAACTGTCACATTGCTTGTGCTCTCAACCAAACTGTCAAACATCAAAGGGCTGGAGTCATAACTGATCACATGTGCAGCACCATGGCAGCTTCCTTGGCTGAAAATGATAGAGGGAGGCGTCTTATTAAAGCAGAACTAAACCCTCCTATCTCCAATGAAACTGTCATTTTCTGAACCACAAGCCTAAACATGTTACATTTTTGGCACCGCCATGAACAGGGTGGTACCTAAGTGAGCATATTATAAACTGATCAATTAAATGCCGTACAGAAAAAGTGTGAGAGTGTTGATCATTTTTCAATCAATAGTAATTGTTCTGAAAATGTGGAATTTTTTAGAAAATGAATAAACGAAACAAAATTAAACAAAACTAATTCCGAAATGAATCAACAAAACAAAATTAGTAACATAAAAAGATTGTAAGTGCAGCGCTACAAAATTGCCAATAAAGTGTTAACATCCAGAGTGAAAAATAACAACAAATACCATCAATTTGTGAAAAAAGAAAGGAAAAAAATATATAGAGAATATAAAAAATATTTGCATGTGCTTGAAATGGGTAAGTCACTACTGAAAGGCTCCTGAACCTGTTATGAACCTGTTATGAAAAGGTATTAGCACATCTAGTGGCCATTAGCAGTGGCCATATTCTATATATATATTTTTTTTTTCTTTCTTTTTTCATGAATTGATGGTATTTGTTGTTATTTTTCACTCTGGATGTTAACACTTTAGTTTAGTTTAGTTTCGTTTAGTTTATTAATTTTCTAATGAATTCTAAATTTTCGGATCAATTACAATCAGTTAAAAAATTATCAACCAATTTGAATTCTGTGTGAGGAATAGCGCGTCCTTAACAAATGACGAGTCAGCTGCCAGCGGGCTTCCCCACAGACAGATGAAGGTAAAGAAAAGAATGGCGGCAATAGAAAATTCTGAAAAAAAAACAGCGTGGGGTCCCCCCAATCCATACCAGGCCCTCTGGGTCTGGTATGGATTTAAAGGGGAACCCAACACCAATTTTTTTTTAAAAATGGAGTGGGGCCCCTAAATTCATACTATATCCGAGCATGCAGCCCGGCAGGCCAGGAAAGGTGGGGGATGAGCGAGCGCCCCCCTCCTGAACCATACCAGGCCACATGCCCTCAACATGGGGGCGTGCTTTGGGGCAGGGGGGCTCAGCCCCCCCCAAAGCACCTTGTCCCCATGTTGTTGACAAGGGCCTCATCCCCACAATCTTGGGCAGTGGTTGTGGGAGTTTGTGGGCAGGGGGCTTATCGGAAACTGGAAGACCCCTTTAACAAAGGGGCCCCCAGATCCCGACCTTCCCTTTGTGAATGAGTATGGGGTACCCCTACCCATTCACGAAAAAAGTGTAAAAAGTGAATAAAGATACTACAACAAGTTTTTGACCACTCCCTTATTAAAAAAATCAAAACTCAAAAACAATGTCCCCCGATGTCAATCACGCCGCCCACTGCACTGCCAAACCCGAAAAAAAGAAAGAAAAACCTCCAGTCTAGTCGAACGCTGCCATGCTCCTCTGTCTGACATTTCTTAAACAGCTAAAGGATGGAGTCTTCCAATGAAGTGAATAGGTGACCCCTCAGCCTTGTGACATCACCCACTGGGGCTTTTTAAAAAAAAATGTTGGTGTGTTCTGGTATGGATTGGGTGGGGGCACACTGTTTTTTTTCCTAAATGTTCTATTGCCGGCATTCTTCTGTTTACATTTCAGCTCTCAGCGGGGAAGCCCGCTGACAGCTGATAACTCATCAGTTGTTAAGGACATGGTGACTGGGTTCCCGTCTTGCTCCTTAACAACCAGCTATTATTCACACAGAATTCGAATCAGTCGATCTGAATTCAAATCATTTGGAAAATCTGGAATTCATTAGAAAATGAATAAACAAAACAAATTTCAACTAAATTCCTTACTATTTCATTTGGAGGTTCAGATACATCCGAATCGCCGAATAACCAAAAATTTGTCAGAATTTACATTTGGTCGGAAATGAATTGTAGCACATGTCTACTTTGTTCTTGTTACAGCTCAGTGACTCAAAACCAAAAGATCACCATTACAGCCATAGAATATAAGCAATGGCAGCCAGCATATTTGTTTCATGGCATGTTTGTTTAATCTCTGGCATTTTCTTTGTTATATAGAGAAAACATTTCCAGAACTACCTTTTGGCATTGAAAATGAGATATTTAAAGGCACTGTTTTCATGGTTTTAACTATGTCTTGGTGTAGGTATATTCCTTTTCATGTTTGTTTGCCTTACCCAATGATGAGCTTGCATGTCATGGTTGCAGTTTTTAATGTCATGGCTGATGGATTCCCCTAAGTCCATGTCTTTCTTCAGCCAACTGGTTCCTATGTGTCAAAGGGGGCAGGACAACTTTCTGTTCCAAGTCATACAGTGTCCAATGTATGCCTCACCATCTACCCTGTGTTGAATAACAAATGTGGGAGTGCTAATATAATGCACAGAGCAAAGTCCATAAAGACATGTATGAGCCAGTTTGGGGTGGAGGGTAAATAGGCCAGCCTCACAGATCATGGTATATAGTGCAGCCTCACAGATCATGGTATATATATCACAGTCTCACAGATCAGAGTATATAGCGCAGCCTCACAGATCAGGGTATATAGCGCAGCCTCATAGATCAGGGTATATAGCACAGCCTCACAGATCAGGTTATACCCCCCACCGCCACTTGGCGAAGCACTGACAGCACCAATTGTGAAGTGGAAAGAAAATAATAAATGGTTTACAAATATATTAAAAGTCTAGGGTGCAATTGTATTCAGCCCCCATGAGTCAATACTTTGTAGAACCACCTTTCACTGCAATTACAGCTGCAAGTCTTTTTGAGGATGTCTCTACCAGCTTTGCACATCTAGAGAGGGACATTTTGCCCATTCTTCTTTGCAAAATAGCTCAAGCTCTGTCAGATTTGATGGAGAGCGTCTGTGAACAGCAATATTCAAGTCTTGCCACCGTTTCTCAATCGGATTTAGATCTGGACTTTGACTGGGCAATTCTAACACAAGAATATGCTTTGATCTAAAACATTCCATTGTAGCTCTGGCTGTATGTTTAGGATCGTTGTCCTGCTGGAAGGTGAACCTCCGTCCCAGTCTCAAGTCTTTTGCAGACTCTAACAGGTTTTCTTCAAGATTGCTCTGCATTTGGTGTGTTCAGGGTGATGTGCAGTGTTAGTTTTCTGCCACACAAAGCTTTGGTTTTAGGTCAAAAAGTTAAATTTTAATCTCATCTGACCAGAGCACCTTCTTTCACATGTTTGCAGAGTAGCCATATGGGGAACACAGCAAACGTGACTTAAGGTTTTTTTTTTCAACAATGGCTTTATTCTTGCCACTCTTCCATAAAGACCAGATTTGTGGAGTGCACAACTAATAGTTGTCCTGTGGACTGATTCTCCCACCTGAGCTGTGGATCTCTGTACCTCCTCCAGAGTTACCATGGGCCTCTTGGCTACTTCTCTGACTAATATTCTCCTTGCTCAGCCTGTCAGTTTAAGTGGATGGCTGTCACGTACTTGGTGGATGAGTCTGACTTATGTAGGGGATCACCTCTCTTGCGGCCCTGGTTCGAAAACCCCTGGTAGTGCAGACAGGGAGTTCAAGAGCACAAGGGAGCATGAGGGTTGGACTGGGTCACTTGGTGGTATGTGAAGGTCCACTGGAGCTCGTGCTAAGCAGAAGAGTGGTGGTGCAATCTGGGTCGGTAACAGGCTGGCGATGCTGTACAGATGGAGCAGGCAGGCAGGTAGTCGGTTGCAAGCAGGGTCGGCAATGTGCAGGCAGCAGAGGTACAAAAGGATCAGGCAAAAGAGTAGTCATAGACCAGCCGGGGGTCAGGGCAGGCAGAAAGCAACAAAGTCCAAGTAAAGCCAGGGTCACAGGTACAGGAAGGTCTCTCAGAGTAAGCACGGGGGTCACAGATCACAGGAACACTGTAGAATGGACAGCACTTGCTTCCTGGCGCTGTCAGCTTAAATGGGCACTATTGGTGCCATTGCCAGCGCATACGCAGATCACAGGAACGCTGTAGAATGGACAGCACTTGCTTCCTGGCGCTGTCAGCTTAAATGGGCGCTATTGGTGCCATTGCCAGCGCATACGCAGATCACAGGAACGCTGTAGAATAGACAGAACTTGCTTCCTGGCGCTGTTAGCTTAAATGGGCTCTATTGGTGCCATTGCCAGCGCATAGGCGCTTACACACGCGCATAGGCGAACCAATGGCCCGGGATGGTTCCTTACATTGCCCCCCCAAGGGGCTGCCTCCGGATGCCCAAACGGGCTCTCTTGTTCGGGTGTCTTCTCCAGAAGGCCCTGATCAACTGTTCCGCATGTAGATTCTCCTCTGGCTCCCAGGAGCTCGCTTTGGGCCCATAGCCCTTCCACTTGACCAGGAATTGGGTGCTGCCTCCTCTTTTCCTACAGTCGAGGATGGTTTCCACCTCAAATTCCTCCTCTCGGTCCACCAAGACTGGTTCTGGGGGTGCGGTACTATGTCCAGGGAAGATATCCTTGACTGTTGGCTTGAGTAGGTTTACATGGAACATGGTGGATGCGCAGAGAAGACGGCAGGTCTAGCTCATAGGCTACTCTGTTGATTTTCCTTTTAATGGGAAATGGCCCTATGTATCTTGGCCCCAGTTTTTTAGAGGGGCAGGAAAGTCTCAAGTTTCTTGTGGACAACCAGACCCACTGACCAACTTGTACTTCCAGTTCTCCCCGTCTCCCCTTATCAAAATTCCTCTTGCTGATGGCCCGAGTTTGGGAGAGGGTCTCATGAAGGAGCTTGTTGTTTTTCTCCAGAAACTGTGTAATGTCCAGAACAGCAGGTCTGGTGCTTTCCGTAACCAAATCGGGGAGGAAGGTAGGATGGTAGCCTTTGCCCAGAAGGGAGACTGCTTGGTGACAGAGTTATTGTAGGCGAACTGGGCTACTGGTAGAAGAGAGGCCCAGTCATCCTGAGAGTAAGAAGAATAGCACCGCAGATATTGTTCAAGGGTCTGGTTGGTCTTCTCCGTTTGATCATTAGACTGTGGATGATAGGCCGAGAAGACCAACTCATTTCCCAAAGTGGCACACAGAGGTCTCCAGAAATGGGATGTGAATTGCACCCCTCGGTCCGATACTATGTTCTTAGGAATCCCATGTAAGCTGACCACCTCCCTTATAAAGTTTTCTGCAGTTTCGGCTGCTGAAGGCGTGCCTTTCATAGGTACAAAATGGGCCATCTTTGAGAGACGGTCCACGACCACCAGAATTGTGTTGAATCTTGCAGATGGCGGCAACTCAACTATGAAATCCATTGAAATTTGGGACCATGGTCGTTCCGTGACGTGCAATTGATTGAGCAGACCCCAAGCTGTGGATTTCTCAGTTTTGTTTCTGGCACGTCCTGGCAATCTTCCTTTAGCTGGGAGAGTAACTCCATTGTTTTGCGACCACCAAAGTGCCCAGCCACCAGTCCGAGGGTTGCTGAACGTAGTTCCTGTGGGATGTATAATCGGTTGTCGCACCACCACAGCCCATCTTTTAGCATGAGTCGGGGATCCGGCGGCACAGTGAGGCCGGTAAAGGATTTCCTGATCCGAGTCTGAAGGTCTTCTTCCAGGTGAGCAGGAAACTGTGGGCCGGGAGGATTGTGTCCGGCTCGAACATGTCTTCCAGGACATGAAACATCCTTGACAGTGCATCCGGCTTTACATTCTTAGCCCCGGGCCTGTAGGTGATGTGCAACTGGAACTGGGAGAAAAACAGCACCCATCTTGCCTGCCAGGGTTTGAGTCTCTTGGCAGTCTACAGATACTCAAGTTTTTTGTGGTCTGTGAGGATCAAAACGGGATGTGAAGCTCCTTCCAGGAGGTACCGCCACTCTTCCAGAGCCGACTTGATCGCCAAGAGTTCCCTGTCCCCGACATCGTAATTCCTCTCTGGTGGTGACAGTTTCCTGGAGAAGAAGGCAATGGGATGGAGCGAAGCCTCTGGGCCTCGCCTCTACGAGAGGACTGCTCCCACTGCTGTCTCAGAATGTCCACCTCTAAGGTGTACGGTAATGCAGGGTCAGGGTGTTTGAGGACGGGAGCAGATGTAAACAATTGAGTCGGGAGAAGGCCTCTTGGGCCTCGGGAGTCCAGTGGAAACGTGAGTCCTGCTTGGTGAGCTGGGTTATTGGGGTGATGACTGCCGAAAACCCCTTGATAAATTTCCGAAAGAAATTCGCAAACCCAACAAAACGCTGGACTCCCTTTTTGCCTACTGGAGCCAGCCAGTTCAGGATGGCCAAGACATTCTGCAGTTCCATGGTGATTCCGGAGGTGGAGATGAGAATCCCAGAAATTAAATGCTGGCGCACTCAAAGGCGCATTTTTCTGACTTGGCATAGAGGCCATGTAATCAGAGGCGGGTAAGCACGCTCTTCACGTGCCTGCGATGTTCTTCCAGTGAGGAAGATCAGTATGTCATTCAGGTAGACAACTACAAACTGGTCCAGGAAGTCTTGAAAAATGTCATTCACCAAATGCTGAAAGGTCGCAGGGGTGTTGCACAGTCCGAAGGGCATCACAAGGTACTCATAGTGCCCGCACTACGTTCGGAAAGGCTGTCTTCCACTCCGCTCCTTCACGGATGCGGATAAGGTTGTACACCCCGCACAAGTCCAATTTGGTGAAGACAGTTGCTGTTCCTAGTCTCTGGAAGAGTTATGGGACCAAAGGTAGCAGATACCTGTTCTTGGTGGTGATCCGATTGCTTTCCCGGTAATCAATGCAGGGCCGGAGAGAATGGTCTTTCTTCTCTACAAAGAAGATGCCGGCTCCTGCTGGTGAGGTGGATGGTCTGATGAAGCCTTTCTCTAGATTTTCATCCAGGTACGCCTTGAGGGCGACTAATTCCACCTCAGACAGGAGAAAGATCCGAACGAACGGGACCTCAGCTCCCGGAAGGAGGTCGATTGGATAATCGTAGGGCCTGTGCGATGGGAGTATGTCAGCCCCCTTTTTTAATAGAGACGTCTAAAAATTTGTGGTAAGGTGTAGGGACAGCCAGGCGGGATTCCTGGTCAGTGTCCAGACAGAGCACGGATGGAGGGTTTTCCAGAGGCTGTGGCAGACAGTGGTGGAGACAGTAGGAAGAGGAGAAACTCACTCTGCCAGTTGCCCAGTTAATATGGGGGTTATGGGTCCGGAGCCATGGGAGGCCTAGGATGACTGGGAATAGTGGAGATGCAATGGCGCCCAGTAGTAGAAATTCTGAGTGTCCTCCCTTGGTCTTGGTGAACACAGGGGTGGTTTCCTGGGTAACCATGCCAGATTTAATAGTTGACCCATCGGCTAGCCAGATGACCATGGGATGTTCCTTGGGTCGGAGAAGTATCTGGTGATGCGCTGCAAAAGAGATGTCACGCACCAGAGTCAAGGATGGCCTGCACTGGGATAGTCCCGCCGGGAAGCTGCAGAAAAACAGAGAGTACAAGGTGAGCTTTATCACTGGGTAAGTACATCTGTCCCTCAGGGTTAATGGAGGTGCACTTACCGGCCTTGACGGGACAGTTCCTCACCAGGTGCCTGGGGCCTCCGCAGTACAGGCACAGGTTCTGGGACATGCGCCTCTGACCTTATTCAGGCGTTAAAGACAGGCGAAGGAGCCCAATCTGCATGGGCTCTTGGTGGTAAATTAATTGTTTTAGTAATTTCTAATCTTTTTCATCAATGTAAGCTCCTTGGTTACAATTTTTGCATTGGATGAGGTACACATATTACTGGAGGTACAGCTGAATGATCCTGTAATGTTGAAAGTCCCTTTTGTGTGTATGACACTTTTTAATGAATTGATTTGGCCTTGGAAACCCAAAAAGAATAATAGAAAGAAATAAAAAAAACAATAACCCTGTACCTCTTGTAACCACATCCAACTCAGCACTAGAAGGGAGAAGAAAGATAATCAAAAAGCTGCAACCCATCATAACAGAGGATGAAACTTTAAAAGAAATATTCCAACAATCCCCAATGTTGGCTTTCAGTCAACCACTGAACCTCAGACATAAATTCATCAGCAGGAAACATCTGATTACGAAGTCGCAAATACAGTAACTAAGCCCCGCCACAACAAAAATGCTACTAGCTGCGCAGCCAAAAACAGTCCAACAAAAAGTGTCACATATGCAAAAGGGATCTTCAATATCACCCAATGTTTACAAGTTTAAATGATATATTTAGCTTGCCACAATCCCTTTAAGACATCCCGAGACCTGCTTGAGTGCTACCAGCCTTAGCATACATTCTCTGTGCCAATAAATCCCATTAAGTAGTTCTTACATTAAAGTAGTCTCGGTTTGTTTTGATAGGAAAAGCTCAGGGATGTTTTGATTATACTGAGCAAATTACAATGTAAGATCAGAAATTAAAAATGAAGCTGTAAAAATACGCTTGGTCAAAGAAATGTGAATTATGCACCGGAAAAGTCTGCTGCTTTCCGTGCCCACAGAGAAATTAGGTTTTGGATCTGTTCTCTTGGGGATGCGGTTGCTGCAAATTAATTAAGGTAATTCAAGGCTAATGGTCTATGTATCAGGAGAGAACACAGTATGTCAGAAATTCCTTATTCTCAGTGTTAAGCCCTGGATCAAATGTGAGGGAATTTTTAATCAAGTCTTCTTGTAATTAAGGCTGGTCTGTACCAGGAGTTTGTTTCATTTAGATATATGCGTAATTTCCAATTTCCTATCCTCCTATATTTTTAAGTGACTTGCACTTATACATTCTCGATTTTCGTTAATAGTTAACTTCTGGGGTGGCTTAAAGTGGAATTATAGGCATAATTATTATACAGTATATGATGTAGTCTATCATTAGCTCTAATGCAGTCGTTTTTGTTTTTTCTGAGTCCTCCATGTAACATACTTTTATTATCTCTTGATCCTAGTAATAAATCCAATATATTTCCACTTCCATTCATTATACTTATATTTTTTTCAATTCCCTGGAGGAATACATGCTATTTGCTCCCATGAGGAGTTCACTAAATAAAAAAAGATAGTTGTTCTTTAAGCCCGCATTCACACAGGGGCAATCCGGCTTCGGCGCGACTTTGCTAGGCGATTTTTAATGCAACTTCTGCGCGACTTACAACGCCACTCCATGCCAGACAACTTTACCTGTGGTCAATCAGAGAAGGGAGGGAGAGGGTTGCCTTGGTAAATTATTTTCTTTTTCCTGTCGCTTCAATATAGATGGGGATCCAACTTGGAGGTGACTTCCATTGAATTCCATGGGCACAAGTCAGATAGAAGTCGCTTTGAAGTCATACAGAAACCTTTTTTGAAGTTGGATTGACTTCAGTAGTGTACATTAAGACGGCTCCCATTCACTTCAATGGGATTTCAGATGTTCAGCGACTTGGGGCGACACAAGTCGAATTGCAAGTTGCCCCTCTGTGAACCGAGCCTAACAGGCCAAGTTGTCTACTAGAAGTGGCAGCTATGTGGATTGGGACAAACCAAATAACACTACCAAGGATGTTTAAAACAGTCATGTGGTTTAAACCTGTGTTCCAAAAGGAAAAAAAATGCTGTAACTGCTAAAAAGGTGTCAGAGTATGGTTTAAATCAATTTGACTCTTAAGAAGTCCATTAAAATTACTTTTCCATCTAAGACCATCCTATCCGCAGCAGACAACAATGCTGACTGTTATTATAATTTCACTGTAGAATGAACAGAGGTGTCACCATGTTAAAGAAAGTGGAAAATTAACTGATCTAGAAATGTAAAATTACCAGAATATTTGAAGCCAGGAAAAAAATTGAAAAAAAAATTAGTGTGGAGTAGTTTTACAAATTTAAAGTCACTTTATGACACTTGGAATGTGAAATGCAGTGTATATAAAAGTATTATGTTTGAAATAAAAGTACAGCGTAATCTGTAAATAAACGAAACTCCCTTTTTACATTTTTATTACATATGGAATAATAAGGATTGAATATGTTAAGAACATTTTTGAACTATACATGAGAACAGGTAACCACCCACCTTTCCCTCATAATAATGTTAAAACTTCCTGCAAATATGCGTTTTTAGCTAAAGACAATGCTAATCCAGAAGCATATAGTACTCTATGAAGAGCTTGATGAATGTTCTCCTGATTTTCAGGTGTCATTTTCTTTATAATTGAAAGTATTGTGCATTTTTGGCAGGCTGTGGTTTGTAAGATGCTGCTGATGAAGAACCACTTTGGGATGATCCAGAAGCAGCAGAAACAGTGTTTCCTGGAAGGAGAACTCAGGAGGTAAAAGCTAATTTCACTTTCATTCTAGTCCTCATCATTTCATATCATAAAATATTTGCTTTGGCATGCAAGGATGTGTTTTGTCACCCTTGTAGCATTTGGAAAAGAATATTTCTCACAAAACAGTATTTGCAAATTGCACTATGGAGATGAGGTGGTGGTGTTGGTGCACTGCTGAATCTTGGGTAGGGCTCCTGGACTAGCCTGTTGCTGCCGGAGCCGCTGCTTCTCCTCCCGGCCGAATAGGAAGTGGGTCCCAAGACCTGATTGCCCGGGAGTCCTAAGACTCCCTGGACAATCGGGTCTCAGGATCCGCTTCCTGATTGGCTGGGAGGAGAAGCAGGAAGACATTAGCTGATAATAATTTGCTAATGTTACACAAGTGGGTGGGCTCGGGGAGCAGTGCTCTGCACCAGAAGCCCAAATTTTTGAAGCCAATCAGAGCCTCAGGCTCTAATCATGTGCTTCAAAAAATAAAAACCCATTGAAATCCATGCCCTCGGGCCCTGAATGGAGATTAGGGGCTGGGCACCTGGATTGGGGGGGGGGGCGCCCCTGCGCCTCTTTTGAGCGGGCTGCCACTGCTGTTATTACTGGTTTACCCCCACTTTACGGAGAACACTCCTCTTATACAGTATGTATTGTCGAGCTTCAGAATTAAATATTGGAGAAATCCACTAGAAACTGCACTGTGGAATTTTAGGGGATTCCCACAGCTAGTTCACACACTGTCAAATGTAGGAGTAGAATAGCATCTTGCTGAGTAAATGAACTAACCAACCAGCCAAAGCTTACAAACAACACAACCAAAACTAATAGACACAACATCTACATGATGTCCATTCCTACATTCCCTGGAAATACTCACCTTGGCCAAAAAACAGGCACAGGTAGCCACCAGAGGTCATATGATGCATTATTGAGGTAGGGCTTTCAGTCTCCACCTGTGGATCTTTACCATGGGCCTATTAAGGTTTATGGGTGTTTTAGCAGTTAGAAAGTGAGAAAGCAAGTAAGTAGAGGATAAAAAAGAGAAAGTATATGACTTGAAACTGCTGCACCTTTGTTGTCTGTTTAGCTTTGTAAAGTTAATATGGACTGAAGATAATGGCGTATGTTTGTGCTGAAAGCATTGCTTGCTGATTGAAAATTCTGCTTTGATTTTCCCAAAGTAGGTATTTTTATCTGCAATCCTAAATCTTGTCTGCCCCCCCCCCCCCTTCATTCTGAGTCATCAATTTTGTTTTATTGTTCGTCCTCTTTAGTGCAAAAAGCATTACTGCAAAACTATTTTTTTATAGATCATGTTAAAAAAAATCAAATCTAATGGATAAGTAGGATGATTAAAATGTAGAGCTGTTGGAATCATTAGCAATAGCCCTTTAACACTTTCAAGTATTCATGTAATATGGAAGCGCAAGCACCCAATACCCTTATAGAGGAACTCCTGGAAAAACTCTTTTATAGCTTTGAGTTGATTTTTGGATTGAGTAAAGCAGGATTAGATCATCTGTGATCTTTTTTATTCATCTTTCTATTAAAATGGGGAAGGGTTAGGCCTTTTGTCCCAGTGACATCCTGAAACTCTGAGGTGAAATCCACAGAGCAGGGTAAGCGGCTGCAACAACAAAAAACAAGTATTTAGACTTTAGCTGTAGATTATTTTATTTTATCTCTTACAATAATGGGTTACAGGAATGAAAATTGCTCAATTAATTCCCCTGCTGAACCAGCTGAGATTCGATCCATGTATGGCCGCCTTAAAGTGACTGTATACTCTGTACAACCACTTTAACCTACAAGTAAGCCCATAATAAGGCTTACCTGTAGGTTCCGTGAATATCTCATAAACCTGTACAGTTTAGGAGATATTCATTGTATCCGCATGTGCCGACGTGTTCAGCACATGTGCAGTGAAGAAACAGCCCGCCTGTGCCGTTTCTTCACTAAGTGTGCCGCACCTATGCACATGTGTGGGATTGACGTCAGCTCGGCTCCGGCCAGTCACAGCGCTGGAGCCCGCGCTGTGATTGGCCGGAGCCACCGAACCCATAAGTAGAATGTCAGCGGTCACAGCGGTGTTTGGGGACCACTGCAACAGCTTTGTTCCAAGGTAAGTATTTCATAATGAGCTAGTATGCAATGCATACTAGCTCATTATGCCTTTGTCTTGCAGGTTGTTTTTTTTTTTGTTTTTTTTTTAAGAGAGTTTACAACACTTTAAATCTAAATCTAAAAAAATAGAGTTGGGTTTAACTCCAGAATCTTCATCCCCCCACCCTTATATTTTCTTTTAATGTTATGCCATGGGTCACAGGAAGTAGTCGGAATGGCGCTGAATGTTGTTTAATCCAAAAGAGAACAAGCATTTGAGGGCATTAGGGAGAAGAAAAGTATTGCAGGGAAAGCTGTTTTTTTTTTTTTTTTAATTTTTTCCACGTGTCTATAGAAATTCATTTAGCTTTTTAAAAAAAATCTGGAGTTGGTCTGCAAGCCCTTTAAGATATACACTATATTTTTAAAAGTATTGGGACACCTGCCTTTACACGCACATGAACTTTAGTGGCATCCCAGTCTTAGTCCGTAGGGTTCAATATTGAGTTGGCCCACCCTTTGCAGCTATAACAGCTTCAACTCTTCTGAGAAAGCTGTCCACAAGGTTTAGGAGTGTCTATGGGAATGTTTGACCATTCTTGCAGAAGCACATTTGTGAGGTGAGGCATTGATGTTGGACGAGTAGGCTTGGCTCTCAGTCTCCACTCAAATTCATCCCAAAGGTGTCCTATCGGGTTGAGGTGCAGGCTAGTCAAGTTCCTCCCCCAAAACTCGCTCATCCACACTATATTGACAAAATTATTGGGCCACCCCTCCAAATCATTTGGTGGAGAGGGGATTATGGTGTGGGGTTTTTCTTCAGGGGTTGGGCTTGGCCCCTTAGTTCCAGTGAAGGGAACTCTTAAGGCGTAAGCATACCAAGACGTTTTGGACAATTTCATGCTCTCAACTTTGTGGGAACAGTTTGGGGATGCCCATTCCTGTTCCAACATGACTGCGCACCAGTGCACAAAGCAAGGTCCATAAAGACATGGATGAGTCTGGGGTGGAGGACCTTGACTGGCCTGCACAAAGTCCTGACCACAAGCCTATAGAAAACCTTTGGAATTGGAGTGGAGACTGTGAGCCAGGTCTTCTCATCCAACATCAGCGCTTGACCTCACAAATGCGCTTCTGGAAGAATGGTCAAACATTCCCATAGACACTCCTAAACCTTGAGGACAGCCTTCCCAGAAGAGTTGAAGCTGCTATAGCTGCAAAGGGTGGGCCAACTCAATGTTGAACCCTATGGACTAAGACTGGGATGCCATGAAAGTTCACGTGCATGCAAAGGCAGGCGTCCCAATACTTTAAGTAATATTGTGTATGTGTCTATATAAATTAATCTAGAAGCTTTAAAAAAAATAATCTGGAGTTGGTCTGCAAGCCTTTTAAGATTTACTTTAGGTTTGAGACGAGCTGACTTTTACTTGCAATATTACCAAAGTAGGAGCCCAAAATATATTAATGCATATTTTTTTTTTTCTACGCAAAAAATATGCACTGATGAAAAGTTTGTACATGGGGTTCTGGAAAAAAAAAACTATGCTTCTTCTATTGTCACTACATTGTTTAGGATGATTACTCTGCCATGAAGTATTATTTGGGTCTCACTTCATTTTCACTGTCTCTCATTAAAAGGTGCCATTATTGTAAAAGGAACATTTTAGAGAAGTGGCCATTGTTAAGTGTTTCACAATAATCCTTCTTTGGTTTGATAATCACAGATCAGTAATGGACTTTGCATTCTTCAGGAAACAAACTTATTACAATGAGACTGACCTTGAGGTCTCCTGCAAAATTTCCCTTATTTCTGTCTGTAGAAGAAATTAATAGATGGGTTTAAAAGCCATAGAAATGTAAAGTAATTCAGACGTTTATTTTAATGAGTATTTATGTTGGTTCTGTCACTTCTGAACTGTCTCCAGTTAGTCTTTATTTTAACAAGTGGCAAATAAGATAATTGAGATCAGAAAGATCAATCTGTTTTGCAGTTATTTCAGCTTTATCATCCACTGTAAAAAAAAAAAAAAAGTTTTATCAATGTAATACATAAAACCTGCATTCAATTAAAGCAGACTTAAATTTAAGTCTGCATCTGAAAAATAGTGAGGTGTCATGGAGAAAAAGTTAGGGTTCCTAAAGTGTAAAATTTCAAGGCTTAAAAAAAACAGGTCTGGCATT
Source organism: Glandirana rugosa (assembly GCA_018402905.1). Classification (NCBI taxonomy): domain Eukaryota; kingdom Metazoa; phylum Chordata; class Amphibia; order Anura; family Ranidae; genus Glandirana; species Glandirana rugosa. The sequence goes on along the minus strand of BLSH010474513.1, from coordinate 33,729 downwards.
GCTTTAGTTCCAGGTCACGTGGCAGTGCAAATAAATAACTACATTGGTGGAGTCTTAAAGCTACTTTACAGAGTTCATTTCGGCAAGCTTGGCCCAACCAAACTACTGTATGCCCCTCACTAACATGTAAGGCCGTTGGTTGTGCGATATAAACCTGACGTAAGCACGCTACTAGCCGCTGCCATTTTTTTGGATTGTCTTAATGCTCGATTTTATCAGTTGTTTTGTAAGTATAATTTTAATAAAGCCTTGTACTTTGGTTTACGTACTTCACCATGGAGGTTTTTTGTCATTTTGGTGAACCCTAAGCCATTTGAGAAGTTGTCACATCTTGTCTATCTGTGGAGTTGTTTTTTTGATCTCTATGCACTATCTATCGAGGTTGGTTGCCTGCTTGATGCTCGGTGCTGATTTGTGGAATTTGTACATGATACATGCCCATTTTTACCATCTTTATGGTAAGGAGACTTGCTAGGAGCACTGTGGTGCTGTGTGTTGTTCCTATCACACTGAAGCTTGTGTGGGCTTTTCATCTTTCCTTCAATTATTTTTATTATGGACATTTATTGTCATGTGACATGTGATCCTAATGTTAATTTATATCAGTAAATAGCACTGCATCTTTTGACTCTTTCATAAACTGTATGTAGCTGAGGCAACATACAGCATACCACACTGTAACCGGGTTCGAGCCGAGACATTCTGTCTCATACCCGGCACACAGTAGAGTCTATCACAGTAGCGCTCAACCATTAATAGAAAGTCATGTATTCTAGCAATGAATACAAAGCTTCCTCTGAGTGGCAGCAGTTTTTACATCAGCCTGCCTGTCTGACTCAGCTAATCAGAGGAAGTTTTGTATTCATTGCTAATACTGTTCCGGGTATGAGACTGGAAGTCTCAGCTCACCCCCGCAGCACAGTGCAGTATGCTGTATGTTGGCTCCGCTATATACTGCACATCCAGCGGCCTCACATGTTAGTGAGGAATATAGTTAATTTGGGCCAAGCTGGCCAAAACAAACTATATCAAAAGCTGGAGTTCAGCTTTAAGGCTGGCTTCGCACCATACGCATACTGGTAAGACACAACACACCTTAATGCAATTTGTTATGCTATGTTATGGTTGGGCAGCCATTCAATTAGTAATCATTATGTTGCCTTCAGAAAGGGACCCCGTGAAGCCCCAAAGAGTTGTTTTTTTATTCCCTATTTTACACTGTCTTGACGTTAACACGTGAAATGCATTAACTTGGTGTCTGGTGTCTTTGACTTGGTGTCCCTACCTGTCAGAAATCTAAACTCTTCCACATGCGATTAAAAATTTGAGATAAGCCCAAATGCAACAAAAAAAAACCCAAAAAATGGGCATACTCGATGGACTACTCAGCCTTCTTTCTGCCGTCACTTTTCTATGTTTCTGTCAGGAACCATGAATCAGATCAAGACAGAAGAGCAGTAAAATCACACTTTTAATAAAAAGGTAAAATGTAATAAACAGAGTCTCTTTCTCACACTCGTGTGTCATTTAAAGTCCCAATCCCCTCCCAGTTAGCTTTTTTTAGCTTTCTTTTTATTCTAATTATAGGGATGGAAGATTGTGCCTCTACCCAGCCAAGCCTTCATTTAAAGTCTCAATGTTTGCCCCCTGCCTTTTATGTCAGTAATAAACAGAGTAAACGTGGTAAAAACATAGCCAGGGTTCAGTAACCAGAGTGGATAGTCAGAGCAAGCCAGTGAAACAGGAGTCCAGAGATCAGTGAGGTCAAACAAACGGCATGCAGGGTCAGGAGCCAGGAGGAGAATCTGCTGAGCAGGGTGTTGAATCCAGGAATCAGAAGGGAACGTCAAACAGGCAAAGTCTTTCACAGGAAAACACAGCAGAGATTTCTCCAGAGATGTTGACCAAGGCAAAGACATCTGCAATCTGATAATCCAAACAGTTTATATAACAGCAGAGCTGGCTTAACGAGGCAGGATATAGTCATCAGGTGAGACAGGGTGGAAGCGGAGACTGGCAATTAACCCTCAGCTGAGCAGCTTGCTCTGAGAAGGGAGAGCTGAGCCCAGCCCTGACGGTTTCTAACACAGTAGTGGAAAGATAGAGACCACAAGGGATAGAGGCCCGGGCTGGTTGGGACAGAGTGTAACATCTATGGCCCACCCCTGAGGGCTGTTTGGAGGTATTGTAAATAGCTGCTTAAATTTCACAGGTTTCTAATGAAAATGGCAATTGAATTACCCCTACTGGCTATAAAAGCTGAATGTTTGTTCTTTTGACAAATAAACTTGGCATTTTACTTTTGTGTTTTACAAATGTAGGGTGCACAAGAGTAACAACAAAAGCATCACAGGAAGTGATGTTTGAGAATAAAGATTTAAAGGGATTGTAAACCTTAAATGCTTTTTTTCACATTAAAATAATAAGCATGTTATACTTACCTGTTTTCAGGGCCCGGACAATCTCATTCAATGCCCAAGGCGAAGATACCAAACTGCATGCCCCTGACAACAATCGTGGGGGGGGGGGGGTCGGTTGGTACAGTAGGGTGTGGGGTGCAGCTATCCAGCAGTAAAATATGGGGAAACAGTGATGTAAAAAGTAATGGGGCCTGTGTGCAGGATTGTAAGTTGGGCCATCTTGAACAAGAAAAAGAGCGGTGTGCGTAGCACGCTGCGGCAAAATTCGGGTGCGGTTTTATTGCGCTGAATATTGGCTATGGCTAAAAGAAGCAGAGTACTGGGGTTGAATAGGAAGTGGTGCAGAGTTTACAGGTCAGTAATAAGTGACACAGAGGTCAGAGATCAGTAGTTAAGTGAGGCAGAGGTCAGATGTAAGTGACTAAGGCTGCCTTCACACCTAAGTGTAGCGTCTTGTCTTTCCGCTGTTTTTTGCGTGTTTTTAGGCGCAACTTGCGCATGTTTTTGAGCCTTGCCTTTTTTTTATTATTATTTCATTAGTAGGGTGCCATGTAACTTGGTTGGAGAGGGCTTCCCTTGCGGTTCTAGTTCGAGCCCCCTGAATGTGGTGACAGAGGTACGAGGCTCAAAGAAGCACGGGTGCCAGTAGCTTGATAGCAGGTGACTGCCATAGTCAGGGACATAGTCAAGGTGTGCCAGGGTCATACACGGTAAGACAATAGGGTGGTCAGGAAGTGCCTACGTGTCAGTGCACACTGGATATTAGCCTGAGCTTGTCTGTGTGCTGGTTCACATGCATGAGCAGTAGCTGCAGAAGAATTAGTATTAGCTGAACTACCTTCCTGACATAGGGTTATTTTTTTTTTTTGTTAGGGTGTTAACAACTACTACCACTATTACTACTACTACTAATAGTAAATAAATAATTAACCCCTAACATTAACCCCTAACCCTTAAAAAAATAAAATAACATAATAAACTAAGCACCCTAACCCAAAATAAATAAATTGCCATTATTATTATTATTATTATTATTAATAATAATAATAATAATAATAATAATAATTTATTTTTGTTCAGGTTTGAGTGTTTATTATTTATAAACATTTATTTTATATTGTTTAAGATTATGGGTTAATTATCATTTTTTAATATATTATTCATTTATTTTATTTATTTATGATGATTTTTAGTTATTTGTGAAATTATTTACATTTCTTTATTCATATATTATTGCCATTTTAAGTTTTACAATTTTTAATTTGAGCAGAAAACCACGCACAAACGCATCACAACGTGGAAATGCGCACAAAAATGTGCAAATTACGCGTTTTTCTATACATTTCTATGGGAATAAAAATGCGCCAAAAATGCTCAAATCTGCCCGATTTGAGCTACAAAAAAAACTTGTTTGAGCTTTAGGCGTTTGGCTTCAGGTGACTTGGATTGGACATGTGAACCGTCTCCATAGAGAATAATTGATTTTTTTCTCCTCCAGCGTTTTGGAGCTTCAAGCTACAAAGCGCTGAGGTGTGAATGAGGCCTAAGAGTTCAAAGATTAGTAGTAAGGTAGGAGCTCCTTGTAAATACTAATATATATGTGGGCTCCAGTATGTGAGCAGGACGTCTTGGGAACTTGGGGTTCATATCCGCGAACATGTCAGTTACATCAAGAAAGGAGTCAAAACTCTGTTTATCTAGACATTTTCGACATTTTCATAATAGGGACCCCAAAGATCTTAAGTTCTGGGCACTTGAGTAAGTCAAGTCCCATTGGAGGGGTGTCCATTTCTTCAGACAATTGAGTAAACGTGAATCCTTCTGGATCTTTGAAACTGATGTAATGGTGCCTCAGGGGTTAATTGTGGAATTTGACTTGAACTGTTTTATTTCAGACAGATAATGGTACCTTTTTTAATAATTTTTTTTTTGTGGAGATATATAAATTTGGGGTTTTATATTTTTTTTATATTTTTATATATATTTTTATAAACCGATTACATGATTAATTTATATAATATGAAAATATGGAGAGCGGTGGGTGATTGTCTATTTCCAGTCTCTTTTAAAATATTTAGACCCCTTTCACACTTGTGTGAGTTGTCCTGCGATTTGGGACTGCAAAGTCCCATGACAAGTTGTTCCCCATTATTTCCAACAAGTACCATTCATATCTTTACGACTTTCAAGTCGCGCCAACTTTAAAGTAGTCCCTGGATTACTTTGGTACAACTTTGATGCAACTTGAGGTCCATAGACTTCAATGTTAAACCCTCAAAGTCTCATGCAAATCGCGGCCAAAAAATTGCGGTAAGATCGGGTCGCACAAGTGTGAAAGGGGCCTTAGGTTGATTCCTATTTTAGCAATATTGAATATGTTTTTTTATTCCAGTGATCTCAAATTTGTCCAGTAGATTTCTCTACATGGAAACCGGCCCACATCTCATGATCTCTGTTTGGAGCCTGAGATTGCATGGTTGCACCACCAGATGTCTCTGCTGAGACGGTGCATCATTAATTTATTTGATGCTGTGAGCATTTATAAACTTGTGGTGATGTTGTCCTAGCCCCGCCCCGCTGAGGAAGTCACATGTTGACGTAGTGCATACGGGGGGATGAGCCTGGACTGACGTCACCCACTGCTGTCCATCGATCCATGATTTATGATGCTGGAGATCGCTGTGTTACCTTCTTATACATGTCCTTTTAAAGCTGTCTACATGTGAGTGCAACATTTTTTAATAATAAAATAGTGGATTTCACATATGGAGAGCACTTAGATCTGTCCCTTTTCCTCATGTATCCGGATTACTGAGCCATAATCATTTGATCGCTGGTTGGTCTGGGAGCTCATGAGAGACAGAAGGCTGTGTGATTAGTGCTGGAGCCGGGAGAGCTGCTTTCCTTTCTTCCCCATATTGAGGGAAACAACTGTGTCTGACCTGCTGGTAATACCTTGAGGTGAGGAGACACTTGAGCTATTGGTGAAGAGAGTATACATCAATGTTTGTAATGGGAGAATCCCCCAATGAGGGTTTTATGGCAGCAAAATAAGTGAAAAAGTATTAAATATAAGTAGAAATATAAAGATAGAATACCAACTTGTAGTTTCAAAATGTATTTGGCATTTAACATGAATATGTGCATATTACAACAAAAGCTCTGGTTGTGCGAACAAGGGACATGTACATCTAAATACAACAGTGTACGATACAGCCATAGCTGCATCATTTCTCCGACGCGTTTCGATCTTTGAGAAGGCGTAAATAGGTCTTCCCCAGGGGGAAGTATCCTTTTCTACAGAAATAGCAGGAAAAAAGAAATTTAGCAATAGTACAGAAATTAGACAATCATCATATTTATACACATTTTCAAACTTACATTTGCTATTGAACATTGACTGTGAGGCACTAGTCCCGTATGAATAAAATCAACAGAAAAATGAGGCTCATCATGGCCTGTCCCTGTCCCCGCGGTTGGGCATCCCGTCTCGGACCAAGAACTTGCAAAGGACCACACTCTATCCCTTCAATGGGGAGAGGGGAGATATGCAGTATGCTGTGCGGGGATTTTATCCGAAAATAATAAATTACATTTAGTAAGGTTTCTTTATTCCTATATGAGGTTTGTGTTAAGCGGGCCCTATGGATACCTGAGTGTTCCTCCTCAGTGGGCATATAGGATATTCATAAAGTTTGTTTTATTGAATTGCTGGACAACTATCTAAAAAAAACAGGGTGTTTGCCTATGTATTGGAGAATTCTTAAACTGTCCATGCTTATAAAAATACTATCATTTGCTTTATTTATATTATGATATTAAATGTAATGAATTCATATAGATTTAAATGACCCGTAGCATGATAGTATGTAGTGTAGGGGCTGTGAAAATAAAATAAAATACATTTAAAAAAAAAAAATTCCATTGGCGAGTGACAGTATAGTGTGTGGTATGTGAACTGTGAAGGAAATTGATTGAAAGAAATACCATATGCGTGAAGTTAAGTGATTGGGTCGGTTCTAAATATAAATATGCAACAAAGGACAAGAATACCCCCTATGCGGGACTGTAATAGGCAGAAAACACCACAAACTAAATCTAAAAATCTTGGTTTATTGTGTCATTTTTTTAAAAGAAAGAAAGGACAAGTACATGGAAATATGGTATATACCTACAGTAAACATCAAAATTGTTGATCAAAAAATATTTCTAAGAGCAGATCATACAGTCAACCACAGATGTTCCTGTGGGAGTGAGCATACGTAACTTTCATAGAGAAGAAAAAAATCCGTTGTCCGAAGATGAAAAAAGAGAGATGGAATTTGGTGCCCAACGTTCAACGTTTCGGGTCTGGTTAAGGCCCTTCATCAGGGGAAATACCAACGGAGCAAAAAGTATATTACTAATTCTTAGTATTTCTGCAGTGCATCTCAGCTGCATGTATCCATTAAGGGACAAAGTCCCATTGCCAGGTATACTGCTATAATCGCCTGGAGGAGTGACATAGACCACCACGAGGCCCTGGATAGATGTACTTACATCTCCCTGTTCCTCCAGGGAACCGGTGGCAGATCCCCCCCGGTCTCACGTGTATGGTTTCTCTGCACTACATTTAAGGAGGAAGCGTGGACACTTGAAAGTGAACTTTTAGGGACCGATTTTTTAAGCTTGACATTGCACACCATTGACGCTATCTTCTGGGGCATTATTTATTCTGAGCAACATTATACACTGCTTTTATAGAAGTATACCCGGCAATGGGACTTTGTCCCTTAATGGATACATGCAGCTGAGATGCATTACTGAAATACTAAGAATTAGCAATATACTTTTTGATCCGTTGGTATTTTCCCTGATGAAGGGCCTTAACCGGACCAGACAACAGATTTTTTTCTTCTCTATGAAAGTTACGTATGCTCACTCCCACAGGATCATCTGTGGTGGACTGTATGATCTGCTCTTAGACATATTTTTTGATCAACATTTGTGATGTTTACTGTATGTATATACCATTTTTCCATGTAGTTGTCCTTTCTTTCTTTTAAAAAAATGACACAATAAACCAAGATTTCTAGATTTAGTTTCGGGTATTCTTGTCCTTTGTTAATATTTACAGGGATGAGGCAGCCACCACAAAGGCCTCACTGAATGTGGAATCCTTTCTAATAAATATAAATATGAGTTGTTGGGGTATGTAGGTGAACTGGAAGTGATAAAAAACGAACTAATGTGGGTGTGGGTTAAACCACAGGGAGGGTCCAAATCAGCGAGTAGAATGGGCACTGTGCAAATGGTAATGTGAAAATGAGATGGGTTTGTTAACAGGTGAGGCCTGTGTGGTGACGGACGGGGAGGGGAAGTGGACAATTGAAAAGTAGGGGAAATGGGTGTGTTGGAAAGCAAGGTGTGGTGAAAATTAAAAAATGAATGACAGGGGGTGAATGAATGGGAGAAGGGGGAGGAAAAAGGGGGGGGTAGGGAAAGGAGGGGAAGGGGGGGGGAGGCTGGGAGACTAGGGAATGAATGGAGGAAAGAGAATGTATGTGAAAAGGATAAAAAAAAGGGGGGGGGGACCACAACCAAACCAAACCCTCACCAAGAAAGCAAAAAAAAACAAACAAAAATCCAAAAGGTGAAGTGATGTAAAAGGTGAAAGTGGATAAAAAAAATGCTTGTGATAGGCCTAGATTACCTGAATATCCAAAAAGGAGTATAGGTGTGATAAGACTCACCCCCTTTACTGAGGGGGGGGGGAGGAGTTTTTGTGTACTATGAGTAAAAATAAATGGAGATTAGACTCTAATCATAATCCACAATGGGCTAATGTGAATGTGTATAGATGTAAATGGCATATGATTGCATACTCACAAATACCCAGATAGCTATTTCCTACACAGGATTTTCCCATGCAGGGAAAGAATTTAAGATGCTGTAAACAAAAGACAGGACAAGTCTCAAGGCAAATACCATAATTTACAAGGGCTTGCTGTACTATCGAAACAGTATTAATCAGGGCAAAGTCCTATAATGAAAAATGTGAAGTCTATTACCTATTATTCACTAGTGTGGACTCATCTCTGAGGGCCTCAGACGAGAGGAAAGAGCATGTAAACCTCACCTGCCTGGTATACTGATATATATATCCACCACCATTATGTAAGGGGAAGGCGCAGGTGTGCTGCAATGCGGCCTAGTTAAGGCCAGGAAATAAGACCCGCAATCGCGCTGCGCCCACACTTGGGTCACTCGCACGCGATACGGTCACACAGGAACAATACAGGGATGCCGCCAGCCTGGTTTGTGTGCCCCCCTGCGGCTGCAATAGAAATTACAGCCACCTCAGGGGCATAGGAGAGTCCATGAGCCAAACAAACTGGTTACAACAGTATAGAAGAATGACATAATTTCAGTGTCAAAAAAACAAAAACATATGCATGACATTTGTAAGCATCTATGCCTATTATTAACATTGGCACATATAAGTGGAAACCATCAAGTATATCAAGTTTACAAACAGCGTAGTTCTTCCAAAAGGGAAAAGCGGTACCTTAGAAAATTATCTTTTCCCCTTGGGAGAGCTAATGCTGTGGCACCGGGACATTATTTACTTCAGAACGTATTAACTTATTGCCTTCCATATTGCCTAGCTTTATAAGAAAGTAAGCTGGTTGGTAAATATCATTTAGTACTTATTAGGTTTTGCCAGAGGCAAAGCCTTTCAATAAGGGAGCATAAGAAATGGATTTATTCAATCCAGGGAAAGTGGTTGCCTGTAATCTAAAGATCCATCTTTGCTCCCGTTGGAGCAAAGTTTTGTTCCAGTCACCGCCCCGATCTGGAACATGAACCTGATCCAGAGCTGTGAACTGTACTTTGGGTACCCTATATGAATGCTGTAATACCACGTTGTCCGATTGGAAGGTATTGGTTTCCGATTTCCATGCTGTACACATGTTTGGAAATGCGGCACCAAAATTCTTGCTTGGTTTTGCCTATATAATAGGCCCCACATTCACAGGTCATCATATAAACCACCCCACGCGTTTGCTACAGTACAACGATGTATGTAGATATACATGTCCCTTGTTCGCACAACCGGAGCTTTTCTTTTTTTTTATTTCAATGATTTTTATTGAAATTTCAAAAAGAAATACAGAGCTTCGTTTCAGATTATCATGAACATTCATACATCGTTAAACCATAGACAACAGGTGAGTTTGGTGAAACAAATTAGCAGATCAATGTATGTCAATAACCAGAGCTTTTCTTTTAATATGCACATATTCATAGTAAATACCAAATAAATTTTGAAACTACAAGTTGGTATTCTATCTTTATATTTTACTCATATTTAATACTTTTTCACTTATTTTGCTGCCACAAAACCCTCATTGGGGGATTCTCCCATTACATACGTTGACTGATGGGAGGGCAGTATATGATCGGTCTCCAAGAGTACCTATTTTTCCATGTAAAAATGCACCGATGTTTTGCCTAAAAGGAATTATTTTCACCAACGGGACCTTTTATACATTTTTTATCTAGTCCTTTGTATGGAATTAACTTTATGTGCACTTTTCATGTGTGTGGACTGTCACTAGATTAAATGCACTGCACTTTATATGTTATAATATGTAACCAAACTACAAGAAAAAGCCTAATTGGAGCTCAACAACCCCCCCCCCCCCAACATTCTATTCATAATACATGGAATATAAAAAAACGAAGCTGCTGTGACCATTGTAATACAGTATATATAACTAGAGTTGAGCGAACCTGAACTGTAAAGTTTGGGTCCGTACCGAACTTTCGGGTGTCCGTGTCCCGAATCCGAACGTTTGAGAAAAAGTCCGGGTTCTGGGTTCTGGTATTTTATCACACATGTTGAATAGCTGCAGGGCAGCCAATCAACAAGCGTTTCACTGGTTTTCCCTAGAAGCCATCACAGCCCTGCCTACTAATGGCATGGCTGTGATTGGCCAGTGCATCATGTGACCCAGCCTCTTTATAAGCTGGAGTCTCTTAGTGCTGCAGTCACATGCTCTCTGAGACTCTGACTAGTGTAGGGAGAGGATGCTGCCGGCTCTGTGAGGGACAGATTGCAGATATATATAATAACATGTCATCGATCTGATTGTGGACTAGGTAGAGACTATTACTACTGCTTTGAGGGACAGATTGCAGATCTCATCCTGCATTACAGAACGATCTGTTTTGAGGGACAGATTGCAGATCTCATCCTGCATTACAGAATGATCTGACTGGACTAGGTATAGTCTATTGCAGATCTCATCCTGCATTACAGAACGATCTGACTGAACTAGGTAAAGTCTACTGCTTAGAGGGACAGATAATTGTTCTAAAATCAACTCCTACTCCTATAGGGTCAGGTTCCTGCTGTTGCTGTAAGGGACAGATTATTGTTCTATAATCATCTCCTAGTTCTAAAGGGAGAGGTTCCTGCTGGTCCTGTAAGGGACAGATAATTGTACTATAATCATCTCCTAGTTCTAAAGGGAGAGGTTCCTGCTGGTCCTGTAAGGGACAGATAATTGTTGTAAAATCATCGCCTACTCCTATAGGGTCAGGTTCCTGCTGTTGCTGTAAGGGACAGATTATTATTGTTCTATAATCATCTCCTAGTTCTAAAGGGAGAGGTTCCTGCTGGTCCTGTAAGGCAGTGTTCCCCAACCCAGTCCTCAAGGCCCAAGGTCATGTTTTCAGGATTTCCCTCAGATGAATCAGCTGTGGTAATTACTAAGGCAGTGAAACTGATCAAATCACCTGTGCAAAATAATGGAAATCCTGAAAACATGACCTGTTGGTGGGCCTTGAGGACAGGGTTGGGGAACACTGCTGTAAGGGACAGATAATTGTTCTATAATCATTTCCTAGTTCTATAGGGAGAGGTTCCTGCTGCTCCTGTAGAAGAAAAATAATGTATTATTCATTTTTTTTGTATTAATAAATACTTAAATAGTGCTACATAGTACATTTGTGGGCAGAATGAGGAGAGCGACAAATAAGGGACGTGGTCGTGGTGCTGCTGGTGAAGCTCCTGTTGGAAGGAGAGGACGTGGTCGATCTGTGCCAGCTACACGCACGAGTGAAACACCTTCCTCAGGTGTGAGTAGCCGACAGAACCTTCAACGTTATATGTTAGGTCCGAATGCCGCTCAACGAATGGTGAGGCCAGAACAAGTACAGGCGATAGTAGGTTGGGTGGCTGACAATGCCTCCAGTTCTTTCACATTGTCTCCCTCCCATTCCCTTGATGAAAGCTCAGAGTTGGCACCTCAACCCCATGGCCCATCTGTCTTTCACCTCAGCCCCTTGTAAATTAGCCAAGCTGTCTGAGCCCCAAGTCATGCAAGAGACTCTTATGCTTTTTGATGACTCTCCTGGTGTGCTTTCCGTGGGCTATCCACATAGCCCTGCCCCAGAAGAGGAAGACATTGAGTGCACCAATGCCCAACCACTTCTGTTGCAGGATGAGGTCATGGAAACACCAGCGCAGCACGTCTCTGATGATGACGAAACACAGGTGCCAACTGCTGCAGCTTTCCTCAGTGTGCAGACTGACAAGGAGGGCAGTGGTGAAGGGTGGGTCGAAGATGATGTGGAGGAGGATGATGAGGTCCTAGACCCCACATGGAATGAGGGTCATGCGAGTGACGTGTGCAGTTTGGAGGAAGAGGTGGTGGTCGCACAGAGGCACCAGCACAGCAAAAGAGGAAGCAGGTTGCAAAAGCGGAGCGAGCGTCCCCTAGACAGTAAGCCTGCTACTACCCACCACACCCAGGGACCTAGCACACCAAAGGCAGCTCAAAGGCGTTCCCCCACGTGGCAGTCCTTCAGACAATGTGCTGACAAGACACGAGTGGTTTGCAAGCTGTGCAATGATAGCCTGAGCCGAGGCATAAATGTTCTAAACCTGACCACAACCTGCATGATCAGGCATCTAAATTCAAGGCACAAGCTGCATTGGAATAATTACCTCAAAATCCAAGAAAGGTCTTGGCCTGCTCCTGCTTCCTCTTCTGCGACCCTTGGTGTATGACACCCTGTCGGTGGCGGTAGTCCAAAAACTTTGACAGGCACAGGTGGTCTGCCTTACTGTCGTAAAGTTTCCGGTCCTTAAACCTTTACGACCGTAAGTCCCGGTCCCTAGCGGCCACCCATCCCCCCATGAAGGAGACAGAGAGGTCACAAACCCTCTACCTCTCGACATTCGAAGGTACCCTGGCACACCTTTACGAACCCCTGCCACCGCCTGTACCACCGCAACGACAGTGTACGAGACAAACGACCCACCGTCCACTGTGACAGTAACATCTCCACCTCCTTCTCCGGCTCCGTCGTCGTCTTCTCCTTCGTCCTCGTCCGGTTCTGGAAAGAACCTAAAACTCCATTAATAAGGTTACGTCGAACACGGAACTTAAATCTACGGACTAGTACGTCCAACACCAGTCCAAATCTTGTAAATACGGAGCCGAGTCCGATAGTAACGTGTCGAACGTTTGGTGAGCACAGAACAGTCGTGTAACAGACTTCCTGACGGTGCACCCCCTTGCGGAAACTCGACGGAAACCACACGATCCAGGGACCCACACCACCCATCATCGTCCGAATGACAGATCCCCTGCGAGCGAGGCGAAAACGTTGGACGAAGGAGAAAACG
>BLSH010474513.1:0-19312 GCA_018402905.1 Glandirana rugosa | reverse complement strand
TACATATGACATATAACGTGGGACTATCTTCTAATACTAAAAACGTATAGATCTAATATATCAACCTTCGAAAGTAAAATAATACTACACAAAAATTCTTAAACACATAATTTCATATATACAATGTATATCTCAACTCGCTTGTGGACCTACAAGTCCAAGTCGACCAGGCCGGCTTGAAGCGCTTTTTCAAGACCAAGCCATGGCTTGCAATGAACTTGAACTGGGGCCTGGGGCTTGGGATAACTTCAGTTACCCCTGGGTTTGAAAAGCCGTGTTTTTACCGACATTTTTTTTTGTAGGGCACTTGTCCTACTCTTACCCCCATTTTACTTCCTATTGCAGCCCTCTAGCACTTGCCAGGACTTTTTTACAGCCATTTTTGTGCCGAAAAGTTTGGGTCCCCATTGACTTCAATAGGGTTCGGGGTCCGGGGTCAAGTTCAAGTAACGTTCGGTACCGAACCAGAACTTTTTCGCGAAGTTCGGCCGGACCAGCTGAACCTGAACATCCAGGTGTTCGCTCAACTCTATATGTAACATATATACTTTAATACACAAATTCTTAAAAACACATCATAATAAAATGAAAGCTTCCAACTATATAATCTAGATATGCAAAAATCATAATCTTCTATCAGGGTGCAATATACAGTATACATGCAATACATTTTTTTAAGAATTTGTGTGATAGAGTGCAATGCTACAATATATTTCAATGGTCACAGTAGCCTGAAACTTTATATTCAATGTATTATGAATATAGAATGTTAGCAGGATTTGTGGAGCTCCAACCAGATTTTCTTTGTAGTTGGGTTACGTCACAATTAACCCCTTGCCTGCTGGAGGTAGATCCCAATGGCAGCGGAACCCCACAGCTGCCGGAACACATCTATACTATGTAACCGGAGAGCAGGCATGTTTTATCTCATTCTCTCCCCCCTGCCGCACCCCCCCTGTCACCCGATCTTCTCCACATCAGCACTAGAGCTGCAGCAAAGATTCATGTAGTGGCATCGCGATTGTGATGTGGAGGAGATTGGTGGAGCGGATCAGATGAAACATTACCTGCTCTCCAGGTGCCAGCTGTCTCCCACCTTCCCAATCGCATAAGCCACGGTATGGGCGGTGCATGAGATAACAGATGATGTCACCAGTGAGTACCTGCCACCCTCACCTCCACCTCTTCCCCTCCCCGAGAGTAAGGTTGCTCTCTCAGCCAGTGGCGGCTGGTGCTCAATTTTCTTAGGAGGGCGGCTCACGGCCCTCCCAGCCAGCCAGCCACCCCCCAGCCAACCAACCACATAACCCACCATCCGGCCGTTTCCACCTCCCTGATGCTCGATCACTCGCCCGCGCCCACCAGACCCCCCGCCAGCCCGGCACTTACCCCCAAGTCCCAGTGGTTGCTTCTCCTCCCGGCCAATCAGGAATTAGGACTCGCAGCCAATCGGGTCTTAGGACTCCCGGCTAATCGATTCTCAGGACCTGCTTCCTGATTGGCTGGGAGGAGAAACAGGAAGACATTAGGGAACAATTTGCTAATGTTACACAACTGGGTGGGCTCCGGGCTCAGTGCTCTCCCTTTTTGAAGCCAATTAGAGCCTCCATCTCTAATCACAAGTTTCTAAAAGAAAAAAAAAACCCATTGGAATCCATGCATCTGGCGCCCTGCATGTAGATTAGGGGCCGGGCGCATGGATTAGGGGGGCAGAGCCCCTGCACCCTGCATGAGCAACCACCACTGCACTCAGCAGCTGTTGCAATCCCGCTCCGTGCTCCATTCTCCAGCTGTCTCAGATGGGGGCATTATCACTCCTCTCATTCAGGCAGATGGAGAATGGAGCACTGACAAGCTCCTTGCTCCTACTCCTTCACAGGATCACACAGTGCCCAGGGCAGGTGCCCCTCCTGCTCCCCCCTTGTCCCGGCCCTGCATGTTTTGTGCAATGTATTGCACATAGCAACCCTGAACCACTGGTTTTTGGGCCACCTGGTGGCACGCTAGGCTCCTCCTCTTCTTGGTGTGCCACCATAGGAAGTCACTTCCTGTGGGCTCCGCAACACCCCCACTCTCGTCTTACAGGATTTGATTGACAACAGTAGGGGCCAATGGCTTCCGTTACTCTCACTGTGTACTGTAAAAAGAGGAAGAGAGAGCAGAGCTGCCGCACTTAGGCACTGAGCTGGATTTGGATAGGACTGCAGGAAATTCATTAAAGTGCAATGTCTTTTTTTTTTTCACTTGTACCTACAGGTAAGCCTATAATGAGGCTTACTTGTAGGTACAGTGAATATCTGCTAAACTTGCACTGTTTAGAAGATATTCACGCTGCATGCAGCCAGTGATGTCACCGGCGCATGTGCTCTGAAGGGTCGGCATACCGTGCCATCCCTTCAGAGCTCCGTGCCGCAGCCGTGACTCCCGCTCATGTGACATCATTGCGGCTTGGCCAATCAGACGGCCTGGAGCATGCAACCCCGGAAGGAAGACAAGACGGCGTGCTGCTGGAGGGCTTTGTTCTAAGGTAAGAATTTCAGAATGTGGTAGTATGCGATGCATACCAGCACATTATGCTATTGTCTTGCAGGTTTTCTTTTTATAAAAAAATGCGGTTCACTGACGCTTTAAGATAAAAAATGTCCTGCCTTTAATTTGTGTGTATAAAGAGTTTCCAGTATGTTTGGAGCATAAACTGTACAGTATTTATGATGTATATTCTTCAATTTTTTTCTTGTCTGCCGATCAGTCCATCATAATTTTTTACTGAGTGTTTTTTAGGCAATAGTCATATATACTTTTTTCTTATTGAACATAAAGTGCTACTTATCTACTGTAAAAAAAAATGCTTATACTATACCTTTGTGAACAAACAGTTATATAATGCTCAGTCATAGGGCTTGTTCACCAGCTACACTAAACTGTACAGATCAACACAGGATCAGCAATAGGGCTCATAGAGAACAATTGTTTTCCATGTGCCTTGTTCACACTACAACTCTGCAGTGAGGTGTAGTTTGCTGCATAGGCTGCAGCTTGTCTGCATTTTAATGCAGCGTAACTCACTGCACTGCATTGTAATGCCCTTCAGTATATAGTATTAAAAAAATTTAATTAATTAAAAATAATAACAGCATGATGTACTGTAGCAATGCATTGCACCTCTGCTACACAACAGACACAAGCCTGCAGTGTTTTAATGTGAGAGCTGGTGTCAACTAGCCTTTAAAGTGATTGTAAAGTCTCATTTTTTTTCAATAAAAATAACAAACATGTCATATTACTGTTGCAGTGGATTTGCACAGAGCAGCCCAGATCCTAATCTTCTCGGGTCCCTCTTCTGTGCTCCTGGCCCGTACAGCAAGCAGCTTGCTATGGAGGCACCCGAGCCGAGTCGCAGCTCCGTGTGTCCATTCAGACACAGAGCTCCGGCCCAGCCTCACCCCCTCCCTCTCACGATTGGCTGACTGACTTTGATTGACAGCAGCAGGAGCCAATGGCGCCACTGCTGTGTCTCATCCAATCAGGACGGAGAGTCCCGGATGGCCGAAATACTCGTGGACATTGCTGGACAGAGATGGGGCTCAGGTAACTATTAGGAGTGGTTGCTGCACACAGAAGGCTTTTTATCTTGATGGATAGAATCCATTAAGATAAAAAAAACTTTCTGACTTTGCAATCCCTTTAGGCTGAGTTCACACCATTACAAATTGGATGCGTGTTCTCCGCATGCAATTCACGATAGCAGGAGATTTTTACTGGCTCTCTATGGAGCCGGTTCACATATCTCCGATGCGGCTCTGGTGCGAATTTGCACAGGAGCCCTGTGCGTCTTTTGCTCCGTTTCAGGTCCGAATTCAGCCAAAGATTTGGGCTGAAATCAGAACTGAAACGGTGAACCAGGACGCACCGGATCCCTGCTGGGAGCCACGTCTGTATTAGGTGTGAACCCAGACTAGATCTCTGAGTGGAAAATAGTGGGTATTGGTGCTAGATTTTATTAAGGGATAAGTCCACCCTAACACTAAAATCTCTACATACACAGACATCCACAATCTAACATTAACCTATCTAGCCCTGTAAAGAGTAAATCGGTATACATACCTATTTTGAAGCTGATCCCGTCCGATCTCCAGTGGTGGAAGCTCTGCAGAGGACATGGCCGACAACAGCTGTGAAATGAATGTGAAGTGACATCGCCCATGAAGTTACTAGGGGCTTCCGTTGCCGGCTGTGTCCTCTGCACCCGCCTCCACGGAGAAGCCACGGCTGACGACTCAGCATGGGATCGGGTCGGATCGGCTTCAGAAAAGGTATGTATACTAATTTCTTCTTTACAGCACTAGATAGGTTAGTGTTAGATAGTGGATGGCTGTAGATGCAGGGATTTTAGTGTTAGGGTGGACTTCTACTTTAAAGTGTTTGTAAATCCTAATTGGTACGTCTCTTATTTGCTCAATTTTGGTCTGCTAAATATGCCAATTAAAGAGTTTTTTATATATATATTTGATAAGTGCAACAAAAACCCTGTTGATCCAGCCAAGAAATCTTGTGAATTGATAACTTGCTGTGCTCTCTGTATCACATAGCATTGTTCCTAGCTTTCTCTGTAGACCACAGAACACCACTTTCTTATGTTATGGAGATGAAAAGAAGGGGATGTGTTCTGTAGCCCTAAACCACTTTCTGTCTGGATGGCAACACTGCTCCTTCATTGATACAACGCACTATGGCCTCATTTACATTTATAGTAGGAGAGGGCAGGAAAAATACATAGCTTAGCTGCGTTTTTTTTTTTTTTTTTTTTTTTTTTTTTTAGTTGGCAAATTTGTTTATTGTTTTACAAAAAAAGAATTGGTACAACAGTTACATGAGATTGTAAATGTAAATTGCACTCAGTTGTGCATGTTAAGATAATACAAAAATAGAAGGTTATAGTCATAGGTCAGTTAGCAAGTGACATAACTAGGAGTGCACAGCTTTGTTAAAAAATGAGGAGTACAGTGAATCTCTGTGTTAAACGAACACAATGAGTATAATAGCTAGCTTGATGGTGAGAATCTGTTGTGTTTAGCGAACTGCGTTAGTTCGGTAGCCGCTAGGGTAAACCACACCTGGTTTCACCCAGGCGCCCCTATGGGAGCAATTTTGCGTCTGGGATGAACCAGGGGGTGGCTGATGTGGTTATATATTGGTAATGGATTTAAGATAAAAAGTGACTAAGTCCATTAGATCGTCAAGCCAGCTATATCCATCAATTAAATGCAAGAAAATAGAGCATGGTGTTTACGTTAAAACATACAAGAAAGAAAATTTTCCGATGGGAACCATAGACTTTCCCATATAACTCTTTAGTGAATAGATAGTGCATCGAAAAAAGAGAGATAGGAAAGGAAATAAAGTATAGAGGGAAATGCAAGAAGAGAAGAAGAGAGGAGAGAGTGGTGTGCACTGGGATGTCCTGCGGAGAGCACGAGGGGACTGTAGCAGGATACCAAGAACCTGCCAAGGGAGTAGGACTTTTATGTCAAAATCTGGGGGGAGATAATTAGTTATCCAGGGATTCCAAGAGCGTTCAAAATTGTGTTCTATTTCTTTATCAGTCGCTTCAATTTTAGCATGTTTTATGAAGTTGGTCATTCTGTTTTTAGCTTCTATAACAAGGAGATTAGGGGTTTTCCATGCTTTGGCAATTATTTGCCTGGCCGCAGGCTTAGCTGCGTTCTTATGCCCCCCTCTTAAGTTGCAAGGGGAATGGACGGGGGTGCACACATTCCATGGCTGCAATGCTTTGCTTTGCAGCTGTTGCAGGAATTAAACCACTTGCCACGTTCTGCAGTCACTACCGCTTACCAAACACAACCCATTGAAGGGAATGGGGCCATGGTGCAACTGCCCCACAGCTGCATGTAATGGTGGTGCGGCATTTTGCCTCCTCACGACCTGTCAAATGCCTCTCAAATGTGAATTGCTTTTTAGAGGACTGGCAGTCTTTGCCATATGTATGAATATGCTCAAAGTGAGCATTACTAGCAGGATCACAGGTGAATAAAGAAAACTGCACTGGGAAGAGGTTAAAAAGGCTTTATTATAAAGTCCGCAGTTCGCGTTCAAAAATCCAGGAAATTATGCCACCGGAAGTCCCTGTACCTAATGCATTCCACTCTGCACTGTGAGCGTCAACACTTTTGTCATATATTATTGCATGGATTACACCTTATAAATATATAATATTATATATATTTCTGCACGGATATCACTTAAAAGGAATCATCGCGATATTGAGGAGTCGCAGCACCTTGTGAGCTTTTATTGTTTTGTTTTGTCGTTGGTTGTAACGGATGTTGTTGATTGTGTGGTGGTTATTGTAGATTATTTTTTATGATTCTATATAGTTTACAAACAGCGCAGGAACCTCTCACTAATTCTTAAAGGAGTGTACACTTCTACTTTTTCTTGCAGCAGTCAAAATTTTATTTAATTTAAATCTATTTAAGCACATCACAGCGCAGGGATATTCATAGTGTTATCCACCATTACTGTGATGTAATCACCATTTATTTGTTTTTTGTTGGCGCTGCATTTGTTACACTATGTTTAATAAAGGTTCGCTATACTACCTTTAGAAAACTGCACTATATAATTTTTTTGTTCTTGAGTTCAAATACACTTTAAGAACAAACCATCACCACTTGTAGTTTGGAGGACAGGTGACAAGTATCCATTCCATATGATATCACAACTTAATCCATACTGGTGTTTTTCCCTATAATAAAAGGATGTGGGGGGTAAGATGTGGCATCCCCCCGTTGATTTGCGTTGATATTTCTAAGGGATTACTTTGTAGTTAAACAAATTTATGACTGACGCGTTTTTCTTTTGACCTGCAATTACTTAAAATTCATGTCAAGCCAGGAGGTATGCCGGAGAAAAATCACTTGACAATGTGCCAATCAGTTCTGAATATGTTAAGTAAAGATGAATCATACATTAGCGTGGAAAATGAGCAACTGCCAATAGTTCGTTCTAAATGTATATATAAATCATTTTTATGGAGTTAGCAGTTTTTTTGGACTAATTGTGCAGGATTTTAAATTTCTCTTTGAAATTATGTTAAAAATGGGCCACTGCACCAGATAAATGTTATAGTGCACTGGTGACATTAGTGCTTATATATGTCCCAGGGATATATGGCCATTAAAGAGCTACATTCAAATTTTAGGTTTGCTTTAATCTGGCTAGAGAGGGTTGGTAGGGGGATTCAAATCAGCATTTTCTTACCCATTTAGCAAGATCTCATAGCTTGGTGAAGTGGAGCCTGGAGGGACTTTAACACCACGATCCAAACTGTTAACTACACAATCATTACAGGAAATGAAGATGAATACCTAATTGCCATAATGTTGAAAAAATCCAGAGCGACACTAGTAAGCCCTGAATGAATTCCTTTCACAACAACTTCCATGATGAGGAATTTACTGGTGGTGAAACTCCGTGGCAGTGACCTCTGACTCATGACTTCCCACTTGGAGAGCACCAAAGATCATGCAAATGAACGGATGAAGCAGCTTGGCATTGTACTTCAGAAGATGTTGGAGTTCAACCACTGTGATATTTGGTGGTGAAACTAACTTAAGCAACAAAGTGGTTGAAAAGATAGGTGGCCTGCCCAATTCCATCTTGGACATCTGGGAAGTTCTGGGGAAGCCTGAACATTGTGGTTATATGTGGGACACAAAAATGAACAATGATCTAAAGGCTCCATACACCTGCAGGCTGCGCTTAGACCGTATACTGTCCCGCTCTGCTGTAGATTTCATCCAAGTAATGCCTCACTCTTTGGAATTGATTGGCACTCAAAAACTGAATTGTGGTAGATTTCTTAGTGACCACTGGGGATTATTGTGTGGTTTTAATGTGAATTTGTGAGCTGAAACAAATCATATACTTTGCAAAAAATAAATAAATAATAGTGCACTGTAACATTAGTGCTTATACAGTATATGTCCCAGAGATATATGGCCATAAAATATCTAAATTAAAATTTTAGGTCTGCTTTAATCAGGCAGTAGAGATGATTGGTAGGGGGTTTCAAATCAGCATTTTCTTACCCATTTAGCAAGATCTCATAGCTTGGTGAAATAGAGCCTTCAGGGACTTTAACACCACCATCCAAACTCTTTATCAACTTGCTCCTCCTTTGCCAACCACCCTTTTCTTCATCCTACTAAATCACCAGTCCTAGAGCCTCCGAAACGTCCTCTCCCCCCCCCCTCCCCCGACTTAAACCTTAGCCTAGAAAATTCAGATTATGATTTTATAGTGTTCTCTAGCTTGCATCTAGGACATAACCTTCAATATAACTCATCCTTGATTTCAAATTAGGACCAGAGAACATCTGAGCAACATCAGAGTTTTCCATGAGTGGTTGACATGCAATAGTTGCTTGAACCCTTTAACTGTTGAATCTGTTTTACAATTTTTACTCTTTTTGTATATCATGCAATCTCCAATTAAAAAAATATTGATACTATAACAAGAATCCATAGTGCTCAGCTCAGTGTTCCAGGTCATCTGATCTGTGACCAGGCCTGCATTGAGTCACAGTTGTCACCAGACGCTGACTAAAAGCCCAAAGTCACAGAGCCGTTGTGATAATACATGACCTAATGCAGTGTTAAAATCAAAAACAGTGCAGCACTTATATAAAGTGCATAAGAAAGAAATTAATAAAAATATGCACATAAAGTGAATGAAGAAATTTCATAAAGCTACACACACAACATGCATAAGAAAAAAAAATCATATAAAGTACATAAAGAACATTCATAATGTAAAGTGCATCTGAATATTATGCAAACCAGAACACATACACTTATAAAAGCAACACTTAAGTGTCCAAAAACGTGCCTTATGCTATTAAATATACCAACAGTGCAGTGCTTCCCAGGGCCGCTAATAAGGCAGTACAGCCAGCCCTCCTGTACTGGGCCTGGGCCCCATCAGTTCAAAAGGGGGGCCCAGGCTGTATTGTCTTATTGCTGATGCCGATCCTCTTCTGCCTCCTCCTGAAGCACTTTCAGCAGTCCCTCCGGCTGTACTGCAGAGGAATTGGTCCTAGCACATGTGCCCCTTGCATCTGCTGTCTGGACCCCCTTTTGTGCCCCTTTCCCCCACAGAGCTTTGGCTTCCCTCCACTCCCGCCGACAGCTACTATGGGCACATAAGTGGATGTTTCATGATGGCGAGTAGGGGAAGGGGTCGGTAAATATGTAATTTTATTCTCCTGAATGAACACAGTGGGCAATCGGTACCAATCAGTCCTGTGTCCATTCATAACTGAAGCACAGTGAACTGTTCTTGTAAATTAGCAGGAAACCTCAGAGCGCTTCCCATTCATCTGTGCAGCTGAAGCTGCAGAGAAAGGGACCGATAAATCTATGTCCGTTTCGGGCCCTGTGTTTTCTAACAACATTCCTGGTGCTTCCCAGTGCAGAATAAAAGTATGTGGTGCATCCACTTATGGAACCCTCCACCACTATGCACTTACCTGGAAGCTAAAGGATATTAACCCATTATAACATTCCGAGCCTCCACGGTATCTTCTTCAGTATGGGTAACATGTGGTCAGAAAACTGTCTTGTATGAGAAATGCTCACCAAACGGAGCCCAAAGTATGATATATAGTGTATTAATTAATTACTATTTAGACCAACCATAAAACCCAACATAAAATCCATGTGGAGTTTACAAATAAATGCGGCTGGACTCACTAAGATGGCCGCCGATCAGGGACCCAGAAGCAGCGGTGTGATGTCAGTGTGTAAGGCTCCACCCAACGTGTTTTGTGCACATGCATGTCCTCTGGGGATAAGCCTACCGCTGATATCAATCGTACCCTCCTTAAAGTGGTTCTAAAGCCAGAAAGTTTTTTTATCTTACTGCATTCTATGCAGTAAGATAAAAAAACCTTCAGTGTGCAGCAGCCCTCCTCTGTTCCCCTAATACTTACCTGAGCCCCATCTCGATCCAGCGATGTTTCACAAGAGTCTCGGCTGTCCAGGACTCTCCCTCCTCATTGGTTGAGACAGAAGCAGGGGGCCATTGACTCCCGCTGCTGTCAATCAAAGTCAGTGAGCCAATGCGGGGAGAGAGGGGCGGGGCCGAGCGGCGGCTCCATGTCTGAATGGATACACAGAGCAGCGGCTCAGCTCGGGTGCCGCCATAGCTAGCTTCTTGCTGTGGGGGCAGGAGAGAGGGGCCAAGAGTGCCAGTGAGAGACCTGAGAAGAGGAGGATCTGGGCTGCTCTGTGCAATACGAATGCACAGAGCAGGTAAATATAACAGTTTTGTTATTTAAAAAAAACAAAGACTTTAATATCACTTTAAATAGCCTGTGGGCATGGCAAACAGATTGGAAAGCACGCGCGCCATTTTGTTGTAGATCTGCCATGTTCTCAAAAGTAAAAAAAAAATGTACAGATCCAAACAAAGAGACACCATACTACTCTGGATCCACAGCACAGGCCACACTATTGTGTATAAACAACAACCTTAACCTACAAGCAATAGCAAAAAGCAGAGCAAGAATAAAAAAATAAAAATGCAGTGTTTAGGTCACTGGACTCAAAATTGAATCGTAGTTAAGGTTTCCAATATTTCACCCACTCCTCCTAAAAAAACAAATGATCAAGCAGCCTAACTTTTGAGGACCCATTTACATTTTGTATATGGAGGCATTTTGGGTTAGGCAGCTTATTCATTTTGCACACACGGTTATTGAGCCTCAATGAAAAAATGGGTCCTGCACAATTGTTAAGGACACATCGCACCACAGTACAAAGAGCATTAGTACCTTTGTGTTATGCTGTACTATCACGTGTTGCAATGTGCTGTACATGAGCATTGGGGAGCAACTGCAAAATACAACAATGAATCACAACACACAAACAGTGCATTGCTGTAACAAATAGCTTGAACAACCCTAAAAGAAATAATAATCTTTTAGGATTAATTTCCTAAAGATTTTTTTAACTACATTATTTCCCCCTTTATAATACTTACAATAATACCAAAGCACAATCAGTGAATCTATGTGGGGGTCTCCTTTAACATAAACGTATATGCTTGTGTTTGTTTTAAAAATACAGTATCCACATAAATCGTATACATGATGTGCATTCAGTTTATTAGAACAGGACATTGATTGTTTTTTTTCCTCTCTAGGTGTATTGCAGCAGTCAACAAGAGTGCAGATTGCAGTGTCTGACGCACACCAGGTCACCAGAATAAGCCCCTGCGGGTCTGTGAGATGTGATCACTGAAATATGACACAGAAAGTAAGTAATAATGACCTATAAACCTAAAGTGAGACTAAACTTTGCTTTAAAAAAAATGCTATTCAAGTATGTACTGTATTCTTGACCTCTTAGCGCCAGTGCCTCCCGACCCTTTAAGAGGCTTATGACGCTGGGAGGTGGGGCTTATGATCACTTGACCACCGTAAATGGTGGTCACGTGATCCGAAAACTCCCAATCGCAATTTGTAATTGGGAGGTTTTGGTTAGGCAGAAGTGTATTGGTAGCAATTCATGCAAATATGCGGCCCCTCGGCGCTAAGGACCAGGCGCGAGGGAGGCTGCATATTTGCATACGGTTGGCGCCAAGGGGTTAAAGCGGAGTTCCACCCATTTAAAAGTCAGCAACTACAAAAAGTGTAGCTGCTGACTTTTAATAAGCAGACACTCACCTGTCCCACGGTCCAGCGATGCGGCTGCCCGAAGCCTCGCTACTCTCCCCCTCCTCTCCGTGGCGCCAGCATTGTAAGGGTGGGCGCTCGGCTGCAGCTTCACAGCCAGGTGCACACTGCAATACGTGAGCTGCGTGGCCGGGCAATCTTATGGGACCTGTGACGTGTCCCAGAAGATTTCAGGGAGAGAGGTGGAAGAGGTGAACTTCTGCTCGGCGCCACAGCGCCAGAGGTTGAAGTGGGAGAAGGGTACCTGTGAAAAAAAAGGACATGCCAATTGTGGCATGTGAGGGGGGCACCAGTACTTAAAGATGAAGTTTCACTTCTGGGTGGAACTTCACTTTAACTCAAAAAGTACCCTGCAGCCTCCTTTTTTTTTTTTTTTGCGGCTGTGATCCAACTCCCTGTTAGAGGGTGGCTACATTTGTCCCACTGTATGTAGGAACGTAGCCCTGAGATGGAGTAAGAAACTATGGGATTCCAAGCGAAATAATGATATACAATTTGGGTACAGTGTTGCCTGATTCAATTTGTGACAATGCTGAAAACCGAAAGATGGCCTGGGCAGGAAGAGGGTGAAACAGTCTTGTCTTGAAGTGGTTAAACTAGGGGTCAATTGATCTGTTTTTTTTTCTAACACCACCTATCTTGACTTCTTTACCTGTTGCTACCAGCGTAACTACTATATACCGTACGTACACCCCGAATGCACCGATATATAGTGTACCCTCAATACGCTGCATGTATATATATATATATTCTATCTTTTCATGTGACAACACTGAAGAAATGACACTTTGCTACAATGTAAAGTAGTGAGTGTACAGCTTGTATAACAGTGTAAATTTGCTGTCCTCTCAAAATAACTCAACAAACAGCCATTAATGTCTAAACCGCTGGCAACAAAAGTGAGTATGTCCAAATTGGGCCCAGTTAGCCATTTTTCCTCTCCGGTGCCATGTGACTCGTTAGTATTACAAGGTTTCAGGTGTGAATGGGGAGCGGGTGTGTTAAATTTGGTGTTATCGCTCTCACTCTCTCATACTTGTCACTGGAAGTTCAACATGGCACCTCATGGCAAAGAACTCTCTGAGGGTCTGAAAAAAAGAATTGTTTCTCTACATAAAGATGGCCTAGGGCTAGGCTATAAGAAGATTGCCAAGACCCTGGAACTGAGCTGCAGCATGGTGGCCAAGACCATACGGCGGTTTAACAGTACAGCTTCCACTCAGAACAGACCTCTCCATGATCGACCAAAGAAGTTGAATGCACGTGCTGAGTGTCCTATCCGGAGGTTGTCTTTGGGAAATAGATATATGAGTGCTGCCAGCATTGCTGCAGAGGTTTAAGGGGAAGGGGGTCAGCCTGTTAGTGCTCAGACCATACGCCGCACATGGCATCAAATTGGTCTGCATGGCTGTCTTCCCAGAAGGAAACCTCTTCTAAAGATGATGCACAAGAAAGCCCGCAAACAGTTTACTGAAGACAAGCAGACTAAGGACATGGATTACTGGAACCATGCCCTGTGGTCTAATGAGACCAAGATAAACGTATTTGGTTCAGATGGTGTCAAGCTTGTGTGGTGGCAACCAGATGAGTACAAAGACAAGTTTGTCTTGCCTATGTCAAGCATGGTGGTGGGAGTGTCGTGGTCTGGGGCTGCATGAGTGCTGCCAGCACTGGGGAGCTACAGTTCATTGAGTAAACAATGAATGCCAACATGTACTGTGACATACTGAAGCCGAGCATGATCCCCTCCCTTCGGAGACTTTGTCGCAGGGCAGTATTCCAACATGATTATGACCCAAAACACACCTCCAAGACTCCCACTGCCTTGCTAAATAAGCTGAGGGTAAAGGTGATGGACTGGCCAAGCATGTCTCCAGAACTAAACCCTATTGAGCATCTGTGGGGCATCCTCAAATGGAAGGTAGAGGAGTGCAAGGTCTCTAACATCCACCAGCTCCATCATGGAGGAGTGGAGGAGGACTCCAGTGGCAACCTGTGAAGCTCTGGTGAACTCCATGTCCAAGAGGTTTAAGGCAGTGCTGGAAAATAATGGTGGTCACACAAAATATTGACACTTTGGTCCCAATTTGGACATTTTCACTTAGGGGTGTACTCACTTTTGTTGCCAGCGGTTTACACATTAATGGCTGTGTGTTGTTATTTTGAGGGGACAGGATATTTACACTGTTATAAAAGCTGTACACTCACTACTTTACATTGTGGCAGTGTCATTTCTTCAGTGTTGTCACATGAAAAGTTAGAATAAAATATTTACAAAAATGTGAGAGGTGTACTCACTTTTGTGAGATACTGTATATATACCAGGCTGTATATATTTTAATACACCACGTCAAGTGTACTATATACCGTATGTACAGATATATAGTGCACACTCTTTTCATGTGACAACACTGAAGAAATGACACTTTGCTACAATGTAAAGTAGTGAGTGTAAAGCTTGTATAACAGTGTAAATTTTCTGTCCCCTCAAAATAACTCAACACACAGCCATTAATGTCTAAACCGCTGGCAACAAAAGTGAATACACCTGTAAGTGAAATTGTCCAAATTGTGCCCAAAGTGTTTTGTGTGGCCACCATTATTTTCCAGCACTGCCTTATCCGTCTTGGGCATGGAGTTCACCAGAGCTTCACAGGTTGCCACTGGAGTCCTCTTCCACTCCTCCATGGTGACATCATGGAGCTGGTGGATGTTAGAGACCTTGCGCTCCTCCACCTTCCGTTTGAGGATGCCCCACAGATGTTCAATAGGGTTTAGGTCTGGAGACATGCTTGGCCAGTCCATCACCTTTACCCTCACCTTATTTAACAAGGCAGTGGTCATCTTGGTGGTATGTTTGGGGTCGTTATCATTTTGGAATACTGCCTTGTGTCCCAGCCTCAGAGGGGAGGGGACCATGCTCTGCTTCAGGATGTCACAGTATATGTTGACATTCATGGTTCCCTCAATGAACTGTAGCTCCCCAGTGCTGGCAGCACTCATGCAGCCCCAGACCATGACACTCCCACCACCATGCTTGACTGTAGGCAAAACACACTTGTCTTTGCACTCCTCACCTGGTTGTCACCACACACGCTTGACACCATCTGAACCAAATAAGTTTATCTTGGTCTCATCAGACCACAGGACATGGTTCCAGTAATCCATGTCCTTAGTCTGTTTGTCTTCAGCAAACTGTTTGCGGGCTTTCTTGCGCATCATCTTTAGAAAAGGCTTCCTTCTGAGACGACAACCATGCAGACCAATTTGATGCAGCGTGCGGCGTATGGTCTGAGCACTGACAGGCTGACTCCTGCCCCCTTCAACCTCTGCAGCAATGCTGGCAGCACTCATACATCTATTTCCTAAAGACAACCTCTAGATATGATGCTAAGCACTTGAACTTAACTTCCTTGGTTGACCATGACGAGGCCTGTTCTGAGTGGAACCTGTCCTGTTAAACCACTGTATGGTCTTGGCCATCATGCTGCAGCTCAGTTTCAGGGTCTTTGCAATCTTCTTATAGCCTACGCCCTCTTTATGTAGAGCAAAAATTATTTTTTTCAGATCCTCAGAAAGTTCTTTGCCATGAGGTGCCATGTTAAACTTCCAGTGACCAGTAAGAGAGAGTGAGAGTGATGACACCAAATTCAACACACCTGCTCCCCATTCACACCTGAGACCTTGTAACACTAACGAGTCACATGACACCGGGGAGGGAAAATGGCTAATTGGGCCCAATTTGGACATTTTCACTTAGGGGTGTACTCAATTTTGTTGCCAGCGGTTTAGACATTAATGGCTGTGTGTTGAGTTATTTTGAGGAGACAGCAAATTTACACTGTTATACAAGCTGTACATTCACAACTTTACATTGCAGCAAAGTGTCATTTCTTCAGCGTACTTACATGAAAAGATATAATAAAATATTTACAAAATGTGAGGGGTGTACATATATATACCAGGCTGTATATATTTTAATACACCATGTCAAATATAGTACATACCATATGTACAGATATATAGTGCACACTCAATACGCTGTGTGTGTGTATATATATATATATACATATGTATATACATACTGGACTGTGTATGTGTGTGTGTATATACATATATATATATATATATATATTCTTGCACTGCCTAAATGGACACTATATACTATATGCACTGAATTAGCTGTATATAGTATACACTAAAGGGATAGCCCTATGTATATAGTATATATTTCCCTACACTAACCTGCCTGCACTAACTGACAGATATAAGGATAAATTGTATATGTCCCCCTATCTATCTATCTATCTATCTATCTATCTATCTTTTCTTTTTTTTTTTTTTTTACACGTTAGAAAGCTAGCTAAACTGCCTGTAATGAGGAACCTAAGCTCTCTCTCTAACGTTGCTGACCGGAGCTCCTTAACTGCCTGCCTTCCCCTGCTGGTATGAGGCAGACAGTGAAATGAATCCGCATATCAGCTCAGTGATAATGTAAAGAGCTGATGCAAACTGTCATACATTGAAGTTGTACCTGGCTACACCTACTTCTAATAGTTTGAGCTCATTGGAAGTTTCTAACTTGTTTTCTTGTAAAGAAATGTTCACTCCATTTGTAACTGGAATCACCATTTGGGTACAGTTTATAAGAAACCTGAATGTTTTAAAATGAATGACTAATCTGAGTTTATAGCTGAGCTAATCGGTAATTGATTTTAATTGGCTCCTTACGTTCGTTGACCTTTCTTCTTTGGAACACGAAAAAAAAACAGTTGGTAGTTTAATTAGAAAGGAAGACAAGCAGCTTATCTGCTCACCTATGACCCAGTATAAGGAATATCCCCTCTGGATGCCTATTAGTCTTTTCTCACTACTCAGCTGTTTTTTTTTTATAATAATTCTGAAAAAATATAACTATATTAAGGAAAGAATATTCTGCTTTCATAAAAGGGTTTATGGCTACTTTCAGTATGGAGAAACCACTCACGGAAGAACCCAAACATGTCAAGCCGATTTCAACCTCCTACTCTCTCTTCCTCTTTGGCATTTAGTTCATGGTGGTGGTGTACTTCTTCTATGATTTCCTCCATATTTCACAGTCTGTTGGAGTAACAGCACAGCAAGGGGCTTGTATTGGACGTATTTATCCACCATGTATCCTACTATAAGAGCAAGGATGTAACTAGAAATGACAGGGCCACATTGCAAAATGTTTATTGGGCCCTCCAACAGCATGTGTTTTTGGTACAAAATCCAGCAGTCCTAGGCAAAGGATGTAGTCACTAGATGGAAAAAAATGCTCCAGTGCCAGTTGTCAGTAAGAGAAAGATATGTCCTGAAATCACTGTCAGGAGGAGGAAAAATATTAGGATTTTTGCAGGGTGGCCAAGATGTGTAGCTGGGGAGCACCATGGGGTCCTGGGAGGCTGAGCTCTTCAGTAGGCTAAAGGGCATGGCGAGGGACTTTGAAAGTGGAAAGGAGCCCTGGGGCAAGCTTGAGGGCATTCTGCAGAAGGCTAGAGGGGCACTGTAAGGGGGCTTAGGGGCTTTGTGGCGATGGGATGGAACTGGAAGGAGACATTATGAGCGGAAAGGGGGCTGGAGGAATACAGGGAGCTGATCTTTACAAAGAACAGTGAAAACAGAGTTTACCTACAACAGAGTTTCTCAACTAGGATTCCTCCAGAGGTTGCTAGGGGTTCCTTAGGTACTGAGCAAATTCTGCCTCTCAAATACATTCCCACTGACACCATTGATCTTTGTAGCTATCTGTAAGGGACTAATTCTTCCCAATGACCACAAGTGTAAGGAGTATTCTTCCCACTGACTCTCACATTAATGTATCATAAGTTGTAAATGTAGTCATTTTTAGCATTGGTTCCTTGAGACTGGAACATTATTTCAAGGGTTCCTTTGCGTTGAAAAGGTTGAGAAAGGCTGCCCTACACAAACACTTACCAATCAGACTGGTTGTCAGTAGGGGCACCTCACGGGAAGCAAAAGTAAAACTTTCGATTTATGCTCTCTTCATTAATGTGACCGTTTACATGACCAAGAGAGTTACCATGGTATTTTACTCTCCAGTGGGCACCCATGCTGTTGAGAGACCTGTAGCTGCTCAGCAACATGGGATCTGCAATGATGGTGAGGTAGTGCCGGTGCTGGGATGATCAGTATTTCAACATTGGGCACCTGCTGTTGCTCTGCGGAGTGTCCTGAAACCTAGGATTCACAAAGAGAGCTTCCTTTATCCCACCTCTTAGACCTCTGACTAGGCTCACCCCTGGCCACTGCATTGGCTGCTACTGAGTTACAGCAGTGTGTGCAAATTAGAAAACGTTTGCTGCTATGAGTATAGGGATGGATTTGAACATTTACTGTTTATTTGTTGTAAATTTATCTTTGAACAAGTACAGATATTCCCGCTGGTGATATTAGTAGCTTTTCTACTAATAATATTAACTTTTCTAATAATTTTATGATTGTGAATTTATTAAAAATATTTCATAAACTAAAAAAATGTATTGTTGCTGGCGCTAGTATAGATTTTAGGGATTGTATACATTTTGATTATATACATTATATACCATTTTATACATTGGTTTTTATTTGTATAGCTTTATGATATATATATATATATACACACACACAGTGGGTACGGAAAGTATTCAGACCCCCTTCAATTTTTATTATTATTTTATATTGCAGGCATTTGCTAAAATCATTTAAATTATTTTTTTTCCTCCTTAATGTACACACAGCACCCCATATTGACAGAAAAACACAGAATTGTTGCAGATTTATTAAAAGAGAAAAACTGAAATATCACATGGTCCTAAGTATTCAGACCCTTTGCTCAGTATTTAGTAGAAGCACCCTTTTGATCTAATACAGCCATGAGTATTTTTGGGAAAGATGCAACAAGTTTTTCACACCTGGATTTGGGGATCCTCTGTCATTCCTCCTTGCAGATCCTCTCCAGTCCTGTCAGGTTGGATGGTGAATGTTGGTGGACAGCCATTTTTAGGTCTCTCCAGAGATGCTCAATTGGGTTTAAGTCAGGGCTCTGGCTGGGCCATTCAAGAACAGTCACATAGTTGTTGTGAAGCCACTCCTTCATTATGTTAGCTGTGTGCTTAGGGTCATTGTCTTGTTGGAGGATAAACCTTCAGCCCAGTCTGAGGTCCTGAGCACTCTGGAGAACGTTTTCGTCCAGGATATTCCTGTACTTGGCTGCATTCATCTTTCCCTCGATTGCAACCAGTCGTCCTGTCCCTGCAGCTGAAAAACACCCCCACAGCATGATGCTGCCACCACCATACTTCACTGTCGGGACTGTATTGGACAGGTCATGAGCAGTGCCTGGTTTTCTTCACACATACCACTTAGAATTAAGGCCAAAAAGTTCTCTCTTGGTTTCATCAGACCAGAGAATCTTATTTCTCACTATTCTGACTCCTAACTGTTGTAATGGCGACTTATCCCTTGTTGAGACCTCTATGCCTGGCCTGTATAACAGATATGATCACCGCAGACAGTTCTTATCAGATAGTG
>BLSH010474475.1:1708068-1723225 GCA_018402905.1 Glandirana rugosa | reverse complement strand
CAGGAACGTTGCCCGTGCCCCAGGAAGACGTGACCTATCACGAAACATGTAGGGCGGAGCTTACGTGCTGACGTCACCACGCCATACAATCTATCCGAGGAGGACGGGCGTTGTTTTACCTATACTTGCCGGCTTTACATGCGTGTTTTTTGATACATAAATGTGAGTACCCTGGATTTTAGTCTACGTTTTAATAAATTGTCATACAGTTTTACACGATGTGGCCCTTATTTCTTCTTTAATATGTGGGGAGCGATATGGTTGGCCCGTTTTTCTACACCACTCCAGCTGATCTGACGAACCCATAGGAACAGAGGAGGATAAATCTCTAGACCCTGCAGAGGGCTATATCTGCAAGCGTGGCTGACCCTTACTAGAAATAGTGGGTCTACCCTTCTGGTAAGGGTGTTTATCCCTCAAATTTTTTTCACTAAGGTGCCTGTGTGACCGGTGGTGGTGGATAAGTGATGCAAGCTCCTGTTTTCCTTTTTTCTATTGAACACACACTGGATGTATGACTATTGCTTTTTTCCTTGAAAAAATACCCACGAATAATTGGACTGTTAAATTATTGTGTTCGTAAATGAACGCTCTATGGACCTTTTTTTTCTTCTTCTTATTATTATTAGATGTATAAAGAAAGAAACACATTGTTTTTCATATATGTTTTGCACGGATATTGAATTCATGTCAATTTATGGGTTAATTTTTTATGATTTATGTTAGTGATGGATAAACTAGCGCAACAATCTTACTGAAATAATAAATTATTTGTGTATGATAAGATGGAGCTGCATTAATTTAGGCATTTGGCTTTAGGCTTAATTTAGGCTTGGCTCTAATATTGTACTCAGTGACATCTTTCTGTTAAATGCATCAACCAGCAGCCACTAATCAACAATCTTGTACCACATAGAAGGCATTAATCTCCTCCTTAGAAAGAAGTTCACCACAATTCCCCTCTATGATGTAGAAATTGTTTTGACGATTTACATTGATGCTATAATTTACAAAGTATTCTTCAGTGGAAAGTCTGAATTTTTTTCCCAGTGTGTATTAAAGAGGAAGTAAACTTCCCTCTAATGTTTGTACCTATAGACCCTATAGTTTTACCTATAGGTACTGTAAATATCTCCTAAACTTGCACTGTTCAGGAGATATTTCCTGTATACTGCGCCAATGATGTCATCAGCACATGCGCTCTGAAGGAATGGCCGCCCATGCCATTTCTCCAGTGCCATGACCAGTGGCTCCCATGCGTGTGAGTGAGGTCACATGGCTTTGTCCAGTCACACAGCCAGAGTCTGCTGACCCGGAAGGAAGACGGGCGAAGATGGATGCGCCCTCCAGAGGGGACGACGGGGGCATCGTTTATACTAGCACATTATGCATTTTACTTTGCAGGTGACAAAAGGGGGAGGGGGGAGAGGATGTGTTTACTTCCTCTTAAAAGCTGATCTCCAACCTTCCCTTCAGTTTTGCACAGTTGCATGGGCTCCTCTCCTGGACTGAGATTCTTTCCGATTTCATTGCACGCTGCAAGCGTCTCACAATGTGCAATAGAAGCTGCAGCAAGTCAGATAGATCCCACCTCATTTCTTTGCTGGAGGAGATCCTGCATCTTCTAGCTCTTTCCTTCCCAGCCTTAGGCTGGCCATATATGGTTTGAATCTCAGCCAATTCAGCAGGAACCACGCAAGAGTCGAACCAGCGGTTGTCTACCCATCGATTTTGATAGTGTCAAAAAAGAGTTAATATTACCGGCATTCCAGAAATGCTAGCTGTCTCCTTGATTGTACTCTCAACCAAACTAGCAAATCATCCAATGGGTGGTGTCATAATGGGTCACATGGCAGCATCACGGCAGTTGCAGATTAAACAGAGGCTAAGATGTCAGCTTCCTTAGCTGAAAATGATAGAGTATACAACCACTTTAATGGGCAGGCTGAATGTACCAAGTTGATCGATCAATCAACTTTGGTACAACCGGCCTGCCAGATTTGCTTCAAATTATTGCAAGCGACTGTTTTAGCCGCTAGCGATAATCACTGTCTTCTGGTCGGGAGGGCTTCCAACCCCATGGTTGTAGGAAAGAAATTTGCACCATCTATGGCCGGCCTTACTGTCCGTGGCCCGCCCCTTGCATTCATTGGATTTCAGCTCTTTCAATAATGAATGCCTGGCATCACATGAAGGCGTTACCTTTGGCGGTCTGTATGCAATTTGAAACTGCCTACGAATGCCTACTCTTCCCAACTTACATCCAACTTCGGTAAGATATTTTGATATTTGCATAACTCCCAGGAGCCAGCAATGCTTGCCTCAGGGCTGAGGGCTCATGGGAGGAATACGGAGGCCAGGTGCTGTGATGTTTGCAGGACGCTATGTAGAGCACCTTGCCAGCCTCTCTTACAAGCCATGATCTGCCTGCATTGCATAGAGAATCCGAGAAACCCAATGACTGCAATTGATCTGTTAGGCATGTAATAATAAAAACCTGAAAAGTTTTATTTTTAAAAAATTTGAATTAGCATGTTGAATGGAGGAATCAGTGAAGGCAAAGTATTGGCAGATTAAACTTCAGCTTGAAATACGTTTTCATACGTTTTCTGAAGCTGTTAAAGTGATCTTAAAGTCCTTTTCCTTCCTCTTCCCTTTTTTTTTTTTTTTTCTTTTAGAAAACATGTCATACTTGCCTGCTCTGTGTAATGGTTTTGCACAAAGCAGCCCAGATCCCTGGCCCTTCCCTCCTGCCCTCTCAGCAAGCACCTTGCTATGGGGGTACCTGAGCCAAGCCATTGCTGTGTCTCCATTCAGACACGGAGCTGCGGCTCGCCTCCGTCCCAACTCTCTCCTCATTGGCTCACTGACTTTGACAGCAGTGGGAGCCAATGGTACCTGCTGCTGTCTCAGCCAATAAGGAGGGAGAGTCCCCAGACTTTGTGGTTCTTGTGCAACATTGCTGGACAGTGATGGGGCTCAGGTAAGTATGAGGGAGGCTGCTGCACACAGAAGTTTTTTTATCTTGATGCATAGAATGCATGAAGGTAAAAAAAAAAGTCTGCCTTAACCACTTGCCGACCGCCGATCGGAGATTGACGGCGGCAAAGTGGCTCTGTAACGCAAAACGCCGTCATACGACGGCGGCTGCGATACAGAGATACTGTGAGCGCGCGCCGCCGGAGGCGCGCGCGCGCTCACTGTGTTCGGGGGGGGCCAGGGAGCGGGTGCGGCGGCTTCGATTGCCGCCGGCCACCCGCGATGCCCCCCCGGAGCGAATGAGCGGAGGTCCGTGTATGTAAACACGGACCTCCGCTCTGTGTGAGGGGGAAGGGAAGTGATCACAGCCTTCTCGTACATGAAGGCTGTGACCACTTCCTTTCCCCAGCTAGGCAAGCCCCCCTACAGTAAGAACACGCCCAGGGAACATGGTTAACCCTTAGAGCGCCCCCTGCAGGTTAACCCCTTCACTGCCAATGGCATTTACACAGTAATCAGTGCATTTTTATAGCACTGATCGCTGTATAAATGCCAATGGTCCCAAAAAAGTGTCAAAATGTTCCGACATGTCCACTGAAATATCGCAGTACCGCTAAAAATCGCAGATCGCCGCCATTTTTAGTAAAAAATAAAAAAAAAATAAAAACCCCAAAAATGAATTCTCATCATCCGTAAACGCGGACACTTTTGCGCAAACCAATCAATAAACGCCGATTGCGATTTTTTTTATCGCAAATATGATGAAGAATATAAATCGGCCAAAAACGGTGAAAAAAAATGTTTTTTTATATATTTTTTTTGGATTTGTATTTTAGCAAAAAGTAAGAAATTTGGGTTTTTTTGCAAAATTGTCACTCTTCTTTTGTTTATAGCGGCGATCAGAAATGACGCAGAGGTGATCAAATACCACCAAATACCACCAAAAGAAAGCTCTATTTGTGGGAAAAAAAGGACGCCAATTTCGTTTGGGTACAACGTCGCACGGCCGCGCAATTTTCAGTTAAAGCGACGCAGCGCCGAATCGCAAAAAGGGCTCCGGTCCTAAAGCTGGAAATCCTTCTGGTCCTTAAGTGGTTAAGAACCACTTTAAAATACTGCACTCTCTTGCTATGAAAGGTCCTTGTTCAGGCATCTTCCCGATAAGGGGAGACCACTGTTTACATAGAAAAAGAGTGAAGCTGCACACCACTGGCCCCCTGCATACAAAACACTGCTAGCAGTGACACACAGCTACCTTCCATTTACTGTCGCATTTCACCTGCTGCTGGAGATGGAGGGGCACAAGACCTATGGACAGTTTCAAGGATGAGTATGGGGCAACAACTGTTTTCCTCTTGTGCTCCTGCATTGTTCTATGTGCCCCCTCCCGTGGAGACCACAAGTGGCTATGCCAACAATTTGTGCAGATATGGTCCGCTAATGTCACGATCAGGAAGCTGGTCTAAAGCTCAGTGATGTGCAGTTGGTATTGGGACGGGTGCGTATAGACAAGGCGTAGCTTAAAGAGGCTGGAGAGAGCAACAGTACCTAGAAGCAAAAAAAGTGAAAACCATAAGATGAAATAAATACTGTCATTATGGGTTTCTATCTGCTTCCCTGTACAGATCATAGTTATTCATATGTAATCCTTTCTAGTATTTTGATTAGTGCTGTGCCCTGCAGTGTCCCTCCATAGCCTTTACTGAGGGCTGTGACCCGGTTTGTTGATGTATGTGTGGTTATGTGGACTGGTTGTGTGCCAGCCCTTGTTCATTTGTTGGCACAGAGTAGCCCCTGGCATTGTCTTGTCGTAGAGTCACTGAGGGATTATTGTATTGTGTTGCTAATCGCTACTGAGACAAAATCATTACTCTGTGCACGTATGTCTGGTTGATCTTTCCCGGGCCTGGACCCCAGTGATTGTCTGCCTTAGGCTCCATGCACACTGGAAGTTAAAAAACGATCTAAAAACGCCTATAGCTTTGTAGTGAGCCTTTCAGCTTTTGTCAGCATTATTGCACTAGCGTTTTTGAGCGTCAGCGTTTGTTTTTTTTTCAATGGATCCAAAACAACCAAAAATGCTGGTGAGCAACGTTTTTGAGTGTGTTCTAGCGTTTATCAGCGTTTTTTGTGGTCAGAACGACAACTCTTGAGCGCCAATTCAGGGTGTTCAGATAACAGCCCATAAACGCCACTGCTGTTAAATGACAATAAACGTCCATGGTTCATGGACACATAGGATAGCATAGAGGGGCGTTGATGGGTTTTTAAAAAAAACAGCCCAAACAATAAACGGTCGTTTATCAGTTTCAGTGTGCATGGAGCCTAACTTTGCAGCTGTGAATATGAATGGGGACCCCACGGGTACCTGGCCTGCCTTGCCGCAAGGTGCAACAGGAAATCTGGCAGCTGAAGTAATTTAAGTAAACTGGGAATCCAAGTGGGGGAATACCGAATTACTTTGTAATTGAAACAGGTGTGCAGACCACTTTGAAAAGGCTTGGTCCTCCTGAAAACATGGGCACAGTGATCTCACTGCCAAGAAGCATTCCTATGCTGGCCATATACTGATAGAGCTAGATAGATGTAATAAAAATTCACTTTTTTATTTTGGATTAGTCTAGAGGTAGAGGGAAAAAGCTGTAATATGAGGCAGGGTGGATAAAAATCAATGAATTTTATCAAATTTATTTTAATAAAATGCTTTTGGAGTAAAAATCTATCCAAAGATAGTTTTCTATTTAGGATACATTAATAATTTAGTTTATTCAGCATGAAATTGAGCTTCGTTATGTAGCATGAGGCTGTATATTCTGCAATATTTACATTTTTGGTAAACTCATTCAATGAATGCAAGCTGAGATAACATGCACGCTGCATTGATGCATTCACACAATTTCACAGTAACTGAGATAAAACAAAGTTCAGGAATATTCCTTTATCCCATTGTTTTGCAAATCTATGTACACTACAAACTGTATGATTGAATCGGTTCCGATATCGGTGTTTTACTAACCTGACAGCTTATTATTCTAAATAGGAAACCTTCATTTTGTTTGCAAATATTAAAGATTCTAACTACCAGCAAGAATGAGTCCTTACATTTAAAGAGCACCTGTCATTTCAGATCCATCATGGCAGCGCCTGTTAGCGGGCATCCACTCACCTGCTGCCGCTACGTTGTTCACCTTGTTGTGTCACTGCCGCAGCACCAGCCGTCCCATTAAAGTGAATGGGACTGTCAGTGAGTCAACAGCGGGTCAGAGGAGGAGCTGCTGCGGGACAGAGATGACAGTTGCTCTTTAAAAATTGTGATTTAAATCGAGCCTTTTTACTAGTGATTTAAATCATGATTTAAATCGACTTGATATAAATCAAATCCACCCTGATATGAGGTGAATGTACAAATCTGCAGTGTTGACTGTTGTATCCTGACAGCTGGTACTGGTGGCTGTCAGCATACCCAAACAGTAGATGATTTTTTTTTTTTTTTCCCCCAATCAAAAAATGTCAGGCAGGAGGGGTTCCAACAAGGCCACCCACACAGGAAATTTTGGCTTGTTTTGCAAAAACCAGCCAAAATGTGCTCATAGTATGCCTAGCTTAAAGAAGAACTCTGGGCAAAATTTGTTTTTTCCCATCAAGTGGGGCTGTGCCTGCACTACATGTGCCAAACTGCAGTCCTAGGGCAGGATGCGACCCTTTGCTTGCCTTAATCTGGCCCTTGGGGCACTATTCCTCCCACTGAGACCATTGCTTGGGGCATGGTTTACCCCCACTGGAAGCAAGGACATCCCCTAAACCCCCCCCCCCCTCGGAGGACCGTACACTGGCCCTCTTGTTTATATCGTTTGGAGACCCCTGCTCCTCTGCATGCTAGTGGTCTTATGACTGGACTGTTCCTGAGGGAATCCCTCCCATAGACTGGCTCTGGACATGGAAGAGCACGGTTTTCCAAATGATTGGGTAAATCTAGCTATTCCTCGTGCCCCTGGTCTAAACAAGCCATTAACCCATGCACTGCGGACATAGTCCCACTCCATAGGAAAATACATTTTTCCCAGAGTTGTTCTTTAACCACTTCAGCCCCAGAAGGATTTCCCCCTTTATGACTAGAGCACTTTTTGCGATTCGGCACTACGTCGATTTAACTGACAATTGCATGGTCGTGCGACGTTGTACCCAAACAAAAGTCACTTCTGATCACCACTATAAACAAATAAAGAGCGACAATTTTGAAAAAACACTTTGCTTTTTTGCTAAAATACATCTCCAGGAAAAAAAAAAATACATAAAAAAAACAAAACAATTTTATTCATCAGTTTTGGCATATAGATAGATGCATAAAAATTGCAATCAGCGTTTATTGATTGGTTTGCGCAAAAGTTGCCGCGTTTACAAACCATGACAATTAATTTATGGGGTTTTATTTTTTTACTAGTAATGGCAGCGATCTTCGATTTTTATCGGGACTGCGACATTGCGGCGGACACTTTTGACACTTTTTTGGGACCATTGGCATTTATACAGCGATCAGTGCTATGAAAATGCACTGATTACTGTTTAAATGTCACTGGCAGGGGAGGGGCTAACCTGCAGGGGGCGATCAAAGGGTTAACTGTTTTCCCTGGGATGTGTTACTAGCTGTATGGGGGTTGGGCTGACTGGGGGAGGAGAGTGATCGTTGCTCCCATATACAGGAAACCTACGATCACACTCCTCCCCCTGTCAGAACGGATCCAGTCACTGCAGGGGAGCAATCGCAGGTAGCCAGCGGACATCGAGGTCCGCCCTACCCGCTCCCTGGCTCACCCTCACAATACGCAATCTTGCAGCCGCCGTCGGGTGACAGTGAAATCGAGCCAAGTTGCCACCCTCAATCCACCGCGTGCGGTCGGCAACTGGTTAAAGCTGATCTCCAGCTTTTAGCGAAGTTTAAATAGTTTGGACTAAGCTGGTCCAGGCGAACTATTACCTTCGCTACTAGCTGTGCTCACTGTGTGCACTGTATATCCTGTATGTAGCCTCAGCTACATATAGTATATAGTGCTGTGTTCCAGCAGTGGGATGGGAACTTCCTGTCTCACTCCCGGAACAAAATCAAGAGCCGTTGTTCTATTCTATGAATGAATGCAAAGCTTCCTCTGAATGGCTGATTCAGAAATTGTGATGTCCTCAGCCAATCAGAGGAAGTTTTTTTTGTATGCTTTCATAAAATGGCTCCCTGTGAATGGCTGGCTGAGCAGCGCTCATCCAGACTTGATTTTGTTTTGGGAGTGAGACATGAAGGTCCCATCCCCCTGCTGGGACACTGTGCTATATACTGTATATAGCTGAGGCTACACACAGCTTGTACAACAGATACATTTAGTAGTAAAGCTAAGTTTGTTTTGGACTAGCTTAGTCCAAACTAACTGTTTTTTTAAACTTTCACTAAAAGCTGGAGATCAACTTGAAGTGTCTGCTTTGGGTGGACTGACCCTTTAATCTGTTTGAGGCTTGAAGGGGCTCTGTGCCTACTAAAGAAGGAGGGAAAAACTGACCCTGAGAAAGAGGTGGTTGCTGTTGGCTGCACTGATAGTCTTCCCAAGCTTTAGAGGTATACAAGAGTTGTTGTTATGATAATGATAAAATATATATATTTATTAATAATCCAGGATTTATATAGTGCTGACCGTTTGCGCAGCGCTTTACATCAGGACAGACAGTACAGTTACAATACAATTCAATACAGGAGGAATCAGAGTCCTGCTCATTAGAACTTGCATACAAGGAGGGAGGGTCTAGTGATACAAAAGGTAATAACTGTGGGGGGGGATTAGCTGATGGAGAAAATAAAAGTGCAGTTGTTAGGTGGGGGCCAGATAGGCTGCTTTGAAGAGAGGAATTTTCGGGGATCGTCTGAATGTGGAAAGAGTTGGAGATAGCCGGATAGATTGGGGTATGGAGTTCCAGAGGATGGGAGGGGTTTTGGAGAACTCCTGAAGGTGAGCATGGGAGGAGGTGACAAGGGAGCTAGAGAGCAGGAGGTCTTGGAAGGAATGAAGAGAATGATTTGGCTGGTGTTCACTAGGTTAGTGATGAAGCTGGGGGCAGAGATGTAGATTTTTTTCAATTGAATGCATTGGTTGAGTGGAAGCCAGTGGAGGGATTGGCAGAGAGGGGTAGCAGACACTGAGCCTGGGTTCACATTGTAGCTATGCGGGACCAGTATGATTCCAGTGCCGGTTCCTGCATCACATCTCTCCTGTTGATCCAGACAGGAATCGGATCGCATGGGTAAGAACACCCATGCAATCCGATTCCAGTGAGGGGAAAGAAAAGTCCCTGCACCCCCCCCCAATGAGTTCAGCCATACGGTATGGTTGAACTCACATCGCATGTGATCTGCACCGTGCGAATCACATGAGGTGTATGAGACAGCTATAGTGTGAACCTGGGCTCAACGGTTGGTATGGTGGATGTTAATCCTGCAGCAGCATTTATGATGGACCGAATGGGGGGTAGAATATGTAAGGTCCAGCCAATGAGCAGGGAGTTGCAGTAGTTGGAGTAATTAAACCCCATACACACTATGCAACTTTTGTTGTCTGAATTCCTTTTAGCTTTACCTTCAACCATGTAGTGCTAGGGCCTGCATACAAATTGAAACTATTAAGGTTTGACCTCCCATATATGGTTTTGGTAAATCTAAAGGAAAAATTCTAAAGAAAATTTGTATAGTGTGTATCCAGCTTTGGGGTCAAACCTTAAGGCCTCCTACACACGGACGTTTTATACCGCCACATTTTTTAGCTTTTTTTTTTTTGCAGCTCTCTGTGTTCTTCAATGGCCCCATAAAAATGCTGAC
This sequence comes from Glandirana rugosa, assembly GCA_018402905.1. Lineage (NCBI taxonomy): Eukaryota > Metazoa > Chordata > Amphibia > Anura > Ranidae > Glandirana > Glandirana rugosa. Next base: position 1,713,396 of record BLSH010474475.1, on the reverse strand, counting down.
ATTTTTGAGCTGTAGATGGTGTTGGCGTTAGTGAGCTGAAAGCGGAACATACGGTCAGCGCGTTCCGAGGCTGTAACGTTCTGGTGTTTTTGACACTGAGCTGGCAAAGCGCTCACTAATGCGCATTAATGACGTAGCGACGTTAACCGGCGTTTTTAGTGCCGGCGTTTTCAGGTTAAAAAAATAGCAGAAGAATTTTTTTTTTTTTTTTTTTTTTAAACGCCTATTGACTCTCACTAACTCTCATTAACACTGACAAAATTGTGTTTTTGATGCCGATTTTTGCCTGACGTCGGTCCCGATGTTTTGCTATTACGCTCGTGTCTATGAGGCCTAATCGTTTCAATTTGTATGCAATCAGGCAGGCCCTTGCACTATATGGTTGAAGGTAAATCTAAAGGAAATCGGACAACAAAAGGTGTATAGTGTGTATGGGGTCTAAATGGACAAAAATGCAAACCTTTTTGGCAGCCGAAGCAACGCCTCTCAGATAAGTTCCCACTGACACATCTTTTTAGTTATCTGTAAGAGGGGAATTCTTCCCAATGACCATCCCCCTAATATGTATCATGAGTTGTAGATATAGTAACTTTCAACAAGGCTTCCTTGAAAAAAGTTATTTCAAGGGTTCCTTCATATTGAAAAGGTTGAGAAAGACTGCTGTAGAGTTTAGGTTTAATGTACAAGGCTTGCAGATCCTGGAGCTTGGCTGAGATGCAGCAATGTTTGTGAGTGAGAGGCAGTGCAGATGGAGGGAGAGGCTGGGGTGGTGGGTGTCTGTTTGGCTTTCTTCCCCACTTCTCCCCTGACTATACAGCTGCAAGACATTAAACAAGTCTATAAAACGCAGATCATATTAGATTGCGCACTGCGAGGGGTTTTGCCGAGCTTGTGATTAATCTGAGAAGAGCCAAACCTGAACTGTGTATGGATTTACAGGCTTGCTTAGTAAGGGGGAAAACAGGAATGACTATGCATGCGGTACAGTAACCCATAGCAACCAGATTTTACTAGTTTGGGGTAGAGGGAGTAAAGAAAGCTTAATTAGTTGCTGTCCATTATCACATTTCTTGTTTGCTTTTAAGACCTTCAGAGGAGGATTTTCCCATTGGTTTATGGGGAAGGAAAAAAAAAATGTACATTTGAGCAACACTTAAGGCATTGGACCATGTAGGGGTAATTCTATTTGGTAGGAGCAATTTGTTACCAGGGCTGCGTTTTTCCTGTGTGGTCACCAATAGCACCTCTGTTGGGGGAATTGTTAAAGGAGAAATAAAATCCGGAATATACCCACCTCAACTTTCCAGCAATGCGGTGGTTGCATCCCTCCCCAGCTGCTGTCATCTTTTCAGCCTCTTGATTGGCCAGTGGGGTTGACATCATAAATGGGAGTCAGCCATTCTGAGACAGCTTGAGTGTACCAGGAATGCACACTAAGCTGTGCATGCGCAGCTCAATGTACATTCAATAGACAACTGTAAGAAGGCAGGTAAATGTGTAATATTATGGAGGAGACCTAGCATGCATCTTCTGTAATAAGAGATTCCTGCTTGCAGTTTTGTTCAAGTTAGGTTTAGTTCCGCTTTAAGTCTAGGGATAGAGGAATGAACTGTAATACATACATGTTCTTTGCTCTTGCTGGTTTGCACTGTTCTCTTCTCTCTGATGCCCTTTCCTTTCTCAAGTACAACGTAGGACTTCTGGTCCTGCATTGTATGAGACGTCAGTGTGCAGCTATGGAGCAGAGCAATGAAGGGGAAGAGCCTCTGGAGGACAATACAGTATGATGGAAACCTACTGAAGCAATCGATAAGGGAAGGGGCTACAGGTGTGTGGGTTTTTTTTTTTTTTTTTTAAATCTCCCCCCTCCCATCATTCTAGCACAGGGGTACTCAATCAATGGCCTGGAGGCCATATGTGGCCCGCGATCTACTCTGGGATGGCAGGTTGGCAACCCAGATCATGAGTTCCCGACCCGCCATCCCAGAGCATCAGTGTTATGAATGCAGCCGGTGCCAGAGGAAGCAAGCTGCTGCGGAGCAGAGGTGCATAAGCCGATGCTTCCTGTATAGCCTCCTGTCACAGGTGGAGTGATACCAAGTGCACTCTGCCTGGGGCAGCAACAGCCAGCAATACCTGAATGGAAACCTGTTATTAAAGGTAAGTTTAGTACTAAACTTACATTGTGTATATATGGGCATATCGGTTCTGCAGTTGTTACTGGGCTGCTTTGAAACTGATCTGCAGGTGCAATGCAGTGCAACTGCGGGTTACTTGCACTGAGCCATAGACTTCTGTTCTCACCTGCGGGTTTGGTGCACTTTCACAAAGTGCACTGCACCTGCAGGATATAATAGAAGTCTATGGCAAAGTGCAGCCAACCTGCAGGAAATCCACAGGTGCACTGCGCTGCACCCACAGTGCGGGTAAACCACGGCGCATCAGAGTGAAAGCAGCCTTAGACCCCCATACACACTATTAGATTTTCTGCAGATTTTTCTCTTCAGATTCACCAAAACCATGTAGTGCAAGGGCCTGCCTGATTACATACAGATTGAAACACTTAAAGCGGAGTGCTGCCCTTTTTAAAAGTCAGCAGCTACGAAAAGTGTAGCTGCTGACTTTTAATAATCAGACACTCACCTGTCCTGGGCACCAGCGATGTGGCTGCCTCGCTCCTCTCCCCCTCCTCCGTGCGGCGCCGGCATAGCAAGTGTGGGTGCCCGGCTTTGGCTTCAAAGCTGGGCACGCATGCGTGAGCCACGCTGCATGCTGTGAATGGCCGGTGTATCTTCTGGCACATGTGATGTGTCCCAGAAGATCACCGGGAGGGGGGAGAGGTGAACTTCCTTCTGGCTCTGCGGCGCCAGGAGAGGGAGTGGGAGCTGAGGCCTTGTAAAAACAGGGTCCCCCCCCCCCCCCCCTCAAAAGAAGGACATGCCAGTTGTGGCATGTCAGGGGGTTACCTACACTTAAAGTGGAACTCCGCTTTAAGGTTTGACCTCATATTATATGGTTTTGGTAAATCTGAAGACAAAAATCTGCAGAAAATCTAATAGTATGTATGGGGTCTTAGGCTCCTTTCACAGATCAGTCCGACCCAATAAGACCCTCCATTCACCTCTATGGAGTGACAAAACTTAAACGGACTTGAGTCTGTTTACACCCGCCTACCTCCAATCCGATCCGCTGAAGAAAAAAAAAAACAAAAGGGGATCCATCCCCTTCCATCTGGGTGGATCGGATCGGAGGGCCCATAGAATAGAGTGGGCTGTGTCTAGCTGTTCTGCACGTGCGGAGATGTGTCATCCGCCGGCTCCGCTTATTGTAGGTCGCGGCTGGTTACCAAGTCACTTAAATGGCCCTCGCTCTTCAAAAAGTTGGGCACATTTTAGTATGCAAATATGCGGCCACTTGGCTCCGAGAGGCCGCGTAATTGCGTACTGTCGCAGCGAAAAAGTTAAATATATATAATGCTGCAGAAAGCTGTTGTAGACTGAAGAAATGGTCAGGGACTGTTCTACAGAGTGGTTGGAGACTGAAGTTCTGCTGTAGGAGACTGGCATAGACTAGGTGCAGTGATGGCAAACCTTGGCACCCCAGATATGTTGGAATTTTATTTCCCATGATGCTCACCTGCACTGCAGAGTGCTTAAGCATCATGGGAAATGTAGTTCAAAAACATCTGGGATGCCAAGGTTTGACCGCCACTGGACTAAGGCTATGTTGCAATAAATGGCTACTTAATGTTATTATAGACCCCTTTACAGTTCAATGCTCCCGCTACTGACTGCTGAGGCTAGAGGGACGCAGTTCAAACACCTAAGGGCTGCATGTGGCCCTCGGGGCTCCCCTCCTGATAGCAAGTTCAAAGGCATTGCAGATGAATAAATATGTAAAGGGGGAAAAAATGCTGCAAGTAAGCTTTTCAAATTCTTGTTTGTGTGTTTTTGTTTTTTTTTTGTTGATTGGTGATGGGGTCACCATATATAAGAGACATGTAAAATTTTCTTAGTAAGTGCTGATCTATGATTAGTGTAGTTTTGGTTGTACGTGCGCTCCTCAGTTTTCCCGCATTGCTGCTGCAGCTGTTTTTTTAGAGGTATCCTCCTCAGTGAGATTTGTCTGTACTGGAAGTGTTTTCCTGGTGCTGGGTGCAGCCGTGTTCCTCCTACACACTGTGCTTGGAGTGCCACTTCCCTGACTCAGCCTGGGAGAGGACGGTGAAGCAGCTGGGAGTGCGGATTTTGCTGTACAATGAATTTGTAAACAAAAACTAGTGAGGTTCCCTTGTCTGCTCTATTCCTCTTCCCAGCCTCCCTCCTCAGGCTCCTGCTGTGCCCATACACAATGCAATAAAAGGAAACCCGTAGTAAGAAATGCACAGGGCTGCCATTGCTGCCTGCCTTTGGAAAATGCTAGTCGCTTGGCTGCTTCTGATTAAATTCAGTAAGAACCCTTGACCTGACCTACCGCAAGTATGCAGCAAGTGAAACATAGTAAACTTTATGTATGTAAAGCAAGTCGTCAAAATCTCCAATTACTGACGGTTTACAGTAACCAGACGTGATGTAATTGGAGGCCTTGATGAATTGGCTATTTTGACAGAACACCAGCATATTCACTATGGGCACCCGGCTGTGACCTCTTGCGGCTTCACAGCCAGGTGCCCACTGTGCATGCAAGAGCGGCGCTGCACTCTGTGACTGGTCCCCAAGTCTTCTGGGACCTGCAATGTGTCCCAGAAGACCTTGCAAAGGAGAACTTCCGATTGCCTAAGGCGACCGGAACGGAAGTGGTTACCTAAGGCCAGGACAAGGGGTGAGTAGGAGGGACAGCTGCCCTGGGCGCAATGGTTCACTGTAGGTATAGGGGCACCTTCCTTCTGTTACAAGGCCTACAGGAGCAGTGACAGCAATTTTTTGACAAGTGAGTGACTGCTGGGTGCAGGATCTCCTAGAGTATCTGTCACCCCCGACGTGGGTCGTCAGTGAGTGAACAGTTTTTTAACGACAGTGACGAGGACATCCGGAACATTGTCTTCCTTCCACGGGGATATGGATGTCACTTGGTAACGCGGGTCCCGTCGACAGGGAGGATGAGTGGGGAACAGGACCGGAATCCATTGGTGAAGGCAAGGCCAGCGGAATCCGTTAGCCTTCAAGAGGAAACGTTCCAGAAGACCCTGTGTAACGTCCAGGGTCTTCTGAACCCCTGGTCAGTGTCTCACGTCGCGGCGAGAACGTACGTGTCACCCGTGGACCGACACTTCGGCGTTCTCCAGTGTCGGCCCACGGGTATCACTTATACGACCACAAGACAGTTTTA
>BLSH010474475.1:1682460-1693639 GCA_018402905.1 Glandirana rugosa | reverse complement strand
CCCCCCCCCCCCCCCCCCCAAAAAAAAAAAAAAAAATCTTTTTCTTTGTTATAAAATTTTGCAAATTTTTTCTTTTTCACTGATGGGGCTGCACTGATGTGCGCTGATTATCAGTATAAATGTCACTGGGGTTTATTTACTAAAGCTAGAGAGAAAAGCTCCCTTCTCCATAGAAACCAATCCGCTTCTAACCTCAGCTTATTAAATTAAGTTTCGCCAATAAAACCTGGAGGCTGATTGGTTGCTATGCAGAAGTGTTTACCATGTGATAAGGTGTGTTCAATCACAGCTGATCACATGTAAAGGGCCCCTGTGATTGGGCCTTTTACCACAATCTGTGATCCGTTGTGTCCTAAGGACACAGCAATCACAGAGGGTACCCAGAGGCGCGTGGGGAAGGTGGGCTTCTGGAAGGAAGTCAATAAATGCCCTCCCAGAACTGGATGGCCGCGCTGTAGCCATTTTTTGGGTATAGCATGGTCAGCATGCGGGAGGTGGATGTGGACGGTTGACAAAAGTGCAAGCGCCAGGACGCCTGTGATTTGTGGAGCCCTGCTTTAAGGCATTTTTATATTGGCAGAACTCCCGGGAGCCACCCCACTGCTTGTTTCAAGTGGTTGTAAAGGTGTGCTCCTTTTTTTTTTTTTTAATAAATAACAAACATGTTGTTATACTTCCCTCCTCTGTGCAACCTCCCCACATCGAGTGCCCCGATGAAGAAGCGCTCTCCCTCAGGGCACTCATGCGGGCACGCTCTGTGTCGTCCTGCTGCGTCCATTGACAGACAGCAGGACTCGGGCCCCGTCTCCCGCGTCATTGGATTTGATTGACAGCAGCGGGAGCCAATGGCTGCACTGCTATCAGTCTATCCAATCAGAACCCGAGACACCAGCTGGTGTGCTCATCCCTGGCGCATGTCGGGCTCAGGTAAGTATTAGGAGGGCTCTGGGGGGCTGCTGCATCACAGGAGGTTTTTTACCTTGATGCATAGAATGCATTAAGATGAAAAACCTTGAGGGTTTACAACCCCTTTCAGGACTCTAGGCTCTTGAGAGAGCAGTACTGAGGCCGGGTGCTGTGATGTTTTCAGGAAGAAATGTACAGCACCCTGCTGGCCCCTCCTACCAGCCACAATCTGCCTGCATTGCATAGAGGAGCACAAAGTTGTCACCGTGTCTAAAATGAGGTTTTATTTAAAAATGTTAGCATGTTGATGAGAGCGGAAAGGAAGAATCTCAAAAGGCAAGATGAAAGCAAATAAAATTTCAGTTAAAAAAAAAAAAAAAAAAATGGATATAAACCTGTAAATCATGTAACAAGTGGAATGAGACTCCATTCTGTGAAAGAGCAAAGCTGAGAAGTCTAGCTGTGCATTGTCCTGCTGGAGATACAGAAGATACAAGTTTCAGCCTATCAGCATCCACCCATTATATATGTGTGGCGTGTATAGTGTGGTGTGTGGCGATGCATCTCCCCGCAAACACTTTCGCCCTTATTAGATTTTATAGAAGAATCCTGAAGCTTCTTCTACGTATTTACCACAAGTATTACAAAAACAAAAAAAAGACAACTTTTTTGTTGTGACACTTGTGGATAAACATGCAATAAACCCCCCGGGATGTTATTGCAACAGCCGCCATGGCTTGGGGTGTTTGTGGGTGGATATATTGCTACATGCGATTGACATACTGTCCTGTTTTGCCTTTAAAGATTAATTTGCACGCTGTCTCTCGGAGGCCTCATTTAGCCTATGGTGGCTGTTAACCCAGAACAATAAGCCAGGGGGTCTAATGCAGCATTAATGATTTCCTTTTCTGTTAAGCTACAAACCCATTTCCATACATGTGAGGATTTTATGGCTGGATCTTATGTAAACTTTCTGGTGTAAGTTTGTGATTCTGAAGCTTTATGTAGTGTTAGGTTATTGCTGCCCAAGATAAATGTAATGCTTGTATCACTTTATAAAATGCATTCATTGCCTTCAATAAACCCAGGAAAACGGTGTTCAAACAAGGAATAAAATGTCTGTGAAAAAACTGTCCCCTGTTCATGGAATAGCACCCTTCTGTTTGTCCAGCCACTGTTGGCATAAGCAGGAAGCCCTTCTCCAGCATGATGCCAACCCCACAATACCAACCCCACTCTATTGATGGCAAAAAAAAACAAATCGCCTTTTTTTTTACTTGCCAAAAGTTGTAGTCACTCAGGGGGTTCTGAGTCCTCGATCTTTCTTTGTTTACTTTCAGCGGGGTTTTTTCTTTGTGTCCAGTGCACTGCCTGTGTGCAGTGCTCTTCCTATTTGCTGTCCTCTTGGGGTCCCTCCACACGGCGTTCCGTTTGTTTTAATAGTTCAGGCTGGTTTTTTTAAAAGAAAAATGGATTCAGTTGTTGCATCCACTGCCAATGCAGAAATGCACCATTTGTCTGTTGTACATCCTTTTTGTCAGTTTATTTTTTTTTTTAAACGGAAGAAAATTAGGGCTTTCTTCCGTGTGGTGTGTTCCTTTTTTTGGAATAAAAAAGAAAAAAGGATGTTAACGGAAGCGGTTGTCGGATGATCATCCGCTGACATCCATTTGCCTATAGAAATACATTGGTTTCTGTTTCTCATCCGTCAACTGATGGATTAAAACAGACAAATGTAACGCCTGTGTGAAAGGGGCCTTAGGAAACAGAAGAAAAAAAGACCTTGATGGAGGGGACCATAGGGCACCTATGAGTTTGGGGCACATTTGCAGCACTGAATTAGCGGTCCCCCACATCCGGAAGCTGTGGGGGGGGGGGACTTTGGTGGCGGATTTAGGTGAATATATATTGCTACACTAGGTAGGAAAAAAGGGAGCCATACAGGATGGGTTAGTGGTGGTGGGTAATATTATGCATGGACCTTGATTTACTACTCTGCTCCCAGCAACTAGCACACCTGAATCTTCATAAGGCAAAGCTTTTTTAGGCCCAAACCTGAAAAATTGTTGTGAGAAGATCCAAATGCCACCACTTCTATAACTTTGTACATTATTATTATTTTTCTGTAGGATTCTTTGTTTGTGCAGGACTGTAGGTGAAAACGAAGGCTTTTGGATCCTGTTGGGATGCTGTTACAGGTTTTGAGGTATCCATGGCTCCCTTTGGGATGCAGTCAGCCTTGTTAATGCTCTGTGGATTTGTAGAAATACTGCCTCTGTAATTTCCTGCGGTTGCCACAGCAGCTGCCAAAGGGAATGCTGCTAGTAATATAAGCAATTTGGTCTAAGCAACAGCGATCTTTGGCCCAGCCTGTCCACCAGGCTTCATCCCCGATGAAGGGAGATTTTCTGTAAACCCCCCCCCCCCCAAAGAAAAAACACCTATATATTATTTGTACAATTTATGGAATGTGTCTTTTGGGCCCACAAATTGATTTTATACCTTTTTCCTTTTTTAAATTGTGTGTGTGTGTTTGACTTGGGGTGACCCAACGAGGTGCAGGAGGTCATCTTGCTTTGTTTGTCATGGGATACCCACCGTCTCCAAACTCATGAAGATCCTGCACCACCTTGTTGGCTTTCCTCGTTTCCCATAGCTTCATTAAATCCTGTACCCATTACAATGTCAAATGATATCTTGCTTCACCAATGAATTTTCTGTTAAATGGGGTAAGCGGATATCTAGGGAGTCCAGCTGGGAGAGCTTGACTCTTTATGTTAAGTCTTTGTGAAAGAGAACAAAGACACAAAAGACCATGAGTAACTTGCCATTATAATCTAACGTAGAAGAATCCAGCAGTGTTCACCCCAAACCAACACATTGGGGTTGATTTACTAAAACTGGAGAGTGTAAAATCTGGTGCAGCTTTGCATGATTACCAATCAGCTTTCCATCTTCAGCTTGTTCAATTAAACTTTGACAATAAAACATGGAAGCTGATTGGTTTCTATGCAGAACTGCACCAGATTTTGCACTCTTCAGGTTTGTTAAATCAACACCATTGTTTGCAGGTAGTGTTGTCCATCTAAGACAAACCTCTTTCTAGAAGCCTTTTAGTTCCAGTTTTTAGATGTTAAATCAGATGATGGTGGATGTGCTTGTTATACTTATGCATTTAGGAGGGACATGCAGAGCCCTTGCTCTGTCCATCTGTCCAGCGTATCACCATGACCTCATTTCCAGTCAGGGGCGTAACTACAGGGGTTGCAATTGCAACCGGGCCCCCCTTGTACACCTGGATAGGAGGGATGGCGGGGGCAGCATTTAGAGGAACCAATCTCCTCCATTTTCCTCCTAATGGAGGAGATTGGTTCCTCTATATGCTGCCCACGCCAACCCTCCTATCCAGTTTACTGCTGCCCCCTCCTCTCTCCTGCCAGCTGCTGTAGAAGATGTGTCATGATGGAGAGATGGGAATGGGTCGGTAAATTTGTAATTTACTGGCTCCCTCCTTTTCTGAATGGACAGAGTCTGTAATTGGTACCAATTGGTTCATTCATAACTGAAGCATAGTAAACAGTTGTTACTATACTTCTGTTTCTGAATGAATGGGAGGCTTGGTACACAACTATTCGTTTATTCGGTGGGACTGTAATAAAGGGACCCGCAACAGGAGTTTTTCATACCCCAATGTATCTAGTGACCCGAGCTGTAGACTATATGCGCCAGTTACTTACATTACACCCCTTTAGTAACTTCAGACCTGGCAACATTTCAAAAGCTTTAGGAGCCATACACACGGTACAATTATCAACGGAAAAAAGTCGTATGACAGCCTTTCGTCCAATAATCCTACCATTTAGTATGCACGATTCGACAGCCAGTTTTCTCGTCCAGCAGAAGTTGTCTGAGAAAACTAGAAAACTTTTGTCTGCCAACAAGGCGGCGTCCCATTTTCGGCTCGTGTGTACAGAAGTTGGCCAAACAAAAGCTGTAAGTACAAACACGCTTGTTCGAAATCCAGGAAGTGTTCAGTCGTGTAAACCTGCGTCCGTAATTCACAATTCATTCACCTGAACTTCCTCTTTATACGCTCGTAATACGTCACTACGTTCAACTTTGTCGAACGATAATTTGACTACCATCAGTATGCTAAACCATATCACAGACAGCTGATTTTGGGTAAAGTTGGACGCGCGGTCGTACAACAATCGCATCGTGTGTACGAGGCTTAACTTGAATAATTTAGCATGGTGATTTTACAGGTAACAGTTCAACATAAAATGTAGTCTTTTTTTCCTAACTTCCCTAGTGCCTAACTTCAGGCATGTGGCTGCCCCAGCATACCTGCATAGGATGATAGTCCATGTTTGGTAGAGTCCATCAGAGAGGGTTCTTCAAGGAGAACTGCAAGTCTCAGCAACAGGGTGAATTTGATTTAAATCAACTCTATTTGAAATCATCATTTTTAAAGAGCAGCTGTCATCTCTGTCCCACAGCAGCTCCTCCTCTGACCCGCTGTTGACTCACCGACGGTCCCATTCACTTTAATGGGACGGCTGGTGATGCGGCAGTGACACAACAAGGTGAGGGACATGGCGGCAGTAGGTGAGTGGATACCCGCTAACAGGCACTGCCATGATGGCTCTGAAATGACAGGTGCTCTTTAAATGTAAGGACTCATTCTTGCTGGTAGTTAGAATCTTTAATATTTGCAAACAAAATGAAGGTTTCCTATTTAGAATAATAAGCTGTCAGGTTAATAAAACAGCGATATCAGAACCGATTCAATGATAGTTTGTAAAACCATGGGGAAAAAGGAATATTCCTCAAGTTTATCTCATGGTTACTGTGAATTTGTGTGAATGCGTTGCATGTTCTCCCAGCTTGCAGAGCTTGGATTCATTGAATGAGTTTACCAAAAGTGTAAATATTGCAGAATATACAGCCTCATGCTACATAACAAAGCTCCATTTTCATGCTGAATAAACAAAATTATTAATGTACCTTGAATAGAAAGCTATTATAAAAAAAATAAAAAAAAATAAATGATAATAATAATAATAAAGATGATAATAATAATAATAATAAAAAAATAAATAATAATAAAGAAAAAAAGTATATATAATATAATATATCATATTATTAATTTTTTTTTTTTTTTTTTTTTTTCACCCTGCTCAGCAGTCTTCACTAGTAGCGGGAGCTCCGATCCCGGCATGGCAGGGACAAGCGTCCCATCTTCCTAGCTCCAGGCTCTTTCCCCCAGGGTCCCTGGTTGCGGACCCCCTGTTCCTTTTAGAGAACATGGAACCAGTGGGTCAGACGCAACAAAGCCTGCCAAAAGAAAAGCCGGAACGCAGTTAACCATATCCTTCCTAACTGGGGCAGAATTAACCTCTACCTGTTGGTTGTCGCCTTCAACAAGCTACTACCAGGCTTCAGCAGTTCTTGAAACCAGTGCATTTAATTTCCATTCAGCCCCTTGCTTTGATTTTGTTGATCATTTTCAAATTCGAGCTGAAGGTTGCTTTAAAGGCTTCAGCAAAGTACCCATGTTTTTACAAAGGCTTTCTCTACACACAACGGAAACTCCTATGTAATGGGAATTAGTGCTGGGTGGCCTTTAAGCCATACATGCAAAAAGATCTTTTTGTAACTGCGCAAGTGCCGATACATTGCCACATTTTTGTTGCTGTCTTTTGTCCTCAGTGAAGACCACCCTTCCTTTCTTCCTGTCATGGAGACTGGTGGTCCCTGTAATGTGCAGTAAGGAATTTCTTTAGTAGGGCCACAGCAACATATCTTCAGTCTTGTGTAAAATTATCAAAGAGATGGGTTTTTATCTTCATAAGAAAGAAATGAAAGGTGCGTTTTGCAGTGTGATGAGCTGCCGGTTGTCCTCGTGCTGCGTTCCCACAACATTGAGCAGCTCTCACTTGATGGCGTCAGCACTGCCTGAACTGAAAGTAAAAAGGGCCTTTGGGAAGACCGGTCACCCCTTCCTGGTATCTGTGCACCGTGCGATCCGTCTCCACAACAGGCATTCCGGGAATCCCACTGGAGGAGAATGGAGTTTCAGAAAAGATTGAGGAAACTTCTAGGATCAGAACTAAACGGCTATTGGCTAAAGGCGCAATTTAATACAATTTCTATAAAATATAATTTCTGTCCACAAAGGAGTTAGTCAACTCTCAATCTCTCGAATTGTATCTAAAACATAGTGAATTCCAGTTGAGTAAGGTGTATATCTTTACATGAAATGTGTGGACACAGCGGACACATGGGTATGCGGAGGATGCTTCCACGTTAATCGCTGTGGCCACCCCAGGTGTGATGGCTTGGTGCTCCAACAGTGGGAAGCCAAGGTCAAAGGACCAATTAGCAGAATGGAAGACAAAGAATGCCTTTGTGCTTGGAAAGATGAGAATGTTTTATGAAGATGAAATACATTATCGTAACATTATTCTGATCTGGAAAAGACGTTTGTTTTCCCCCACTAATGAACAGATGGTTCTTGTCCCTGGTAACTGCCAGCAACTTCCCAGAAAAATAGCTAAAAATCTGTTTATGTGAAATGTTTTAGTAACTGAAGAATTTTATGGCCTGTTTCGCTAAACCTTTGATGGGAGCAATATCTTTTGATGGCTGGAAATTGTTACTGTTTGTTCTGATAGATCAGTATTTCCCAACCAGGGTTCCATGGGTCCCTGAGGTCCTCTAGAGGCTCTGACAATGGGCAATTTCTGACTCTCAGATAATTATCTGCTGGCACCAGTGACATTTTTATCTCCTTCCTACTGACCGCCAGTGTACTTTCAACTGGCCACCAGTGTAAGGGGCCCTTCTCCATGTGTCCTCCAGTGTAAGGTGGCCCTTCTTCTGCTGTGTTCCAGTGCAAGGGAACACTACAATTTGCACTGCCTGCATTTATTTTACAGCCACTGTTTGTTTTTTATAACATTTTATAGAGCAGCCCTAAGTCTGTGTGTGTGTGTGTGTGTGTGTGTGTGTGTGTGTGTGTGTGTGTGTGTGTGTGTGTGTGTGTGTTATCAGATGCCGTTTTCCCCTAAATGCTGTCATAACCTTTGATATTGTACCTCACGAAACTGCAAATTGCCAACGTCTGTCACAGACGCATCAGCTAAGCGGGCACCAACAATTTGCCCTCTTTGAAACTTCATATGCTGACGTGACTTCGTATTCCTAGCAGCGCGTGCAGTGAATGACCAAAGTGAGGCATCCCACCTGTTAGCTAGGTGTCTCGTCTCAGTGGAAGCAAAAGAATGTGAGGAACGGGGGGGTGGGCATAAGACTGTCTTAAGGCCCCCCCCAGTTGATTTTCAAGGGGGGGGGGGGTTTCTGATAGGTCAAAAAAGGGTCAGCTGATTGGGAATGTTCTGGTGGGTCCTGTAGAAAAGGTCATTTAACGTTACCTGAACCCCCAGAACGCTCCAGAAAATCTCAGGACCCTATTTTAGCCACTTGCTGACCACCCGCCAGAGTTATACTGCGGCAAGGTGACTCGGCTGCGTGAATCGCCGTAGGTGAATGTCCATGCACGTGGAATAGTGGGAACACGCTTGCCACGATGGCGTGCCTGCAGGTCCAGCCGAATCTATGTCCGCCAGCAACCTGCGATCACGGTATACAGATGTAGAACGGGGATAAATAAGGGGAATCACCGTTCTGACAGGTGACATGTCAGATCTGCTGTTCCCAGTCATCGGGAACAGCGATCTCTGTCCTGTCCCTAGCAGTTCACCCCTTACATTTAGAACACGCTGAGGGAACACGGGTAACCCCTTGATTGCCCCCTAGTGTTAAAAACACCCCTTCCCTGCCAGTGTCATTTATACATTGATCAGTGCATTACTATAGTTCTAATTGACGTAAACATGTCGGTGGTCCCCAAAAAGTGTAATTTTGGGTCAGATTTGTCCACTGCAAAGTCGCAGTCCCGCTAAAAATTTGCAGATCGCCACCATCACCAAAAAAAGTCCCTAAATCTATCCCATAGTTTGTAGACGTGATCACTTTTGCTCAAACCAATCAATGTAGGCCTATTATTGAATTTTTTTGTTTTTGTTTTTTTGCCAAAAATGTGTAGTAAAATACATATTGGCCACCCTAAACTGATGAATACATATTTTTTTTATTTATGTATTTTTTTTTATTTCTTTATTTATTTTATTTTTTTTCGGAAATGTATTTTGGCAGAAAAAATGGTTTTCTTTTTCAAAAATTGTCAGTCTTTTTTTTGTTTTATAGCGCAAAAAATAAAAACCACAGAGGTGATCAAATACCACCAAAATAAAAGCTCCATTTGTGGGGAAAAAAGGACGTCAATTTTATTTGGGTACAGTGTCGCATGACCGTGCAATTGCCAAAATGACGCAGTGCCGTATCACAAAAAATGGCCTGGTCATGAAGGGGGTAAAACCTTCTGGGGCTGAAGTGGTTTTTAAGCAGGAGGCTGGGGGGGGGAGGGGGTCTTTGCCAGTCACAAGAGCGCCCCACTGATTTTGGCTGATTGTTTGTTTATTTTATTTTAGTTCATTTTTGGCTGAATAATTTATTAAGGGCCAGTTGACAACATAGAAACACATTTCTGCATGCATGTTTTTGATGCATTCCAGTACATTTTTCCCCCCTCCATTCTTTCTACACCATAAACATAGACGTGTGTTCTGGTGGGTTTTTTGATGCTTTTTATTGCGTTCCAGTACAGAAAAAAATGCAGCATGTTCTACACTTTTTTTTTTTTTTTTTTTCTGTAACTGACCGCACTTGTGTGAACTATGCAATTGGAAACCGTAAAACCTGCTATCCATGCATTTTTTTGCTGCAGAAAAAAAACGCACTGGACTGCATGTGGCGTAAACCGGCCCTTAACGAGTTTTGGTGAATTGTTAATTGTTTACATTTGTGAAAACCAATAAACAAGGCTGCAACAGTTATTAATTCAATTTGGTGTGTCTAGTGTTCTTTTTGTATGTTTGGACTTTATGCCGCTGACCTCTCCAGGTTACATCCCTTCCGCTTTCAACGCAAAACGGTGTCACTTTCACACCTGCAAATCCTGTAGGGTTTCCATATTGTCCAACCCTTGTAACTGTCCTTGCCAACTTTTATCAGAATAATTAAAGTTATTGTAAAGTCTTGTTTTTAAAAAAAAAAAACAAACCTGTTATGTTATACTTGCCCCCTCTGTGCAGTTGGTTTTGCACAGAGCAGCCTCCTCTTCTTAGGTCCCCCTTCTGCTCTCCTGGCCTCTCCCTCTGGTGAGTGCCCCCTCAGCCAGCAGTTTTCTATGGGGACCCCCGAGCCAAGTCAGAGCTCAGTGTATCCATTCAGACACAAAGCCCCACCTCCTCTCTCCCCTGATTTGCTGACTGATTTTGACAGCCACAGAAGCCAATGGCGCCGCTGCTGTGTCTCAGCCAATCAGGAGGAGTGTCCTGGAAGGCTAAGACACACGTTTACGTCGCTGGTGAGAGAAGGGTCTCAGGTAAGTATTAGGAGGTGTTGGGGGGAGTGCTACACACGGAAGGTTTTTTATCTTCATGCATAGAATATGTTAAGATAAAAAACCTTCAGCCTTTACAACCCCTTTTAAGGGATGTTTTGTTTACCGCATTCAATAATTTAATATAAATGACATAGATATACTATGTGACGGAATAGCATTTGGTACAGATCATCATAAGCCATTTCCAATAAAAAAAAAAAAAAATCGAAACAATGTTTTGTTACGTTCATACTTTGTTGCATCTCGTTGCTGCTGATCCTGCACTGCTTCCTGTGTACTGTACATGCACCCTAGTGGGTTTCCTAATGGTGACTATAGTGGACCATCGTTGCAAAATGTATTTTAAGAAGCCACTTGTAAGTCTCCTCAGGGCATTGTCCCCCAATAACAGGAAGTGGCCTTGTTAAGACTCTACATGGTAGGATTGGCAATAGGGATGAGCTTGGGTTCGGTGAAAGTCAGGCGGAAGTTGTGAGTGTCGGCCCAATCAGCTGTGGCTGAGGCCCCGCAGCTGCATATATGCAAAGGAGCCGCAGTGCTCATGACATCATTGATGTTATATTGGGCCAATGATGTCCCGAGCATCCCCACCCCTTTGTGTATGTACAACTGCAGGGTGAGAAGTGCCCCGGCTGCAGCTGCTGTGGACAGCAATATATATTTGTCCTTCTTGGTTCGAAATGAACTCAAGCTCATCTCTTCCCTTTTTTTTTTTTTTTTTTTTTTTTTTTTTTTTTTTTC
>BLSH010474475.1:1665731-1678921 GCA_018402905.1 Glandirana rugosa | reverse complement strand
CAGAGGTAGCGCCCCCACAACTGGCTCTAGATAGTCTATTATTGGGCTAGACAATAGACTACTTCAGGTTTGGTTTCGCTGCCATGAGCAACGTCTTCTAGGTCAGAAGGTATTTTCCACATGCTGGGTCATTTGAATGTCTGATACTGAACCTCGTAATCCCAGGTTGTTAATGTTTTATATCCAGTCCGTTTTATACCTCCTTTTTTTCTCTTTCTTATGTATGTGCTCCTGTGTGTCAGAGCGCTAACCGTAAGGTCTAGTACATGGTTTACTGTTCATTTAAAATATTCTTTACTGAAGGAGTAGTCTATGTATTTGATTGTGTTGGTCTGAAGATTGTACATCCTGTCTTCCTCCCACAGACTGTATATTTATTCCATGTAACGTCTAATGCCTTACAAGTTTATTCAATAAAAACCTTTTCAGTAAAAAGAACAAACAAATTTCAAGTTTGCTCAAAGTAGGCTTGGAATAAAAGAAATTCAATGTGGAGATTTAAATTCAATTTTGACCATAGAAACTTAATTTTTGCCTGCCCAGGGAAATGAAAGCCTTATGTTATCAAAAGTGGATATGTTTCTCTTTCGTTCATTGATGGGCGCAGCATCTCTTCATGACATATGGGGTTATCCACCTTTCACTAGGCAGAACACAGTTCAGCTGAAAGCAGACACAGCCCCTCCCAGGGGGCGGTCCTCACTTGATATAACCCCCCTACCCTGCGTAGCTAACTCAGTTTTTTTTCTGCCTAGTGCAAGGAGTAGGATCTGGCTCCCTGCTGGGACCCGTGTTACCCGTTTTTTCAAGAATTTTGCTGATGAGTCGCAGGTGGCCCACATTCTGAGGTGGGCAGAACTTCACGCGCAATCTCCGCCATTTACATTCCGGGCGTTGAAAACTGGCAGGCGAACGACCTCAGTCGCCAGAGGCTGGATCAGGGAGAGTGGTCCCTGCACCCGGACATGTTCCGCCAGATCTGTCTAAAGTGGGGCACGCCAGACGTGGACCTGCTAGCATCCCGGCTCATTCAGAACGTGCAGTCCTTCGTGAGCAGAACAATCTGTTGGCAGACGCTGCGGACGCCCTCATGGCTCCGTGCTCCCGGTATCTGCTCCTCCTATGCCTTTCCCCCTCTAAAGCTGCTTCCACGCATGTTGTGCAGAATAGAGGCAGAGGGTTTCCGACCATTCTGGTAGCGCCGGATTGGCCTCGGCGTCTCTGGTACGCCGACGTGGTACGGATGGTGGTGGATGTTCCCTGGCGCCTCCCGCTTCGCGAGGATCTGCTGTCCCAGGGCCCCATCTTGCACCCTGCTTTACCCTCGCTGGCTTTAACGGCCTGGCTATTGAATCCCAGGTGTTGAGGGATCGGGGAGTCTTTTTAAATCAGTGATTCCCACCATGCTCAAGGCGTTCCTTTTTGGTGGCGTGGGTGCTGGCCTTCCTAGACCACAAGCTAGCGTTGAGCACTATCAAGGGGTGATCTTTTTTTCAGCGTCCCTTGGCGACGCATTCCTTTGTGCAAGGGGTTTGTCATGTTGCCCCCCCCCCAGGTTTGGTAGCCTTTGGCCCCATGGGACCTTAGTTTGGTCCTCTCGGTGCTTCAGAATCCGCCCTTAGAAAAGATCAGGGAAATCTCTCTGCAGCTGCTCTCGCAGAAGGTGGCTTTCCTGGTGGCCATCACATCCGCCAGACGGGTGTCTGAGTTGGCAGTTCTGTCCTGTAGGTCTCCATATCTGGTCCTACATAGTTATAAGGCGGTTTTGCGTCCGTCACCTTCCTTTTTTACCAAAGGTGGTCTCTTCTTTTCACATCAATGAGGACATTGTCCTTTCTTCGCTGTGCCCGCGCCCGTCTCACCCTAAGGAGGTTGCCTTGCACTTTCTGGATGTGGTCAGGGCTCTGCAGGTGTATTTGGCGACTACGGCCTCTTTTCG
The DNA here is from genome assembly GCA_018402905.1 of Glandirana rugosa. Lineage (NCBI taxonomy): Eukaryota > Metazoa > Chordata > Amphibia > Anura > Ranidae > Glandirana > Glandirana rugosa. The sequence continues at coordinate 1,676,982 of BLSH010474475.1, read as the reverse complement.
GAGGTCGGATGCGCTCTTTGTTGCAGTGGATGGCCCGCGCAAGGGCTAGGCGGCCTCGTCTACCACTATTTCCTGTTGGATTAGACAGACTGTGACCCGTGCGTATACTATTCGGGGTCTGGAGCCCCCTTTTCCGCTCACGGCTCAATCTACCTGGGCGATTAGCACCTCCTGTGCTTTCCAACATTAGGCGTCACGATCTCAAGTGTGCAAGGCGGCTACTTGGACATCTGTGCACACCTTTTCAAAGTTTTACAAAGTTGATGTTTTAGCATCCTCGCATGCTGCTTTTGGCCGCAAAGTTTTGCAGGCGGTGGTGTGAGGCGCGTCTGGCTCCTCACAGAGGGTTCTTCTGTTGGGTACAGTTGTTGTTGCATTACCCACCCCTCGTTTTGACACTGCTTTGGGACGTCCCCATATGTCATGAAGAGATGCTGCGTCCATCAATGAACGAAAGAGAAAAATGGATTTTTTGACTTGCTGTAAAATCCTTTTCTCTCAGTTCATTGACGGACACAGCACCCACCCCTCTTTTTGAGTTTGTACTGCTTGTTATGAACTGAGTGAACTACGCAGAGTAGGGGGGTTATACCAAGTGAGGACCGCCCCTTTGGAGGGGCTGTGTCTGCTTTTAGCTGAACTGTGTTCTGCCTAGTCCACTCCTAGTGAAAGGTGGATAACCCCACATGTCATGGATAAGAGGCTGCGTCAGCCAATGAACTTGGAGAAAAGGATTTTACGGTAAGTCAAAAAATCTATTTTTTTGTGGCATTCAAATTCGTTGAGTTAAAGTTCGTACACACGATGGGAATTTTCGTTCGACGGCCTGTGGTACGAAATTCTTACAGTTAGTACGCTCCTTTGGACAGCCGCTTTTGATTTTTTTCGTCAGACAAAAGCTGGAGGTGCAGACCAGTAAATTTTTGTCGTACGACAACACAACGTCCGAATTTCATTCCGTTTTTTAGTACGGTTTTCGTATGAAAAAAATCGTACGACGGAGACTATGCATGCTCAGAAAGGAAAAAAGTTGCAAAAATATTCAAAACATTACCTCACTTCTTATGTTGAGTTCGGTTGTACGAAAATTTTCATATTGTTAGTACGTTCTTCCCTTTCAACATGAGACAAGCATCCAACAAAAAACGGATGTTCTGTCGTCCGAAAATCGGATTGTGTATACAACGAGGCTTTAGTGATGGGAAGTTACCAACAAGTGCTGATAGTTTGATCTAGGAATCTATTTGTAAACTACCTCTATTCACAAAAGGTTTAGTTTTTGTCCATATAAATGTATTCTACATTTTGAGTTGGGTTCCATTCACATTAACACATCTCCAAAATCGCACAATTAGTGCGACCTTTGGTGTGATTTTGATCCAAGTTTACATTCTATAGATCACATGTTGCACCAAAGTAGTGCACGCACCTTTTACAAAGTCGCTGCGACTTTAAGTCACACCAATTTGAACGGGTGTTCAAGAAAAGAATGAAGTGGGACTTGTCATGCGACTTTAATGCCCAAAGTCACATGGCCAATCGCACAAGTGTGAGGGGAGCCTTACTGTTTTAGACTTTACATGAAAGTATTACCTTGTTTTATTTGGGTTCATAATTTTTTGTGTGATTTATTTATAGATTAGAATCTGTAGAGTCGCACTGTCGTGTGTGTGTGTGTGTGTGTGTGTGTGTGTACAAATGCTGAACAGTAAAGCAGAGTCACTAAGTTGCACCTACACTTTCTTGATTCCTTTAAAAGGAATACTCTGAATGTTGGTTGTTCCTTGCATAAATATCTTATTGGTTTAGTGCCTCTTGTAGGTTGATGGATTTTGTTGGAGCGGGAACAGTGATTTTTTTTTTTTTTTTTTTTTTTTTAGGTGTCTCTAAGCAACCATCCCCTGAATAGCTCCTCTCTGTTCCAGCACAAAGGGATGAAGTGTGGCCACTCTCTTTGTTGTCCAGCTGAGCGCTTTGAGTGCCAGTTGCCATGGCGATGCTAGCGAGCATCTCCAGGGAAAAGTTTTATTTTTTTTATTTTTTGCAGTCTGGGATCTACTTAGGATGGCATTTTGTATACTTGAGGACTTACTCATTTTGCATTAGTTATGCTTGTTTGTAGATACAGCAGGCCAGTTATTCCAGAAAATCGTGGGGGGGTGGAGCAGAGGCGTAACTAATCTTCCCACTGATCCCAGGGCCGTTTACTCCTATCTTGGGACCTTTTATTACGGTTGCACAGTGGGCCACCTTCCTGCCATCTTTGGGACCCCACAGTGGCAGAATGCCAGAGCCCAAGTTGCACGTACAACCTTTGCTTCCCTGGTAGTTCCGCCACGGGGGTCTGTAGTGTGTGTTTTTTTTTTTTTTTTTTTTTTTTGTGTGTTTTTGGTGAAATATCAAGAGTCTAAAGAGACCCCTGAAGTCTAACTTTTGAGACAGAGAAAGGGACTGAGGACAGATTCATCAGTCCCTCTCTCTGCAGCATCAGCTGAACAGAATGAATGAACGGGAATACAGCGCATCCGAAAAGTATTCACAACACTAAACGGTTTCCACATTTTGTTATGTCTGAGGTCTAGAGCTCTCTGGAGCAGGTTTTCATCAAGGATGTCTCTGTACTATTCTGCATTCATCTTTCTCTCAATCCTGACTAGTCTCCCAGTTCCTGCAACTGAAAAACATCCCCACAGCATGATGCTGCCACCACCATGCTTCACTGTAGGAATGGTATTGGCCAGGTGAGGAGCGGTGCCTGGTTTCCTCCAGATATGATGCTTGCTATTCAGGCCAAAGAGTTCAATCTTTGTTTCATCAGACCAGAGAATTGTGCCTTTTGGCAAACTCCAGACAGGCCTTTTACTGAGGAGTGGCTTCCGTCTGGCCATTCTACCATACAGGCCTGATTGGTGGAGTGCTGCAAAGATGGTTGTTCTTCTGGAAGGTTTTCCTCTCTCTACAAACAAATGCTGGGTGACTAATAGGGTTCTTGGTCACCTCCCTGACTCCCCCCGATCACTTGGTTTGGCCGGGCGACCCGCACTAGGAAGAGTCCTGGTGGTTCCAAACTTCTTCCATTTACGGATGATGGAGGCCACTGTGCTCATTGGGACCTTCAATGCTGCAGACATTTTTCTGTACCCTTCCCCAGATCTGTGCCTCCATACAATCCTGTCTTGGAGGTCCACAGACAATTTCTTGGACTTCATGGCTTGGTTTGTGCTCTGACATGCACTGTTAACTGTGGAACCTTATATAGACAGGTGTGTGCCTTTCCAAATCCCATCCAATCAGCTGAATTTACCACAGGTGGACTCCATTTGTAGAAACATCTCAAGGATGATCAGTGGAAACAGAATGCACCTGAGCTCAATTTTGAGTGTTATAGCAATCGCTGTGAACATTTATGTACATGTGATTTTTTTTTTTTTTTTTTTTTCCCCCAATAAATTTGCCAAGATTTCAAACAAACTTCTTTCATGTTGTCCTTTTGGGGTTATTGTCTGTAGATTTTCTAAGAAAAAGGTGAATTTTAATCAATTTTGGAATAAGGCTGTAACATAAAAAAATGTGGAAAAAGTGAAGCATTGTAAATACTTTCCAGATGCACTGTAGCTCTGTACAGAGCTTCCCATTCATTCATAAACTGATGCATAGTAAACAGTTTACTATGCCCCGGCTATGAATAAATAAAAAATAAAAAAAAGTCAGTGATTGGTACCGATCACTCACATTATTCATTTAGACAAGGAAGGACCTGGTAAATGTGTCGACACGCCTTCCTCACCCCCCCCCCCTTCCCCTTTACAGATCCCCTGCAGCAGCTAGTGGGGGGAGGGGGGGCAGGGAAGGACACAGAGGCTGGGGCAGCAGCACCGGTATAATGGGGAGGTGGCGGGAGTGGCATGTGGAGGAATCGATGTTCTCCATATCCCCCCTGCAGCTGCTGAATGGGAAGCTGGCATTCAGTAGCTACATAAAGGGATCGGTTCCTCTACATGCCACCACCCTCCTATCCAGGCATACAGGGGGGGCTCGGTCACAATGGCAACCCCTTTACATATGCCCCTGGAATGGAGTTCATCTGGGGTGGTGCTTTACTACTGATTTTTTATTTTTTTGTAGATTTGGTGGGATCTGCTGGGTGCAATAATATTGATGCTTGGATGACAATGATGTGCATGAATGGTGTCTGTTCAGGTTCATGGCTCACAATCCTGTCATGCAGGATCACCCTCCAGGAAAGTCAGGTGCCAGAAGCCAGGCGAGATCTCCTCTTATGCCCTAAGTTGCCAGTACTGTATATCGAGGAAGGAAAACTGGCAGCATCCTGTTTGTGCTGAAAGAACAGTAAGGATTACGCCCCCTGTTGTGTTTTTATTGCCATCCAAAGCTCCATTAGAGAGGTTTAATGTCACTTACTGCCCTGGTGACAACGGCTTCAGCAGACAGGAAGTGATGCTGCAGGTGGTCATTTACTCCGTACTCCCCTTAGACTTTTTGAGTGCCTAACAGTGGTTAGGAATATGTGTGCCCTTCAAGTGATGAACGGTTCTGTGTAGGTCATTTTTGGAAAAATGTATTGAAAATCTGCATCTCCATAGTTAGAACCATTGGCCAAGCCGAAAAAAAAAATCTCAAAAGGGGCTGCAGTGAGGCCAAATCTTGCAGTTGGAAGAATTGAGAAATAAAATAATTTTTTGTGTCTGAGCAGGTCTTAATTTTACAACATGAAAACTTAACCCCTATAAACCATTAGCAGTTTATCTCCCTTTACCAGGCCCTGTTCACATATGAACGACTCAGAATCGCTGGCATTTCGGGACCTTGCTAAAGTTCCACAACCCGCGTTTGGGTGCCATTTATGCAACCCCGAGCGCACTAAAATGAGCGTTTTGTCACCCAAAATGCCAGAAAAGCATGACATTCAAATATGCGACAAAGTTGGCTGCAAAAAAAGGTACAGAGCTACTTTGGTGCATTTTTGGAGCAAAGGGCACAGGGCAACCAATACAAGTGAATGGCGTGCTCCAAAATGTGGTAGAAAAAGTTGCTCAAATGTGAATGGGGCCTGTCCCGATTGAGAGCAGCAGTTGGGTACAGATACCTCATGGCTGGCCCTGACTTTATTAAAAATAAAAAAAGTGTTCAGAATTATTCTGAAAATGCTAGGTGCCTGGCAGCAATGCCATCCTTTAAATTGAAGTGCATTATGAGCTATGGGCACAGAACAAGCATGCACCAAAGTCGGCATAAGACATTCTCTGTCTGCTTTCCAGGTCAAAGACTTGGAAAGAATTTTGATTAATTGAATCCTGGTGACAGTCAGGCAGCTGGCATTTTCAGAAGCAGGCGATCATTGCCACCTTGTTTATTCTAACAAAGGTTTCCTTTAAAGTATGGGTGGTATAAATGGCAAGTTATTCTGAGCCCACCCATATAGAAAGCTGTGAGAGCGCCACACCACCAGTTATCAAAGTCCAACATGATCTTTTATTTGTAGAAGGCCATTGCGTTTCCGGGGTTGAAATACTTCCGCTTAATCAGGGCTACAATACAAGTATAAATGTTCATATGAATTTTTGAATATTTTAATTAAAACAATAAATGCATAAAAATGAGAAAGTATAAGAAGTTGTTGCAAATGTCTAGTGTTAGATATCGGCTCACGGCCGAATTGGCAGTACCACTGCCTTCGGAAACTTTGAGGCTGGGTTCACATTGTGGGGAAACCCACATCCAATTCGCAATAGTGTGAACCCAGCCTGAAAGAAGTTTAACATTAAACAAGACAATAAAACTATATAGGCATTTTTTTTTCTACCACTGTCCCATCAGTCTCCTATTTCAGAGATTTCCCTTCACTTCCTGTCCCATAGTCAAACAGGAAGTGAGACGAAATCCCTACAAATGAAAGGAATCCTATGGGGACCTCCAGGTCCCCAGAACTAATGTTCTCATTGGAAAATGTCCCTCTTCTGGGGACAACCCAAAATTTGGGAAATACTGTAGCTGCTGAGTTTTAATATATGGACATTTACCTGCCAGGGAGCCTGCAATGTCAGCTCCTCAACCGATTTTCAGATCGGCTGTTGGGTTCTCCCGCCGCCGCCATCTCCACTAAGGCTCCGTTCACATCTAGGCGTTTTTCTGCTCTAAGCCTCCGCTCTAAAAACACTCAACCAGACAAATCCCATTCATTTCAATGGCCCCTGTTCACATCCGAGCGTTCTGTCACCTAAAGCAAAACGCCTGTCACTCAAAGTACATGAGCTTCTTTGGCAGATTACAGGCATTTTAATTATTTTACATTGGTGACCTTTTGAACTTCAAAACGCCTGTACAAAAACGCTGCATAAACTCTGCAAAAACGCCTATAAAATAGCAACACCTCAATGTGAACAGAGCCTAAGTGAAACCAGCCGTGAAGCCTTTCTACTTTGCGGCCCGTTCCCTACTGCGCATGCTTGAAGCACGCTGCGCTTTCTAATTGGCCCGGTGGCGGAGGAAGGGGGGGGGGAAACTTCAGAAGGACGGCGCCGTCTCCCGGAAGTGGGTACCTGTCCAAAAACAGGTTTGTGTTCCCTCTTCCCCCAGAAAGGTGCCAAATGTGGCACCGGAGACAGGGGGACGGGGGCGAAGCAAATGAGCGGAGGCTCCACTTTTGGGTGGAACTCCGCTTTAACAGGGGCATGGACAACAATAAAAACTGACAGGGGTACTAATCCATGTCCACTCTATACAAAACTTTTGTCTTTAGCTATGCTTTAAACATTTTGTATAGCTGGAGTTCTTTAAAGGGTTGGCATTGTTTGCAGGTATCCATAATTCATGTTTGTACACCCGGAGCCCTGTGCCATGGAAGTAATTGTTTATTGTGTCAATTCTGTACCATGTATACAACCCCAGTCCTAAGGGAGGTTTAACACCTTCTGATAGACACACTGCAATCTGTTTCCACAGCTAATCCCCCAACCAAGCGGCGCCGAGGACAGAGGCATGGATTATCAGATCGACGGCGGGGTATTAAAGGGAGGTAGAACATTAATTAGTTAATTAATGAGCTTCTGTCTGTCTTGCATTAAGAAAAATATGTCCTGTGGCACAAGAAGTCTGTTGCGGGGGAGGGGGGGGTGTTAAGCAGGACTAAATCCTTGTTTTTATATAGTTGGGAAGGTAGTAGGTAAAAGTATATTGTAGGCACAGGTATCTTATTTCTGCAGCTTGTTTATTACCATACTACTGTTACTTCTGTATAATAAAGGATAGCCTTTGCTGATACTGATTAATTGGGCTTTAAAGTATATCTAAACCCAATTTTTTTTTTTCAGTTTTGGATTGAGTATTAGAGCCCCCAGACAGGTTGTTTATTGCCGCCTGTGTCCCTCACCTTCCACCTTTTCTATTTGTCCTGGTCACCATTATGACTGCAGAAAGTGCATCATTGAAGATGCATTCTCCATGCACAAGCCCATAAATACTGGGTTCTCCTCCAGATGAGCCAGGCAGGGGCTCTTCCTATGTCCCAAGCTACTAGTGAATTTGGGGGAAAAAAGTGGTACTCCTTTTAGACCCCATATACACTATACAACTTTTGTTGTCTGACTTCCTTTAGATTTACCAAAACCATGTGGTGTAAAGCCCCATACACCCGTTCCGAAAATCGGACGGCAGATCATCCGTTTTTTGGTGGTGGTTTTTTTTTTTTGTTTTGTTTTTTCATGCTAATCTCAGATCGAATCGGAAGAGTGTACTAAAGCCACAATAATTCTTATACAACAGAGTAGAAAATCTGAAGTGATGTCATGTGTTGTAGTGTATTTTTGTATTGTATTTTCGGACGACAACTGTGCTGATTACATGAAAATCGTACGTTCTGGTATCGTAAGAGAAAAATGTTTGTGTTTGTCCGATCGAATAATATTGGATGAACTGTCATGATCGGCTCTTAAAAGCTCTGTACTAACAATCCGATTTTATCATATGATCGCTTCGGAAGCGGGATTTTTTGTCCGATTTTTGGATCGTGTGTATGGGACATAAGGGCCTTCTTGATTGCATTCAAATTGAAACTCTTAAGCCTCGTACACACGGTGCGACAGTCTTATGAAAACGGTCGTACGACCGCTTGTTGTACGATCATCTGACCATTAGTACGCACGATTAGAACAGCCAGCCAACGTACGACAACAGAAGTTGGATGAGCAAACTAGAAAACTTTGGTTGTACAAGTGGTCGTACGACCATTGTATCATGTGTACAGAGAAGTTGGGCCAACAAAGTTGTACGTGCAAAACCACGCATGCTCAGAAGTCAGGAACGCCCGGCAGTGTCCGTTCATGTAAACCTACGTTCCTAATTCACATATCACATTCACCTGACCTTCCTCTTTATACACTCGTAACACATCACTACGTTCGGCTTGGTCGCACGATCGCTTAGTGCACGTCAGTATGTGAGATACAACAGCTGACCTATGATTTGGGTCGTACGACTGTCACATCGTGTGTACGAGGCTTTAGACCCTAGACCCCATACACACCCATCAAATCTTAGGAGTTTCAATTTGTATGCAATCAGGCAGGCCCTTTACATTACACGGTTTTGGTAAATCTGAAGAAAAAAAAAAATCTGCAGAAAATTGTATAACGTGTGTTGTGTGTTTGTGTTTTTTTTTTTTTTTTTTTTAATCCAGCCTAACAGACATTCTCTGCCTGGGATCTCCTTTTATGTGTTTCAACGACCAGACTTTTTGCTGAAAAAATTTGTAAAAATCCAAAATTTTGAGTTTCCATTTGAACAGAGAAGATCTCCAGCGAGGGGCATGGTTTGCAGTGACTGCTCTGAAGCTACATTCAAATCTAGCATTTGCTAGACATGTGTGGGTTTTTTTTTTTTTTTTTTTGCACGACATACACAGGACAGCCTGTTCATTTCAATGTGCCACCCTATGTGTAACAGACATGGCAGTGTAGCTCATGTAGCTTTTTGCTGCGTTAATTTTTGCTTGTCTTTGTGAGTTGCGAAGCGCTTTTCTGCTTGAAGCGTTTTTGGGGTGCCATTAACCATAAATGGCATTGAAAATGTGACGCATGGTTTCACTCTGTTTTCGTAAACACGTGGTTTTGTTGTGAATGGAGGCGGAGTGGAATTCTCTCGCTTCCTGTTGTGTCTACGAGACAGGAAATGATGGGGCAATCTCCCTAATATAAATTTGTATTTAGGAATGGCGCTGTCTCATTAATCAATATATCAATGTATTCATGGGTGTGTCTATTGGTTTATAAAGTGCAAGTGTGCAATATTGTTCGTGAATCAAAAATCAAATGCTCAAATAAATATGTACCATAAAACCTCTAGGGGTTTTACCCAAGTGGAAATGAGTGAGAAAAAAACTATATGTGAGAAAAAATGTGAAAGAATATGCAAAAGTGTAGTCCGTAAAAAAAGTCAGTGAATAATCCGTAAAAGTCCGTAAATAATAAAACTCCATGAAATCTGATAAAACTGATGAATTGTAGAAACTCCAGACCCAATGTTATACTCCAACCGTTGATATAAAAACATTCATGGAAAAGGTGACTTATGTGCCAGATGCCGTATCCACTAAAAGGAGGTGACTTGTGCTCCTCTCATGTGCCTGCACTTACCAAAGATTCCACACCCCTGCAGGGGTATCACGCCTGTGGTAAAATGGGGTCTTTCTCCTTGGTTCCAAGTCTCCTTCAGCTGGTCGCACTTGTCTTTTATCCAGGATCCACTATGGCGCCATCCCGCTTTCCACCAGTGATTGTCCAGAAAAACTCAAGAAAAAAGGTCCTCCGATGGTGTAGTACGTTTAACAATGGGATTTTTATTCACAAAAATTAGGCCACGCGTGGCCTAACTTACGTGACTGCATTATTCCTTTGGTGAGCTGTCACAGCAGAAGGAGCGCACAGTGGTTAGCAGGAAAGGATCCATGCCTTTCTCAAGCAGGCAGAGCCTGCAAACCCCATACTGTCAGCGCAATACTTTTGTTTTTTATTTTATTTTTATGTTACCTTTTGTTGCTAATTTTTGTGAATAAAAATCCCATTGTTAAACGTACTACACTATCGGAAGACCTTTTTTCTTGATTTTTTCTGGACAAACACTGGTGGAAAGCGGGATGGCGCCATAGTGCATCCTGGATAAAAGACAAGTGCGACCAGCTGAAGGAGACTTGGAACCAAGGAGAAAGACCCCATTTTACCACAGGCGTGATACCCCTGCAGGGGTGTGGAATCTTTGGTAAGTGCTGGCACATGAGGGGAGCACAAGTCACCTCCTATTAGTGGATACGGCATCTGGCACATAAGTCACCTTTTCCATGAATGTTTTTATATCAACGGTTGGAGTATAACATTGGGTCTGGAGTTTCTACAATTCATCAGTTTTATCAGATTTCATGGAGTTTTATTATTTATTATTTACGGACTTTTACGGATTATTCACTGACTTTTTTACGGACTACACTTTTGCATATTCTTTTTCACATTTTTTCTCACATATAGTTTTTTACTCACTCATTTCCACTTGGGTAAAACCCCTAGAGGTTTTATGGTACATATTTATTTGAGCATTTGATTTTTGATTCACGAACAATATTGCACACTTGCACTTTATAAACCAATAGACACACCCATGAATACATTGATATATTGATTAATGAGACAGCGCCATTCCTAAATACAAATTTATTTTTAGCAATACGGGAGGTTTGGAAAGGGACGATTCGTTCCATTCATAACGATTTTTATTTAAACATAAATCCTTACCGCGACAGAGTAATTAGTTATATAGTTACATAAGTACCCACACAGATAACCAAATATTTCACGTTCACACGTTATAACAAGCACTTAGTTTTTAGTTTACGAGTTTATTTATACATGGTATTTTGGAGATCCCCAAAATGGGTTCACCTTTACTCACTCATTTTTTGATATACACTCTTTTTTACACTTTTTCTTATACGTTTTCACATCAGGCATTTTTTCAGTCACTTATTAGGCATTTTCAGGCATTTATTATTTATTATTTTGAGGTACTTTAGACTATTTTGACTACTTAACATCTTTGAGGTCTGGGTTACAATATGAGGTTGGCAACTATATTTTTGTAAGTACCTTTTCCACTGAATACACGGTCTACGGCATAGGTGATTATCCTCCACTGAACACGAGGGGAGTACACGGTCGTGAATGGTTTCTAAGGTGTGGGGACGTCC
>BLSH010474475.1:1617380-1628588 GCA_018402905.1 Glandirana rugosa | reverse complement strand
GGTTCATAAACTGGCATCCAGAGGAGAGCAATCTTCTCTGAGAATGCCGGAGAAGGAAGCAGTGAATTTTTTACACTGCTTTATAAACGGACACTTAAGCAAGTTAAAGCTGAACTTCAATTATTAAAAATGCACATAAATGCAGCTCTATATTACACATGAACATTTTTTTTCAATTCAAGCAGTGTAAGCACCGGAGTTATATTTGAGTTAAACGTCTTGCAATCTCTGTACCGCAGAGCTCGGACTGGGAGAGGTGGAAAGTGCACAAGGAGCCAGTCAGTTGTACTGCAGTACTGGTGTGCTGACAAATGGCATGCTAAGAGCAGAAGGACAGACAGATGAGCTGATCCTCTTTTCTCTGTCCAGTCACAGGTGACCTGTAAATTTTACTGAACTGCTGCAGTGGAAAATCAGGTCTTCGGTTGTGCTGTGTGTTACAACTGTGTAAATCTCATGACTGGATTAACAGAAATACAAATCATTTGACAGATAAAACAACTCCAATGCATGCATTTCATCAGTGTATAGCAGTTTGCCTGAAGTTCAGCTTTAATCACATGCGACAATTGTCTGGTGACATACATTTATACTTGTGCTAATTAGAGGATGTTGACTTTTTTTTTTTTTTTTTACTTTTTCCCTGTGAAGGAAAAAAAAATGTTCTGCCCATTAGGGGTTGAGGATTTATGTTCTCTGTGAACTTGAATTGCTGTTGTCCTCTCACTGAACTTGGAGTGGAATTCCTAAGCATGCAGTGCTCTTATCAGGAGGTATTCGAGGCCTCTGCCATCCTCCAGAGGATGGGACTGTGTGAGGTGGAGAATTCCAAGCAGAAACACAACATTTCCATACAGATATATGTGACGCCAACCCCTTAATTCAGCCCGCTAGCTTATGTTGGATGCTTCATTTGGAAGAAAAATTCTAGACTCTCTCCAGTTGGATCGTAACTGACAGTCCTGTACACTAGGAATCCCAGGATAATATGATTATTTGTGACGGATTTGGGAAATGATGATCTTTTGCGTTTGAGGCTTGTAGCAGTAAAAGGTCATCTTTCTATGCTTGCATTGGTTCTGTGTTGTGAAGTTTTTATTACGAAGGCTGGATTCACACCATTAGTCATGGTGTTCCTCTTGTATTGTAACCATACACATTGTAAAGCGCTGTGCAAATTGTTGGCGCTATATAAATCCTGTATAATAATTGTATGAGTGAACACAGTGATTTACTAAAAACTGGAGAGTGCAAAAATATGGTGTCGCTGTGCATGGTAGCCAATTGGCTTCTAACTTCAGCTTGCTCAATTTAAGCTTTGACAAAAAAAAAAATTCTGGAAGCTGATTGGTTTCTATGCAGAGCTGTGCCAGGTTTTGCGTACTCCAGTTTTGGTGAATCAACCCCAATGTGTTTCTCTGGGTTAGATTGTGCTGCTGCATGTAAGGCAGTCCATTTTGTTTTTGAAGTCTGGTATCTCATAACACACCAAGAATGTACCAGATTTTTTTTTTTGCCAATGCACAGCAGTGCAATACTTTCGTGCATTGTGGTATGCTGAAACGTATGTGTGCATGCAAGGTGCATTGGAGTGCCATTAAAAACGAATGGTTCCGCAACACGCTTTTGATTGTGTTGACATAAAGTAAAATGGCTCACCGGTACACAAGTTTTAAAACCATGCAGATTGTATTAGATGTACTAGTAATTATCCAGTAGGTTCACCTTTGTCCGCCAGCCCCCTAACACCCCCCCCCCCCCCCCCCCCCCTCCAAGCGCAGATGGCTTTGAGCAGCCACTTATAAGCAAACTGTTGGTAAAGAAAAAAAACCTCCTCCGCTCATTCTTCAAAGCCTCCAGGTAGCACGGGTAACATCACTGATTTGAACTTCTGTGAGTACATTTTTGCAATGGGCGGGAGTATGTTCTTGTAGCCTTCCAGCTAGAAAGCACATTTATGTTACCTGTGCGTGTCCAGGGCCAAGGTAAGTTGGTTGTTTTTTTACAAATTACTTTTTACGGCCATTGGGGGGGGGGATTTGAGGATTGTCCGCTGAAAGAGGGATGTGTTAATGTGTCATATTGTCTGGCCTGTATGTAGGCATTGTACTGTTCTGTGTTGTGTTTGTTTTTTGCTTTTTTGATTTCTTTTGTTCTGTAACTTAGAGTGGTTGTACAGGCAGAAAGGTGTGTTTTTTTTATTTTTTTTTTTTTCCCCCTTATTGCATTCTTTGCATTAACGTAAAAAACCTTCTGGGTGCAGCTCCCCCCCAGCCACCATATACTTGCCGGAGCCTTCTCTTGATCCAGCAATGTGAATGAGAGCAACTGCTCTCCTGGGTCTCTCTCTCTTCATTGGCTCACACACCAGTGAGGGCCATTGGTTCCTGCTGCTGTCAATCACAGCCAGTGAGCCAATGAGGATTGAGCAGGCGGCAGGACGGGGCCAAGCCACGCTGTGTGTCTGAATGGACATTTACAGGCACGAGGCTGCTCAAGAGCCCCCATAGCAAGAAGTTTGTTATTGGGGTCACTCAACAGGGGGGAGGAGCCAGAACCACCGAGCCAAAAAAGAGGATCAAGGCTGCTCTGTGTAAAACCATTGCACAGAGCAGGTAAGTATAACATGATTTTTTTTTTTTTTATTATTATTAATTATTTTAATTGCAGCCCTGTAGAATTATTTTAATTTTTCTTTCAAAACATTAGAAAGTAAAACTATCCAATTTTTTTTTTTTTTTTTCCTTTCCCCAGGTCCGTTCCCTTGCAAAGCGGTCAACAAAATTCAGTATCTATCCAGCGGTTCTGGGTATGTTATTTCTTTAAAGCCCTGTTACAGAAAATAGAATGCCGACTGCCCCCACACTGCAAGGCTTAAATGCCCATGTATGTCTAGAGGGCGGGAAATGGCACTTTTACTTGCCTGATCCTCCGCTCCCCTGTGTTCTGGCAGTCAGCATTTCCTATGCGTCCTCACATCCAATGCTGTGGGCCCGGCGTTGGTCTTTATGAAATCTGAGGGCATCTGACCACTGGAGTGCAGGAGAGAAAAATCACCTAGACATAAATGCACATTTAGCCCCTTGCAGTGTGTGCCTAGTCCCTCTGCAAGGGGGGATTACTTTTCATGGCATTCAGCTTTAATAATTATTTGACATATACTCTGGAGATGGGACAAACTTCAACTGGCACAAACAGGAGAAAAGTTCAGTCATTAAGCTACACTGTTGTGCTGATGGTTGAAGATTATCTTTTTTGGGTGCATTCAGTTATTTGTAAAAGCAACCTTTTCTGTGCTTGGGAAAGGAAGCAGGCTGGAGGGCTATGCTGAAACTAGTTCATCAGATTTCCTTATGCACATTGGGAGTCCTCTATAGATGTTGAAGAAAGCTGAATTTGTACAGGCTTATTTAACAAAGTGCAGAACTGACAGAAACCATGTCAGATCATCAGAACCCTTGCAGTGCTCTGAAATTAATTTCTGATTGGGTGATGGGAGTTGCAGCACTTTGCATTGTTCACCTTCACTAAGCAATGAATAAATCATTTTTGACAGAGCTCTATCATCCGTATTCAGAGTTTGTTGACATTAAAGTTTCTCTTTATGCATTCAACAAAGCTACTTGGGCCCCTAGGTGAGAACTCTAATCACAATTAGATTAAAGAATTCAAAGCTGACACTATTTTTCTTTCTGTTCCCCTCCAAGTCCCCCCGCTGTTGTCCTGACCATTGCCATTTAGTGCCGGGTCCTGCATTATTTTGATGCAAATTTGGTGCGATTTGAGCCATACAGAATAATAGCTAAAGTCGCACTGCTGAAGAATTGCATGCGATTTGAACAGGAATGTGGTGCGATTCTTTAACCACTTCAGCCCCGTAAGGTTTTGCAGCTTTAGGACCAGAGCACTTTTTGCGATTCGGCGCTGCGTCGCTTTAACTGACAATTGCGCAGTCATGCGACGTTGTACCCAAACCAAATTTGCGTCCTTTTTTTCCCACAAATAGAGCTTTCTTTTGGTGGTATTTGATCGCCTCTGCGTCATTTCTGATCGTCGCTATAAACAAAAGAAGAGCGACCATTTTGCAAAAAAAACCCAAATTTCTTACTTTTTGCTAAAATTCAAATCCAAAAAAAAAAATATAAAAAAAATATTTTTTTCACCGTTTTTGGCCGATTTATATAATTCCTCATATTTGCGATAAAAAAATTGCAATCGGCGTTTATTGATTGGTTTGCGCAAAAGTGGCCGCGTTTACGGATGATGAGAATTCATTTCTGGGGTTTTTATTTTTTTTTTATTTTTTACTAGTAATGGCGGCGATCTGCCATTTTTAGCGGTAATGCGATATTGGGGGGGGGACATGTCGGAACATTTTGACACTTTTTTGGGACCAATGACATTTATTCAGCGATCATAAATTTAAATGTCCACTGATTACTGTATAAATGTCATTGGCAGTGAAGGGGTTAACCTGCAGGGGGAGATCTAGGGGTTAATAGTGTTCCCTGGGTGTGTTCTTACTGTGGGGGGGTTGGGCTAACATGGGCATGAGAGATCTAACTGATCCCAGTGACAGGGATCAGTAGATCTCTCATGCCCCACTGACAGGGCGGGGAACCGCCGTGTTTACATCGGCGGTTCCCCGTTCTTTCTCTGTTGCCGCTCATCGGACATCGGGTCCGCCCGAGCCGCGGGCACACTCCCCAGGAGTGCGGCGGGTGCCCCTGGTGGCCAAATGCGAATCGGCATTTATTTACGGCGATTCGCGCAGCGCTCCCCCACTGCCGCCGTGAAAAGACTGGTCGCCCTCACAGAATGTTGCAGTGAAGAGTATAACAGTAGATCTCGGGTGCACTGTGACAGCATTTGTCTTGAGGGGCGGAATGCAGCCTGGCCAATTTGTACCCAAACAAGGGAGGCTTCCAGGAAGGATGGCGTGTCCCTGCTCTTTCCCTACTACTCTGGAACCTCTCCCTGCTGCTAATGACTGTCTGACAGATGAGTGACCTGTCCCTACTCTACCCACATGCGAATGCACACCAAGCCAGGGAGCTAGGGTCTTAAATAGACTTTGCCTGACCCAAGATGGCCACCAATGTCACATGGGGCACCAGCATCCAATTAGATAGCTTCACTAGTGACCCAGGAAACCAAAGAGGAACCATGTTCCTCTTGACTTCCCCTCCCTATGTAATCTCGATGCATTTGAGTGCCACCTGCAGTGCAGAAAGTAGACTGCACCCGCCTACAGTCAGCTGTCTAAAGGGGAATTTCCCTTCACTTTGGAAATATTTTCCTACTACCTATTGTGTATCCTAGACAGGAAGTGAATGTAAATTGTTCCCTCTTCCTACATCAAAACAAGGATTGCAAAAAAAAATCTGAGGGGTCATGGATGATATTTACTATATCCAAGAACTAAAAAATGTAAATTCTTAGTTTTAAGATCTACTTTAATAACCCCGGATGTACTGCACATTGCTATGAGAGCGCTGCAAATAAAGCATTTGTCAATAAGAAGTTAATTTCCTGCCACCAAGCGGTTAACATCTGTGGTGTAGTTTAGCCCTAAGGCCAAGTTCATCTGAGAGCTTTTCATAATTGCAATTTCATGACTGCAATTTTGTCAGATGACAGGTAATCCTCAATGAAAATGTGTGAATTAGATGATCAGAGTACTTTGCATTGACGTTCTTGCTACGATGATGCAGGAGTCATTGGCTTGGTGAGAAACAAAAATTGAAAATGTGATCTTAGCTTAGATGGCTGGAAATGAGCGGAGAGGTTTGGGGCCCCTATGTGTTCTAGCTCTGTTTTTATTTAAAGGTATGACATGCGGTCACTTCCTACACCTGGTCCCCCAATTTCTCCCACAGCTGAAACAATTGCTGTCCAAATCCTGTTTTGCACAAGACCGATCTGTGTTTTGTGCATTATAAATGATGACGTAGAACTAGCTGGTTTGATATTTCCTGCTATGTAATTGTACAGTTTTCTTTGTTCTTTGATCCTGCTATGTAAATGTACAGTTTCCTTTTTGTCCAAGGTTCCTTTCTTTCTCTCTTCTCCAGGAACCACTTCATCATCTTCAGCGGGGGCATGCCTCGAGCCAGCTACGGAGACCGTCACTGTGTCACCATCATGCAAGGGAAAAGCCTGGTCACCTTAGACTTCACCTCTCGAGCCATAGACTTTTTCACCGTGTGCCCTCTTAAGAGTGAAGATGGTATGAACTGACTTCGCCATGAATGAGGCATAACCACCAGGTTATTGAAGTCGCGTGAGCCAAAGATGAATTCTCATTGGCTGTTGTGGCTTAGAGTTCAGTGCTACTTTTGCTATAGAGAGTCTGCCCATGACATCCCTTTTAAAGGATAAGTTCACTTTTTTTTAAAAAAAAAATTATAAATGCACCATTTTTTTGCAGGTAAAAAATTATGCATTTACAATTTTTTTTTTTTTTTTTTTTTTTCTGTAGGATCCTGAAAAGTATTGCACCCACGATCAGCAGATCAGGACTCCTACAGACTGTCAGTGGCAGTTTCACAAAGACTGGAAGACTCAATGAACTACTCGAGTGCCCAGCAGCACCCTGGTAGTTTATTGAGAACTACAAGCAGACAGCCACAAAGGCTGTCTACTTGTTCATTGATTCACGGGGATCTGTGAATCAATGATGCACCTGTGTGGGTGGAGCCCTGCACAGCCATGCTCTTTTCAAATAGTGACAGTAGGTACGGGGAGAAGATCCCTGGCCTGTTGTCACAGAGAGTGTGGGGAGCGGCTGCAGAATTGGGAACATGTTACATGTTCCCAAAAGTGAACTTCTCCTTTAATCATTTAATTTCCTTTATGCCCACAATGGAGCAAAGGATATCAGAGATGCAGACCATGGGACCATTATTACATTACATCCAGAAATGGATAAATATTCCATCATACCATTCAGATGATATGTTAAAACCGAAACTCCAGTTTTAAATGACCACCCCCATACACCATGCAGGGCTCCTCTCGCTGATCTATTGACATCATGGGTCCTTCCTCTTCTGCTTCATCAGAAGTAGTGGGTGGTCCTTACTCACTGATCATCACTCACACATTTACATATTTGAAAAATGCAATCCACAGCGTAATTACCCAATATAGCACCCTAAAGTGCTCAACAGCATATAAATAATAAAAAACAGATCAATAGATTTAAACCATGATAAATTATGACAAGCATGTAGCCAGTGTTGATCCGTGAAACACAATTCATAAATTATAAATTCTGAAAAAACTCAGTGACAAGCATGTAGCCAGTGAAAGTCCATAGTATAAAAAACAGTCCCTAACAACACGTTTATTTCCTCAAGTGCTCCAGTGCAAAGAATCTTCAGAAAAGTGCTCAGTGCTTCAAAATTCATACATGTGATCAGTGCTTCACGCCCCCACCCTTCTTCGTGGTAAGACTCACCAGAACAAATGGACCCCTTAGCAGTACTGCATGTGGGTCAATCAGGCTTACATATTTGGTATTCCAAGTAATGTGAATGGCGTGATGACGAACCCAAAAAGGGGCAGGTGCATGACAGCCTAGGCTCACAGGAAGTGGTTGAATGACGCTGGCAGTCGTTCAGCCTGGAAAAGGAACACCATCTGGGGAAGTGGCCCTGCTGTGGGAGACAGTGAGGCGTTGCCAGATTAAAGGTGTAGATCGCAGTGAAAGCTGCTTTTGTTTTAGTATTTTTTTTTTTTATCCTATAAACTGGAGTTCTGCCTTAACCTCTTAACCTATTGCTATACTTGATTGTCATGTTAGGAGAGAGCTTTAAAGCTGAATTCTAGGTATAGCTTTGTTTGCATCGATCCAGCTTGGACCAATGTAAGTATGCATATGCCATACCTGTAGGATCCCTGTGGAAGCGGAGAATCACTGTAGTTGATTGATATTACAGTGATCGGTGGTAGCCTCTGGTCCCTGTGCAGTGACTACCAGCTGGAAACTAGAACCATCACAGATCAATGAACATATTTGCCAGCACACCATTGGGCATCAAATGTCTTCCGCAGCTTCTATTGCAGAAAGATCACATCTTAAAGGACCAAGTGCAATGTTTCGGAGCCGTGCAGGACCCCTTCGCCAGGCACGTCTGTCGAAGGGGTCTTGTGTGGCTCCAAAACGTTGCACTTGGTCCTTTGTGATCTTTCTGCAATAAAAGCTTCGGACAACATTTGTTGATCCATGGTGTGCTGGTGAATATCTAAATTAATTCACAAAGCTCTGTAAATGGGAGAACTACAACTACCATCACCCATTGCGGCTGATGGTTTGTAGTTCTCAGTGAACTATCAAGATGCTATTGTTGACCAGTTCAATAAAGTCATTGGAGGTTTATAGGAGTCACTTTAAAGTTCAATTTCAGCCATTTTTTGTGTTGGGTAGTATGTGGAAGACTTGAAATTGCTGTCTGTGACACCCCCCCCCCCCCCTTTTGTGCAGATTTTCCCTTCTGATCCCTGTGAAAGAAACAAGAGGTACATGTGTCACAGGACAAAAAAACATGGGACACCAGTATAAACAATGTAAGAAATTCTAACCCTTTCTTACTTGACATAAAGTAAATGGAAATATTTCCAACAGGGACACAGAGCAATAAAAACCTTACAGAGACTCCTATGCAAAACAAACATTCTTGCCTGGAGTTTGGTTTGAAAGGGCACATAAACCCTAACCATTAAATTCTTAGTGACCCCCTTTTGGTCTTTTATAGGATAACCAAAAGGGTGCTCTGCCTCTGCTTCACTGAAACCCTTATCAGTGTCATCATCCCTGCCCAGTTTACCGTGGAGAATTGCAGAGCACCTTCCCCCTATGTTATGAAGATGGGGATTAAGGGAGGTGTTCTGTAGTCCTGTCCTAGAGTGACAACTCTGCTTTTCCATAGCCTATGGTGAGTGAGCGTTATCAGCCTAGGACAGGAAGTATGGTACCGGCAGGATCACCAGATGCAAGTAAAGGGGGAAAAATGAATGCAGCCACCACTTCTAAGGACTGGTAATCTGCAACGTATATTACATTTTTGTTGTTAGATTTAGATACATGTTAAGAATGAGTTAGCGTTTTAATCTTTAAAATGTTGATTTGTTCCAGATCTGGACAACCCCATAGCTCTAGTAGTCTTGGTGGAAGAAGAACTGGTTGTTATTGACCTTGAGAGTCCTGGTTGGCCGACCATCCCCGCACCGTATCTTGCCCCGCTCCATTCATCTGCCATTACCTGCTCCTACCACATCTCCAACGTCACCCTGAAGCTATGGGAGCGACTCATTCTTGCCGGCGAGCAGCAGAACCCACAGCTGTCTTCTGCGGTGAGGCTACAAACAAAGGAGATCATCAGTATTGTACTGAATGTAGTACAAGCTTTTTTTTTTTTTTTTTTTTTTTTTTTTTTTTTAATGCACAGTGCCTGTCTGATAAGGACCTAAAGCTATAACTGAAGCCACCTTCCTGGTATCTGTGCCTGAGAGTCAATTGTATGTCCAAAAGCCTTCTGTTTAAGACGAATGGAGACCTATAACCGAACAGAGCCTATTTAAATCCTTGTGACTCTCGTTACTGTGCTTTTGTGTTAAGGAATCCCATTCAAAATTAATGGGCTATCGATGCAACCTAGCATGCTTAAAAAGGCACGTGACCTACTTTTATTTTTTTATTTTTTTTTGTAACAAAAGGACTACTGCTCCTTACCATGTATTGCAGCACACTACAATGTATGTGTGTTGCCTTAGTGTGTTGGGGCGCTTCAAATTCAAAATTAAGTGCACCATAGCACTTATGTGCACTACCTTGGATTGCAGTAACGCACATGTTATCTGAACATGAAAGTGTAAATCCCCGTACACACAATACTTACCGTCAGCATGCTCCTTTCGACAGCCGATTTTTTTTTTTTTTTTTTTTTTTTTTTGTAAGACAAGAGCTGGATGTGCAGACTAGAATTTTTTTTTTTTCTTGTACGTAACTCAGTGGTTCTCAACTCCGGTCCTCGGGACCCCCCAACAGGCCAGGTTTGCAGGATAACTGAAATAACTGACAGGTGATAGCAATTGCTGCTCAGTGATTGCAGTATTCTAGTCTTCATCTCCCCAAGGTAATACTTAAAATCTGGCCTGTTGGTGGGTCCCGAGGACCGGAGTTGAGAACCACTGACGTAACTCAACGTCCGATTTTCATATCATTAGCACAGTTTTGGTACGAAAAAAAAATGTACGATCACGACTACGCCTACTCGGAAACAAAAAAAATACATACAAAGCTATTCAACACATTACGTCACTTCTGACTTGAATTCGGTCGTACAAAAATGATTGCATGGTTAGTAACCTCTTCACTTTCGACCTAAGACTAGCATCCAACAAAAATACGGACGTTCTGTCATCCGAAATTCGCATACTGTGTATGGGGCTTTAATGAGCTCTTAGGTCGGCCATACACAGTGTGAATTTCTTTCCTGCAACCCGCAAATTCGCACGATTCCCCCATCAACACTGACAGCGTTGAAAGGGGAATCAGCAATTGTCTTCTGGCAGGGGAAACCGTCCCCACTGGGAAAAGACAGTGATTATCGCTAGCAGCTATAGCAGCTGCTAGCCATAATCGCAAGAGAATCTGGCAGGCTGGTCAAGTTGATCAATCAACTTTAGTACATTCAGCCTGCCTATTAACGTCTCAAGTCTCGCCTGGTTCCTGCTGAACTGACCGTGACTCGAACTGTGTATGGCCGGCCTTAGTAGCTCTTCATCACATCTCCCTCTCCAAGCCGCACTGACTACAATGTTTGCTACCATTATTGCAGTGTGTAATCCCATGTTTAGAATTTTAACTTGCTATTTAGCTTGTTTAGGACAAAAAAAAAAAAAAAATTAAACATTTGTACCATACATTTTGTCTCTAGAAATGGCCGATAGATGGTGGAAAAAGTTTGGCCGAGGAGCCGTCACAGAGAGGCCTCTTGCTGACAGGGTAAGTAAGCACTGCATGGTTACTTGTATGTACTGTTGCTGACCCAACATTTAAAGGGTTAATTCACCCTTGGAAAAAAAAAAATGTAAAGGTGAAGCAACACTGCACACTCTCTCAACCCCCCTTCCCCCAGTCCAGTCCCTGCTGTACTTGCTTCTGAGGTTGCTGAACTGTCAAAACATCAGTCACGCCGAACC